>JAWNOC010000058.1:1200000-1676035 GCA_035046325.1 Drosophila niveifrons | reverse complement strand
TATATATATATATATATATATATATATATATATATATATATATATATATATATATATATATATATATATATATATATATATATATATATATATATATACTATATATATATAAATAAATAATAATAAATAAATATGTAAAATATATTAGTGTTATTATGACATATGTATTTATACACACACACACAGAGAGACAGAGTTGGCCACAGAGAAATGAATGCAGGGAGGGTTATCTCCTACGTGACCAGAAAACATACAGAATCCAGCACCAGCCCTAGCACATAGCCACAATGCCCAGTTGTTAGTTGTCGCAGCAACACCACACACAGTACTGTAATAATAAAGGCAGTAATTTTTTTATATACATATTCCAGTTATCATATGGCACCAAGTTGAATTCTTCATCACCTCCACCAGGACACACAAAATTGATCCACACACACACATGCATATCTGAACACAGTGCTTCCAGTACCACAATTTTGCAGAATATGGAAAATCAAACATAAATAGAATGTATGATCTGAAACAGTAACAGTTCCTTTTGGTTGTGATCAATAACTGGCAAGTTATTAAAGGATTTTTGTATGTAAAATTATCTACCATGCTCTCATTGTTGTTATTGTACATTCTCAATACTGAAACATACACTGCCATAAAATGCAAGGGCACCCACCACACCACCAACTTTCTTACATATTATTATTATTATTATTATTATTATTATTATTATTATTATTATTATTATTATTATTATTATTATTATTATTATTATTATTATTATTATTATTATTATTATTATTATTATTATTATTATTATTATTATTATTATTATTATTATTATTATTATTATTATTATTATTATTATTATTATTATTATTATTATTATTATTATTATTATTATTATTATTATTATTATTATTATTATTATTATTATTATTATTATTATTATTATTATTATTATTATTATTATTATTATTATTATTATTATTATTATTATTATTATTATTATTATTATTATTATTATTATTATTATTATTATTATTATTATTATTATTATTATTATTATTATTATTATTATTATTATTATTATTATTATTATTATTATTATTATTATTATTATTATTATTATTATTATTATTATTATTATTACTATTATTTTTATACCCGCTACCCATAGGGCATAATAACTTTGTGCCGGCAGGAAATGTATGTAACAGGTAGAAGGAGGCATCTCCGACCCTATAAAGTATATATATTCTTGATCAGCGTCAACAGCCGAGACGATATAGCCATGTCCGTCTGTCCGTATGAACACCTAGATATGAGAGACTATACGAGATAGAGCTATAATTTTTTTCGACAGCATTTGTTATGTTTGCACGCAGATCAAGTTTGTTTCAAATTTTTGCCACGCCCACTTCCGCCCCCGTAAACCAAAAAAATCGAATAACAAGCCTAATTTAAAAGCTAGAGTTCCCAATTTTGGTATATACTATAATTACTATAGTAGTTATGATTCCTAACAGTTTGGTTGCGATCAAATAAAAACTGTGGAAGTTATTAAAGAAAGAATTTTGTATGGGCAAAAACGCCTACTTACTAGGGCTCTTAGTTGCTTTGGCCGACAATCTGGTACATTTTTCGGTATATTTTGAAAATGATACCGCAATATTTTGTCTTTATTAAAAATGGGTAGCGGGTATCTCACAGTCGAGCACACTCGACTGTAATTCTTACTTATTATTATTATTATTATTATTATTATTATTATTATTATTATTATTATTATTATTATTATTATTATTATTATTATTATTATTATTATTATTATTATTATTATTATTATTATTATTATTATTATTATTATTATTATTATTATTATTATTATTATTATTATTATTATTATTATTATTATTATTATTATTATTATTATTATTATTATTATTATTATTATTATTATTATTATTATTTTTATACCCGCTACCCATAGGGTATAATAACTTTGTGCCGGCAGGAAATGTATGTAACAGGTAGAAGGAGGCATCTCCGACCCTATAAAGTATATATATTCTTGATCAGCGTCAACAGCCGAGACGATATAGCCATGTCCGTCTGTCCGTATGAACACCTAGATATGAGAGACTATACGAGATAGAGCTATAATTTTTTTCGACAGCATTTGTTATGTTTGCACGCAGATCAAGTTTGTTTCAAATTTTTGCCACGCCCACTTCCGCCCCCGTAAACCAAAAAAATCGAATAACAAGCCTAATTTAAAAGCTAGAGTTCCCAATTTTGGTATATACTATAATTACTATAGTAGTTATGATTCCTAACAGTTTGGTTGCGATCAAATAAAAACTGTGGAAGTTATTAAAGAAAGAATTTTGTATGGGCAAAAACGCCTACTTACTAGGGCTCTTAGTTGCTTTGGCCGACAATCTGGTACATTTTTCGGTATATTTTGAAAATGATACCGCAATATTTTGTCTTTATTAAAAATGGGTAGCGGGTATCTCACAGTCGAGCACACTCGACTGTAACTTTCTTACATGTTGTTATTATTATTATTATTATTATTATTATTATTATTATTATTATTATTATTATTATTATTATTATTATTATTATTATTATTATTATTATTATTATTATTATTATTATTATTATTATTATTATTATTATTATTATTATTATTATTATTATTATTATTATTATTATTATTATTATTATTATTATTATTATTATTATTATTATTATTATTATTATTATTATTATTATTATTATTATTATTATTATTATTATTATTATTATTATTACTATTATTTTTATACCCGCTACCCATAGGGCATAATAACTTTGTGCCGGCAGGAAATGTATGTAACAGGTAGAAGGAGGCATCTCCGACCCTATAAAGTATATATATTCTTGATCAGCGTCAACAGCCGAGACGATATAGCCATGTCCGTCTGTCCGTATGAACACCTAGATATGAGAGACTATACGAGATAGAGCTATAATTTTTTTCGACAGCATTTGTTATGTTTGCACGCAGATCAAGTTTGTTTCAAATTTTTGCCACGCCCACTTCCGCCCCCGTAAACCAAAAAAATCGAATAACAAGCCTAATTTAAAAGCTAGAGTTCCCAATTTTGGTATATACTATAATTACTATAGTAGTTATGATTCCTAACAGTTTGGTTGCGATCAAATAAAAACTGTGGAAGTTATTAAAGAAAGAATTTTGTATGGGCAAAAACGCCTACTTACTAGGGCTCTTAGTTGCTTTGGCCGACAATCTGGTACATTTTTCGGTATATTTTGAAAATGATACCGCAATATTTTGTCTTTATTAAAAATGGGTAGCGGGTATCTCACAGTCGAGCACACTCGACTGTAACTTTCTTACATGTTGTTATTATTATTATTATTATTATTATTATTATTATTATTATTATTATTATTATTATTATTATTATTATTATTATTATTATTATTATTATTATTATTATTATTATTATTATTATTATTATTATTATTATTATTATTATTATTATTATTATTATTATTATTATTATTATTATTATTATTATTATTATTATTATTATTATTATTATTATTATTATTATTATTATTATTATTATTATTATTATTATTATTATTATTATTATTATTACTATTATTTTTATACCCGCTACCCATAGGGCATAATAACTTTGTGCCGGCAGGAAATGTATGTAACAGGTAGAAGGAGGCATCTCCGACCCTATAAAGTATATATATTCTTGATCAGCGTCAACAGCCGAGACGATATAGCCATGTCCGTCTGTCCGTATGAACACCTAGATATGAGAGACTATACGAGATAGAGCTATAATTTTTTTCGACAGCATTTGTTATGTTTGCACGCAGATCAAGTTTGTTTCAAATTTTTGCCACGCCCACTTCCGCCCCCGTAAACCAAAAAAATCGAATAACAAGCCTAATTTAAAAGCTAGAGTTCCCAATTTTGGTATATACTATAATTACTATAGTAGTTATGATTCCTAACAGTTTGGTTGCGATCAAATAAAAACTGTGGAAGTTATTAAAGAAAGAATTTTGTATGGGCAAAAACGCCTACTTACTAGGGCTCTTAGTTGCTTTGGCCGACAATCTGGTACATTTTTCGGTATATTTTGAAAATGATACCGCAATATTTTGTCTTTATTAAAAATGGGTAGCGGGTATCTCACAGTCGAGCACACTCGACTGTAACTTTCTTACATGTTGTTATTATTATTATTATTATTATTATTATTATTATTATTATTATTATTATTATTATTATTATTATTATTATTATTATTATTATTATTATTATTATTATTATTATTATTATTATTATTATTATTATTATTATTATTATTATTATTATTATTATTATTATTATTATTATTATTATTATTATTATTATTATTATTATTATTATTATTATTATTATTATTATTACTATTATTTTTATACCCGCTACCCATAGGGCATAATAACTTTGTGCCGGCAGGAAATGTATGTAACAGGTAGAAGGAGGCATCTCCGACCCTATAAAGTATATATATTCTTGATCAGCGTCAACAGCCGAGACGATATAGCCATGTCCGTCTGTCCGTATGAACACCTAGATATGAGAGACTATACGAGATAGAGCTATAATTTTTTTCGACAGCATTTGTTATGTTTGCACGCAGATCAAGTTTGTTTCAAATTTTTGCCACGCCCACTTCCGCCCCCGTAAACCAAAAAAATCGAATAACAAGCCTAATTTAAAAGCTAGAGTTCCCAATTTTGGTATATACTATAATTACTATAGTAGTTATGATTCCTAACAGTTTGGTTGCGATCAAATAAAAACTGTGGAAGTTATTAAAGAAAGAATTTTGTATGGGCAAAAACGCCTACTTACTAGGGCTCTTAGTTGCTTTGGCCGACAATCTGGTACATTTTTCGGTATATTTTGAAAATGATACCGCAATATTTTGTCTTTATTAAAAATGGGTAGCGGGTATCTCACAGTCGAGCACACTCGACTGTAACTTTCTTACATGTTGTTATTATTATTATTATTATTATTATTATTATTATTATTATTATTATTATTATTATTATTATTATTATTATTATTATTATTATTATTATTATTATTATTATTATTATTATTATTATTATTATTATTATTATTATTATTATTATTATTATTATTATTATTATTATTATTATTATTATTATTATTATTATTATTATTATTATTATTATTATTATTATTATTATTATTATTATTATTATTTTTATACCCGCTACCCATAGGGTATAATAACTTTGTGCCGGCAGGAAATGTATGTAACAGGTAGAAGGAGGCATCTCCGACCCTATAAAGTATATATATTCTTGATCAGCGTCAACAGCCGAGACGATATAGCCATGTCCGTCTGTCCGTATGAACACCTAGATATGAGAGACTATACGAGATAGAGCTATAATTTTTTTCGACAGCATTTGTTATGTTTGCACGCAGATCAAGTTTGTTTCAAATTTTTGCCACGCCCACTTCCGCCCCCGTAAACCAAAAAAATCGAATAACAAGCCTAATTTAAAAGCTAGAGTTCCCAATTTTGGTATATACTATAATTACTATAGTAGTTATGATTCCTAACAGTTTGGTTGCGATCAAATAAAAACTGTGGAAGTTATTAAAGAAAGAATTTTGTATGGGCAAAAACGCCTACTTACTAGGGCTCTTAGTTGCTTTGGCCGACAATCTGGTACATTTTTCGGTATATTTTGAAAATGATACCGCAATATTTTGTCTTTATTAAAAATGGGTAGCGGGTATCTCACAGTCGAGCACACTCGACTGTAACTTTCTTACATGTTGTTATTATTATTATTATTATTATTATTATTATTATTATTATTATTATTATTATTATTATTATTATTATTATTATTATTATTATTATTATTATTATTATTATTATTATTATTATTATTATTATTATTATTATTATTATTATTATTATTATTATTATTATTATTATTATTATTATTATTATTATTATTATTATTATTATTATTATTATTATTATTATTATTATTATTATTATTATTATTATTATTATTATTATTACTATTATTTTTATACCCGCTACCCATAGGGCATAATAACTTTGTGCCGGCAGGAAATGTATGTAACAGGTAGAAGGAGGCATCTCCGACCCTATAAAGTATATATATTCTTGATCAGCGTCAACAGCCGAGACGATATAGCCATGTCCGTCTGTCCGTATGAACACCTAGATATGAGAGACTATACGAGATAGAGCTATAATTTTTTTCGACAGCATTTGTTATGTTTGCACGCAGATCAAGTTTGTTTCAAATTTTTGCCACGCCCACTTCCGCCCCCGTAAACCAAAAAAATCGAATAACAAGCCTAATTTAAAAGCTAGAGTTCCCAATTTTGGTATATACTATAATTACTATAGTAGTTATGATTCCTAACAGTTTGGTTGCGATCAAATAAAAACTGTGGAAGTTATTAAAGAAAGAATTTTGTATGGGCAAAAACGCCTACTTACTAGGGCTCTTAGTTGCTTTGGCCGACAATCTGGTACATTTTTCGGTATATTTTGAAAATGATACCGCAATATTTTGTCTTTATTAAAAATGGGTAGCGGGTATCTCACAGTCGAGCACACTCGACTGTAACTTTCTTACATGTTGTTATTATTATTATTATTATTATTATTATTATTATTATTATTATTATTATTATTATTATTATTATTATTATTATTATTATTATTATTATTATTATTATTATTATTATTATTATTATTATTATTATTATTATTATTATTATTATTATTATTATTATTATTATTATTATTATTATTATTATTATTATTATTATTATTATTATTATTATTATTATTATTATTATTATTATTATTATTATTATTATTATTATTATTATTATTTTTATACCCGCTACCCATAGGGTATAATAACTTTGTGCCGGCAGGAAATGTATGTAACAGGTAGAAGGAGGCATCTCCGACCCTATAAAGTATATATATTCTTGATCAGCGTCAACAGCCGAGACGATATAGCCATGTCCGTCTGTCCGTATGAACACCTAGATATGAGAGACTATACGAGATAGAGCTATAATTTTTTTCGACAGCATTTGTTATGTTTGCACGCAGATCAAGTTTGTTTCAAATTTTTGCCACGCCCACTTCCGCCCCCGTAAACCAAAAAAATCGAATAACAAGCCTAATTTAAAAGCTAGAGTTCCCAATTTTGGTATATACTATAATTACTATAGTAGTTATGATTCCTAACAGTTTGGTTGCGATCAAATAAAAACTGTGGAAGTTATTAAAGAAAGAATTTTGTATGGGCAAAAACGCCTACTTACTAGGGCTCTTAGTTGCTTTGGCCGACAATCTGGTACATTTTTCGGTATATTTTGAAAATGATACCGCAATATTTTGTCTTTATTAAAAATGGGTAGCGGGTATCTCACAGTCGAGCACACTCGACTGTAACTTTCTTACATGTTGTTATTATTATTATTATTATTATTATTATTATTATTATTATTATTATTATTATTATTATTATTATTATTATTATTATTATTATTATTATTATTATTATTATTATTATTATTATTATTATTATTATTATTATTATTATTATTATTATTATTATTATTATTATTATTATTATTATTATTATTATTATTATTATTATTATTATTATTATTATTATTATTATTATTATTATTATTATTATTATTATTATTATTATTATTATTATTATTATTATTATTATTATTATTATTATTATTATTATTATTTTTATACCCGCTACCCATAGGGTATAATAACTTTGTGCCGGCAGGAAATGTATGTAACAGGTAGAAGGAGGCATCTCCGACCCTATAAAGTATATATATTCTTGATCAGCGTCAACAGCCGAGACGATATAGCCATGTCCGTCTGTCCGTATGAACACCTAGATATGAGAGACTATACGAGATAGAGCTATAATTTTTTTCGACAGCATTTGTTATGTTTGCACGCAGATCAAGTTTGTTTCAAATTTTTGCCACGCCCACTTCCGCCCCCGTAAACCAAAAAAATCGAATAACAAGCCTAATTTAAAAGCTAGAGTTCCCAATTTTGGTATATACTATAATTACTATAGTAGTTATGATTCCTAACAGTTTGGTTGCGATCAAATAAAAACTGTGGAAGTTATTAAAGAAAGAATTTTGTATGGGCAAAAACGCCTACTTACTAGGGCTCTTAGTTGCTTTGGCCGACAATCTGGTACATTTTTCGGTATATTTTGAAAATGATACCGCAATATTTTGTCTTTATTAAAAATGGGTAGCGGGTATCTCACAGTCGAGCACACTCGACTGTAACTTTCTTACATGTTGTTATTATTATTATTATTATTATTATTATTATTATTATTATTATTATTATTATTATTATTATTATTATTATTATTATTATTATTATTATTATTATTATTATTATTATTATTATTATTATTATTATTATTATTATTATTATTATTATTATTATTATTATTATTATTATTATTATTATTATTATTATTATTATTATTATTATTATTATTATTATTATTATTATTATTATTATTATTATTATTATTATTATTTTTATACCCGCTACCCATAGGGTATAATAACTTTGTGCCGGCAGGAAATGTATGTAACAGGTAGAAGGAGGCATCTCCGACCCTATAAAGTATATATATTCTTGATCAGCGTCAACAGCCGAGACGATATAGCCATGTCCGTCTGTCCGTATGAACACCTAGATATGAGAGACTATACGAGATAGAGCTATAATTTTTTTCGACAGCATTTGTTATGTTTGCACGCAGATCAAGTTTGTTTCAAATTTTTGCCACGCCCACTTCCGCCCCCGTAAACCAAAAAAATCGAATAACAAGCCTAATTTAAAAGCTAGAGTTCCCAATTTTGGTATATACTATAATTACTATAGTAGTTATGATTCCTAACAGTTTGGTTGCGATCAAATAAAAACTGTGGAAGTTATTAAAGAAAGAATTTTGTATGGGCAAAAACGCCTACTTACTAGGGCTCTTAGTTGCTTTGGCCGACAATCTGGTACATTTTTCGGTATATTTTGAAAATGATACCGCAATATTTTGTCTTTATTAAAAATGGGTAGCGGGTATCTCACAGTCGAGCACACTCGACTGTAACTTTCTTACATGTTGTTATTATTATTATTATTATTATTATTATTATTATTATTATTATTATTATTATTATTATTATTATTATTATTATTATTATTATTATTATTATTATTATTATTATTATTATTATTATTATTATTATTATTATTATTATTATTATTATTATTATTATTATTATTATTATTATTATTATTATTATTATTATTATTATTATTATTATTATTATTATTATTATTATTATTATTATTATTATTATTATTATTATTATTATTATTATTACTATTATTTTTATACCCGCTACCCATAGGGCATAATAACTTTGTGCCGGCAGGAAATGTATGTAACAGGTAGAAGGAGGCATCTCCGACCCTATAAAGTATATATATTCTTGATCAGCGTCAACAGCCGAGACGATATAGCCATGTCCGTCTGTCCGTATGAACACCTAGATATGAGAGACTATACGAGATAGAGCTATAATTTTTTTCGACAGCATTTGTTATGTTTGCACGCAGATCAAGTTTGTTTCAAATTTTTGCCACGCCCACTTCCGCCCCCGTAAACCAAAAAAATCGAATAACAAGCCTAATTTAAAAGCTAGAGTTCCCAATTTTGGTATATACTATAATTACTATAGTAGTTATGATTCCTAACAGTTTGGTTGCGATCAAATAAAAACTGTGGAAGTTATTAAAGAAAGAATTTTGTATGGGCAAAAACGCCTACTTACTAGGGCTCTTAGTTGCTTTGGCCGACAATCTGGTACATTTTTCGGTATATTTTGAAAATGATACCGCAATATTTTGTCTTTATTAAAAATGGGTAGCGGGTATCTCACAGTCGAGCACACTCGACTGTAACTTTCTTACATGTTGTTATTATTATTATTATTATTATTATTATTATTATTATTATTATTATTATTATTATTATTATTATTATTATTATTATTATTATTATTATTATTATTATTATTATTATTATTATTATTATTATTATTATTATTATTATTATTATTATTATTATTATTATTATTATTATTATTATTATTATTATTATTATTATTATTATTATTATTATTATTATTATTATTATTATTATTATTATTATTATTATTATTATTATTATTATTATTATTTTTATACCCGCTACCCATAGGGTATAATAACTTTGTGCCGGCAGGAAATGTATGTAACAGGTAGAAGGAGGCATCTCCGACCCTATAAAGTATATATATTCTTGATCAGCGTCAACAGCCGAGACGATATAGCCATGTCCGTCTGTCCGTATGAACACCTAGATATGAGAGACTATACGAGATAGAGCTATAATTTTTTTCGACAGCATTTGTTATGTTTGCACGCAGATCAAGTTTGTTTCAAATTTTTGCCACGCCCACTTCCGCCCCCGTAAACCAAAAAAATCGAATAACAAGCCTAATTTAAAAGCTAGAGTTCCCAATTTTGGTATATACTATAATTACTATAGTAGTTATGATTCCTAACAGTTTGGTTGCGATCAAATAAAAACTGTGGAAGTTATTAAAGAAAGAATTTTGTATGGGCAAAAACGCCTACTTACTAGGGCTCTTAGTTGCTTTGGCCGACAATCTGGTACATTTTTCGGTATATTTTGAAAATGATACCGCAATATTTTGTCTTTATTAAAAATGGGTAGCGGGTATCTCACAGTCGAGCACACTCGACTGTAACTTTCTTACATGTTGTTATTATTATTATTATTATTATTATTATTATTATTATTATTATTATTATTATTATTATTATTATTATTATTATTATTATTATTATTATTATTATTATTATTATTATTATTATTATTATTATTATTATTATTATTATTATTATTATTATTATTATTATTATTATTATTATTATTATTATTATTATTATTATTATTATTATTATTATTATTATTATTATTATTATTATTATTATTATTATTATTATTATTATTATTATTATTATTATTATTATTATTATTATTATTATTATTATTATTATTATTATTATTATTACTATTATTTTTATACCCGCTACCCATAGGGCATAATAACTTTGTGCCGGCAGGAAATGTATGTAACAGGTAGAAGGAGGCATCTCCGACCCTATAAAGTATATATATTCTTGATCAGCGTCAACAGCCGAGACGATATAGCCATGTCCGTCTGTCCGTATGAACACCTAGATATGAGAGACTATACGAGATAGAGCTATAATTTTTTTCGACAGCATTTGTTATGTTTGCACGCAGATCAAGTTTGTTTCAAATTTTTGCCACGCCCACTTCCGCCCCCGTAAACCAAAAAAATCGAATAACAAGCCTAATTTAAAAGCTAGAGTTCCCAATTTTGGTATATACTATAATTACTATAGTAGTTATGATTCCTAACAGTTTGGTTGCGATCAAATAAAAACTGTGGAAGTTATTAAAGAAAGAATTTTGTATGGGCAAAAACGCCTACTTACTAGGGCTCTTAGTTGCTTTGGCCGACAATCTGGTACATTTTTCGGTATATTTTGAAAATGATACCGCAATATTTTGTCTTTATTAAAAATGGGTAGCGGGTATCTCACAGTCGAGCACACTCGACTGTAACTTTCTTACATGTTGTTATTATTATTATTATTATTATTATTATTATTATTATTATTATTATTATTATTATTATTATTATTATTATTATTATTATTATTATTATTATTATTATTATTATTATTATTATTATTATTATTATTATTATTATTATTATTATTATTATTATTATTATTATTATTATTATTATTATTATTATTATTATTATTATTATTATTATTATTATTATTATTAATCCCGCTACCCATAGGTTAGAAGGGTATAATAACTTTGTGCCGGCAGGAAATGTAGAAGGAGGCATCTCCGACCCTATAAAGTATATATGTATATATATACGAGGGCTGTCTGATAAAAAACCGAGCTAACCATGATGCACGCGACTTCTTCAAAATTTTCTTTTTTGTATTTTTTCACATAGTCTCTTTATAGCTCAACACTTCTCCCAGCGATGCTCCCATTTCTGCAACCGTTGCAAACAGTACGGTGGAAAATTTTATGCGTACACATACACAGAGTCCAACTCATCTTTGCTTTGTGAAGGCGTATTGCCTTTCAAAAATAAAAATTTAATTACATCTCGATAATCAATTTTTGCCATTTTGGGGAAATCACCGAAATAGACTCACTAAAACGACTGTCAACAGATAATTGCGCAAGTATATTTTTAATTAAATAATAATAAAAATGACCAACACAAGAGGAAAAGCTGGATCAGTGTGACTGCGTGTGTGGCAAGGTCGCACGCACAATATACTAATTTGTCACTATCGATAACAAAACGATCGCGACCACACTATCAGCTGATAGTTTGCCATCAATTAAATTAATTAAATTTAAATTGAATGATCCTTTAAAAAAAAAAACCAATAAAATTGAAGTGAAATTAGGGTAGGTTATAAATAAATGAAAAACAAATTTAAACTGAATATAACACTAATCGTAGTGTGTCCAACAGGACAACCCGCAATCCTGGTAATCAAACCTTGATTGCTTGCTAATTTATTTGTGTCACAAATCATTTCAAAATTACATACAAAAAAATATCCAGCACGATATATCGAAATTTACAAGTAAATAAATGCTTTGTTGATTCGAGTTAATCAATTAACTCTTACTTTATTCGTAACATTTTGTTTTATGTGGGTATACATACATACATATATGCAAACATGCCAGCATTTGACTAATTGTTTAATCGTCGAAAGATGATGAAAGGAGAAAATTTGCGGCTAATTGTTCATTTTTTTCACAGGCAAAATAGGCTTGCAGAACAAGTGCTTCTGGAAATCCAAGAGCTTTCAGCTAAAAATTAAATTTGTAGAATGTAAAATGACAATTAAAGAATGAATTGAAATTATTATACTCGTTCTATGGCATCTTGATCTTGAGGTGTCAGGCGAATAGTTGTCATACTTTCCGGTAAGTTATATTCTGGGGCCATTATAGTAGGATCATTTTCCAGAGCGTTCTCTACTCCAGCAACAGGCCGTTGGGTATTATCCCCGGTAGACTCCAGCAGAATTGCTGAAGCTAAGTTTTCGGTTTGATGCCTTAGATTCGTTGGCGTCTGTGCAGCAAGACCAATTCTTTGGGCATTGTCCCCCATTTCTCCTTCAAGCGGTTGGTTAAGCATTTGTAGAAAAGCATCTTGATTTTCCGAAATGAGTTGCAGAAGTGCTGGATTTGTTTGACCAATCTACAAAAGATACATATTATTTTAAAATTGGGTTTATTAAAATTCTGCGTCTGATTCTCTTAAATCGAGCTTCATATTAAATGAGGATAATTATTTTAAGAAGATAAGATGACAAATGGATCATTGATTGCACTAAAGTTAATATATGGGGTTGAGTGTTGAGATTTATTTTTTTAACAATATTTTTTATGAAACTTGGAGTCTTCCTAAAAAAAATCTTAATTACAAGATTTGAATAATCAAAATGATAAAAAGTATGTTTGCCTGAGTTGAGATTTTTTTGTTGATTCGTATTCAATCAAACATGGGCATCCTTTACGCACAATGTTTGAACTATAATTATATTAATGGTAAAAATGCGTCCGTCTGTCTGTCTATCCGTAGGTCTGTATGAACAAGTAGATCTCATGAACACGTAGACTATAAGAGATGGTCACAACACTTGTTATTCCACGCCCTCTTCTCATTCCCCGCAAATCGACAAATAACACCTATCATCTTTATGATTCCTGAAAATTTGCTGCAATCAGATAAAAATGGTTAAAGTTATTTAATTTTACCATATGGTAAATTTTAATCTTTATAGAGGGCATTTGAACTGAAAGATCATACACATGGGTAAGAAAATGACGCAGCATATGCTACACCATCTTAGAAATCATACAAAGAATTTAAAAAAATATATTATATAAAAAAATATATTAGGGGATGTTTTAAGAAAAACATATTTTTAGTATATTGAAAAAGTAATACTTTCAAAATACACAATAGACTGTTAAGTGTTTCAGATTGGCTGCAAAGATTACGAATAAGTAGACGTTTGGTCCAAACAAAAGTATTTCTTATAATTATTGTAAATACGATTAACAAAAAAAAATCAAAAACAAGTAAGAAAGCTACAGTAGAGTGTGCTCGACTGTCAGATACCCGCTACCCATTTTGAATAAAAGCAAAATATTGGGGTATTATTTTCAAAATATACCAAAAATGCAACTAACGCTAAAAATATACCAAATGGTATATTTGGTAGATCGATATAGTACCACATTCAAAATCTAACATATACGACACAATATACCAGAATGTCGGCTACCCCTAGTAAGTAGGCGTTTTAGCCCATACAAAAGTATTTATTTAATAGCTTCTACAATTTTTATCTGACAACCAAATTTTCAGGAATCATAAATACTATTGTTATTATTATATACACCAAAATTCGCAGCTCTAGCTTTCAAATTACGCGAGTTATTCTATTTTTTTGATTTGCGGGGGCGAAAAAAAAATTTTAAATAAACTTGATCTGCGTGCAAACATATCAAATGTTGTCGAAAAAAATATAGCTCTATCTCTTATAGTCTCTGAGATCCAGTGTTTCATACGGACAGACAGAAGAACATGGCTAGATCGTCTCGGCTGTTGATGCTGATTAAGAATATATATACTTTATAGGGTCGGAGATGCCTCCTTCTGCCAGTTACATACATTTCCTGCCGGCACAAAGTTATAATACCCTTCTACCCAATGGGTAGCGGGTATAAAAAAAACAGGTATAACTGCACTTTATTTGATTGTCTAGTGTTTTTACATTCTTATCATAAGCATATAAATTAAACTGATTCGGTGTATTTTTATTTGTTTTTGTTCCTTACCAACATCTAAAAATTCTTTACAATTTAATTTTTAAGAATTATATAATTATAAACCCAAAAAAATATTTATCTAATTTAAATTTTATAGAAATATATAAAGTCCAATAGCGAACAAGCAATAACAAGATCAAAACACAACAGCAGTCGCACAATAAGTGTCGTGCTTTTCTTGACATCCATACTCATGACATCCGTACTTTTAGACACCGGTACTCATGAGTATATGCATTTAATAACACCGTTACTTATGAGTGTGTACAAATGCGTCAAAAAGGCACATGAATACCCGGTACACCGGATGAGTGTGTATAGCCGTGCTGTTATCTGGTATCCGATTACCGCCGCTGACCATTGCAGCTGAAAGCGCTGATATAATGTTTGCAGCGAAAATTACTGATGAACTTAAAAATATATTAAGGCGAGGAGTAACACATGTATATATACTTTATAGTGTCGGAAGTGCCTCCTTTTGCCGATTACAGACATTTCTCAAGAAGGCACAAAGTTATACTGAAAGACTGAAAGATATGGGGTATACATATATATGTGTATATATGAAACACAGGCCAATAAGATATATATAATGCGTTATTGGTTAATTGCAACGACTGGCCATTTTCATGTTTTTTGAAACGCGAGTAAACTTTATTTTTATTTATTTATTTTTATAGCCGGGCTAACCATAGGGTTGAAGGGTATTATAACTTTGCGACTACTGGGAATGTATAAAACGGACAAAAGGCTTCTTCGACTTCTTAAAACGGATATAAGTTAACACATAAGAATTGCCCACAAATAACTTTGTATAAAAACTTGCACAGTACATATCTTTACCCATTTGCTCCAAACATATACAACGGTAAGCAGCGGTAACCTGATAGTTGACTATGCTGCAAGTGTTTGCGTTGTCACTTATGCTGAGTCGGCTTGTCGGCTGTAGCTTTGTGGCTTATGGGTCCAGATTTTCAATTCAATTTTATAATATAATTCAGTTTTTGTATCAACGTTTAAGAACAAACTTGCATTACTCCGGCACGCTGCCCTAATTACGAATTGTTCTATTTTAAAAATACATTGGTGAGTCACAAGGCCAGTAATTAGCAAAGCGGGCGAAGTCAAGCCTGCGACCATAATCTTCCTCTAATTCTCTGATAAATTTCGCGTGCGACCATCTTTACAGTGACAAAAAAAAAACGCTTAAGCTAAAACAATTTTAAAAATATGCGAAGGTTATTTTTAAAGCTTTGGATTAGCAGTATTTTTAGAGCTAATATTGGTTGAGTAACTTGTTATGTTTTGCGATAAACTTTATTAATTCGTTCATTTTTTGGTTTTGCGTACGAATTTGTTAATTTTTGCAATTATCAGAACATAAAACAAAACAAAAAAAATCCAAAACCATTCTTAGCTCTAATTAAAGTACTAATCTAGAGCTATAAAAATAAAATTTTCTTATTTTTAAAATTGTTTCAGGTTATGTTTGTACAGTGACAAACTGTAAAAATGGTCACACGCGACATCCCTCTAAGAATTACCCATATCTTAAATAAAAATAAAGCATCATGTGTCTATTAAAATAAGTAAATTCATTTTAGCTTTAAGTAAAAAGCTTATTCAACGTTGGTTCAACAAAAAAAAAAATACAATTAGTGTAAAATATTACCAAGCTGTATGTTATTTTCTTACAGCTCCCCTACAACAATTTTTTTCTTTTCTATAATTTTTAAGACGTAAAATTATAAGAAATCTATCCAAATGCCAATATTAAATTTAATGGAAATAAATCAAGTCTTCGTCATGAGGGCTGACTCAACCTGAAACTCTTAACAGCGTTCGTAAACAATAGAAGGTTAATACTACTTACCTGCTGCAAAACAGCATGAAGCAAATGCGGATTTTGGTAGATCAATGAGCGCATTTGTAAGAATTGTGGTTGAGTACGTAAGAACTCAAATGGATCTAAAAGAGAATGTGATTACATAAACTAAACTCCATTTATCATACTGTAATATTTTTACCAGATGTTGACCGTGTTTGCAAATCACTTAAAGACTCTTGATGTAATGACTCTTCAGTATTTTGAGCATCATCATTACTATTAGTATTAGTATTAAAATCATTAGTCTCCAGTGGAATTCCAGTTATCAGATATTCCACAGCTCGCTCAGGATTATTGTAACTGGCTGCCATTGCGCGCTCAACTTGATCTCGATCATAACCCATTTCAACAATGGACGCAACAGCAGTATTGTAATCTTCACCCATAATTAAATTGGACTCCGCTCGGTTTTGCAATGAAGCATTAACTAAACCACCAACTAAATCGGTGTTTGAAAATGAAGCTGGCGCTGTCGTTTGTTCCTTACTGTTTCCATCTCCCAGTTTTTCTTTGCTAGTACGTGCTTCTGACTCATCATTATCATTCGCTTTATATCCTGCTTTATTTTTCAGATCTGCCGTGGATGATGCTTTCCCATTTGAGGTTTCATTTGAATTTCCCTGCTGCTTTGGTTGCTGGACGGCAACCGTAGTTGTAGTTGAACAATTTCCACTGTTGCCGCTTCCACTTTGATCCCGTGTTAACATTACAACTATAAATTTTCTCTCATCAACCTTGTACGAATTTATAGTTCGGTCGTCTGTTAATATGATCCCTTTATAATAAATAATGAAATTGTAATAAGGAAATGAAAGCATCCAGTAATGAAATATCGTGTTTAAGGTATGTATGTACTTACCAGCATAAATTAGTTTTTGTTTTTCTACGATGTACTCTACACCTCGTTCGCTGAAAATCTGCTTTTTTAATTCCAAAACCTAAAATAATAAAATGAAAATTTTGTATTTGTGTCAATGCATCGATACGAAGAAAATAATAATTACACTTACGGTTCTTTCAGGGTCAAAATCAATTGTGAATGTTTGTTGTTGTAACGTTTTTACCGTTATAATCATATTGTAGTCTTAGGAAATTCTTTTTTTGTTTAAATTTGACAATTTCTCCGTTTACTTAATTTTCTCGTAAAACTGTTTGTCATCGACACTAGAGGTGGTCAAAAGTAAACAAATGACTTTGGCAAGATAGCATCGCAAATTGAGCGTCAGCTATCGATATAACAATATCGGAAATGAAAGCATTTGCATTTTTAGAAAAAAATTGTTACCGCTAGTCTCAAATGCCTTGTTTTCACAGTAACTCATTCATAGGATCGTCGAAGTCCCGTTTTGGCCTTTACATAGCCACGAACCAAAAAGTAAGGGCAATGGTAAAATTCTTATAGCCTATTTCCACTGCACCAAAAAACCTCGTTTTCTTTCGGTTTTTTTCCGGTCAGGTCGAATGTTACGTTCACCCAATGTTAAAACGCATACGAAACGAAAAAAAATGGTGTACAGTGGAAATAGGCTATTAGTGTGGCTGTTCTGAAATGCCAGCTGTTCAAATGTAAACAATGAACAATTTTAAAAACTACAGGAATTTGTAAAATTGAAAACTGTGGAAAATTTCAGTATTTTGTCTAAGTGAAGGAAGATCTAATGGAAAATAGGCCATCAGTTTGAGCATTTGTAAATACAATTGCTGGCGGCAATATATTTACATAAATTTTATATTATTATTACTTTGTACTTCTCACACCTTCGTTGATATGAGTGTTTTTTGCGCAGACCTCAATGCCGTAATTTTTTCTCAACTCAAATGAAATTTCTGCTTCCTTTCACTTCAAATGTTACGTTCGCCCCTATGACAAAACTGATAGGAAAGAAAAATCGATTTTTCTACGTTCGCGGGCTACGTGAAAGTATCGTAGAAATATCGATATTTTATCGACGTGACAACGAAAAATAGAAAGTAAATGTATTTATTTAAATATTACATTGCCGCTTGCAGTTCTACTTACAAAGGCTCAAACTGATGCCATATATTCCATTAGATCTCCCTCCACTTGGTTCAAATCTTCGTCAAAATATTGAAATTTAAGAAAGTTTTCAATTTTACAAATTTGCATACAGAATTTTTAAGTTGCTTGCCAACTCTTGTTTACATTTGTACAGCTGGTGTTTCAGAGAGTCCATTTTAAGAAATTTACCGTTGCCCATACCTTTCGGCACGTGGCTGTGGAAACGTCAAATCAGGACTTGGACAAACGTAAAATTACTGAGTGGAAGTGGAAACGGGGCATTAAAAACTTTGAATTTCGATTATTTGTTCTAAGTATTTTATGATCGATACTTTAAAGAATTTAATGTGGTGTTTTTATTTCTGACGTCTCCTTCGGGAACCACACCTGTGTCACCTGAGACAACCACAGGGATGCCTGTGGCTGCCTTAAGCAGGCCATCAACGGGCAAGCATGTTCGCGAATATGTTCGCAAACTTGTATTTCATTTGCCCACCAACTATGGCCTACATGTTCGCAAACATCATTTGTCGGCGATTTTCAGCAAGTCAACATGTCAACGGATAACGACAGCGGCAGTGTAATTGCACTGATGGCAATTCACATTTGCTTACAACAAAAAAAGAAAAAAAAAAGAGGAAGTGCAAAAGAGGAAGCACTGTATGTGGATGAAGGAATGGTACGCTAAGCGCCAAAAATTCACACATACGAATCTTTTAAAGGAACAACTCTCGTCTATATGACGCACGCAACGAGTTAACTTTTTTTTCACTGTTTCTATTGTGGCGTCCTCATCGATTTCTTTATATTTTTCCAATAGCACTTCCCATGACTTATTTCGTAAATTTTTATTTTTATAAGCATCGCATTTTGCATGCCATACAGCAGGCTGATTTTCCAGAGAAAAAATGAATTCTTGTAAAAATTGTTTGCTCATTTTGTGCTGCGCAAATACGAGCTCTCTCTACAAAACGATTGCGCAAATGATGTTCGTGCAAACGTTGCCATCCATTGGCGAACATGTTCGTGCAAACACAGACAAAATTGAATAATTTTAATCTCATGCGAACATTTTGACGAACACGAAATTTGACGACGAGCGCTACCATCCACGAGAAAAATTTCGTCGCCCGTGGATGGCCTGCTTTATCGATGAATTGAGCGCGCTCGCA
Organism: Drosophila niveifrons; assembly: GCA_035046325.1. NCBI lineage: Eukaryota > Metazoa > Arthropoda > Insecta > Diptera > Drosophilidae > Drosophila > Drosophila niveifrons. The sequence continues at coordinate 1,655,694 of JAWNOC010000058.1, read as the reverse complement.
AAGCCTAGTGAGTCTCTGGTTGCGAGTTTTGTGAAAAAAAACCTAATTAAGGGATCCGTTGTTGACTTGAAACGTACCGTTAAGTGTGACTTGCGATCAAAAGTTACGATGCCACCCGACAATGAGGGATCAGCGTCGACACCCTTGGGTGGAAATCTGCCGCTATTAACGAGTGCTAATCCAACGGTGCTTATGAGTTCAAACTGACCTGTGCCTCTCTTATATGTATATTGAAGCAGATACAATTAATGAGATGATGAGATAACCTATTACTTACATACGTATTTTAAAGAAATACGAAGTTTTTAATTCATTCAATTAAAAAGAAATAATCGGAGATATTTTCTTGGGAATAGACTTGATATAAATATATAAGTAAAGTTATTGCTTAAGAATATTCCGTTTCAGGTTTTTGCATTTTACTAGATTAGGCCAAAGCTGACTTCCATTTTTAGTACGTTCGCGACTGCAAGTTTTTTGCCAATATTATGAAAATTAAAACTCGACAAGCCCCATAATTTACATTAACCAAAGAGCTAAACAAATGCTATCGAAAAGCAAAAAAAAGTTTCATGAAATGTTTGTTTTCAATTTTATTTTTTAATTTAACTCGTACGAACTTACGTTCGCGATCCGTGAATATGCCCATATACCTGCGGATGCAAGTAAATCTGCCTTTGCTGCCGTGGCATACTGAAGAGTCACAAGCAAAGATGTTGGCGTACATCGAACACCGCCGATATAAGCAATTTGTCGGTAACTTTCCATTCTTTTTTTTTAAGCGGAGTACTTGTTGCTACATCAGAAGATTGGCACCGTTTAGTGTCGACTTACACTTTTTCGCAAGCGGTCACAGTAAACCCCCTCTGTGCGATTTTTTACCGGAGATGATGGTACACCATTACCACATGAAGACAAAGCGAAATTCGCAAAAGGTATTGGGTGACAAATCTGCAGCGCCTGCTATTGAATGTCATCTAAACATGTACAAAACGCAAGCTTCAGAGGGACACTTGGTACAACCGATGATGGCGCCTCTGCCTTTAAATATCTGAAGAAGGAGTATGTTAACGTATGGTGCTGTGCGTCAAGAGAGTTCTGCGAAATACGTTAAAGGATATGACACCTAAAAACCATATGCCTTCTGAAGCGCATCTGATACCAAACGATTTGCTGATGGGCGCATCGAATGCACTAGATACGCGAGTCTTATAGGGAAAGAAGCTCAACAAATGCACGACGGGTAAGCAGTGGCGCATAGCACGTATGATGAGGAATCGATTCTGGAGAAAATGGGTCCTCGAACATCTACCTATGCTTGTGTAGACGATGTGGAATATCTTTGTGATAAAGCCATTGAACATAGAGATTGGCTCAAGGGAATTGTCAAGGAGATATATGCACACTGGAGTCGATGGAGTGCAATTGTACGCCTTACAGATGGAGACCGAGCCCGAGCAATGACTCCCCCCGACCCCAAGCTCTCTATCACAACTTGAGACTTTTCCTCACATATGGAGTTTAAAATAAAAAAACAAATTGCAACCAATTTGCGATAACATATCTTAATTTTATGTGTGAAAATATATATAATTATGTTTTCGCGGTACACCAATAGTCAAAAAAAAAAAAATTGTATTTTTTAACCAACGATAAATTAGTGTGGTAATGGAATGCCAGTATATATTTATATAATCTGATTTTATATAGTTATTTATAGCAGTGCACACATCAACTTATTTGTGACCTCATATAAAATTTTAAATTTATTTCAAATTTGCTTTATTTTTTTTTATTATTACACTAAAATATGTGTTATTCCAATTTTTGCTGTGCATACACTTAAACGTAAATTTATGAAATGTGAAACAAACCAAGTGGCTGTGGAAACAGGGCATTAGAGTTATTGAGTAACTTTTCATGATTGTCAGATAAATCAGTTTAAAAATTGAAAAAGAAAAAAAATAACCTCAATGGTTTTAAAAATCTTATAAAGGCAGGGAGGTAGGTAAAACCGGCTGCCCCTGCTAGGGACGGAGCATAGACCAGTGGCGGTCGGTAGCTTTGCCGGTGAAAAGTATAGTCAGAAGACGCACAGTATGAATGCATATTCGGCGAAAGCCATCAGCTCCGGGTTGGTAGCTGTGAAACGTCATGAAGATCGTTAAGGTACGGAAATCGGGGTATTTCATCCGGACTCGGGATATTCTCAGAGAGGATGGACAAGTTTTTCCTAATTACGAACTGGCCACATTTCAAGATAGGCAGCCTACAAACAGCGACCAGTTAAAATACCGAGCATTAGCCTGCAATCTTTCCTTGTATTGGCAGTAATTACACCAGCAAGGGGTCTCATAACTGAGAGACTGGGAAAGAGCTGTCAATCACTACTCTCTCTTCCAATGCATCCTGGGAAAAGAGCTAAAAGCAGCGCCTCAAAAGTTCCAGCACTGTTCCACGTCTACACTCCATCGCCCGATTTAAGCAGACTGGGACTAGAATCCTGCTTGGACAGCAGCTTCCTCAGTCTAGAGGTGTCTTAAATGTTGTCCAGGTCCGAGCAAAAGGCTCCTTTTAGATGAGCGGAACATCTTTTTGTAGGTCGGTCTTCAGGAGAATTTTATATTCGTCTCAGATATAGACGTTGTCTGCCTTCTTAGCAAGTTGAAACATGCTAGTAAGCTCACCACAAGGCGATGAGAGAACTAGATTTCACCAGGATGGCTTACTGATGTTTCTAAGTCCTGTACCGAGTTCATTGTACTCGGCGCACTAGAGAGTTTGTGATGAAACTGGAAAATTTCACCCAGTTCGCGTTACTGGGGTTTCTGGAAGGGAAGCCTCGCGGAGGGTTCAGTTGAGGATTCTTGCCAGCCAAACCAAAAATTTTATAAAACGCTTCGGAAATTTAATTTAACAAAGTGATTGCATGGGATCTAAGCTCGAAATGGTTGATAAAATTGCTAAATACCATAAAAGTTTTTCTGTTTTTCTGTGGCACCGGTGAAATTTTTGAACGGAATTGCTGACAGCGGAAATAGTTCGACGTTGTCTGTCTGAGTATCGCGCAACAGGGTGAAATGGTGGTATTGTGGACTCGACTGCAGGAAAAGGCGAGAAGGCCGATAACGTTTACTACTCTATAGGAAATTTTTAATTTTTGTTAAAAAGAGTTTTAAATAGAGATTATAGTCAAAAATGACTTACGTTTTCCTCAAACCAACGCGGAAATTTGTTATTACTTCTGTCAGTAAACTACAAAAGGAATTAAAATAACGATACCACAATATGTTGGACTTAGAAACTATCAGCAGATCGAGCGCAGTCCTTCTGCAGACATTATGTAACCGCAAGCATATAAAACACGAACTGTTGATGCCAGATGATGGCAGGTGTGACCACCCAAAACAGCTGACAGTGTGGTCGCGATCGATTGATATCGATAGCGACAAAAGTTAGTATATATATATGTTACACGCGCAGTTACACTGATCTAGTTTTTATACCCGCTACCCATAGGGTTAAAGGGTATTATAACTTTGTGCCGGCAGGAAATGTATGTAACAGGTAGAAGGAAGCATCTCCGACTCTATAAAGTATATATCTTCTTGGTCAGCGTCAACAGCTGAGACGATCTAGTCATGTCCGTCTGTCCGTATGAACGCCTAGATCTCAGAGACTATAAGAGATAGAGTTCGACAGCATTTGTTATGTTTGCACGCAGATCAAGTTTGTTTCAAATTTTTGCCACGCCAACTTCCGCCCCGGCAAATCAAATAACAAGCGTAATTTAATAGCTAGAGCGAATTTTGGTGTAGTTTCCTGAAAATTTGGTTGCGATCAGATAAAAATTGTGGTTATTAAAAAAAATCTTAGTTGCTTTGGCCGACAATCTGGTATATTATGCCGTCTATGGTATATTTTGAATGTGGTATTATATCGATATACCAAATATACCACTTGGAATAATTTGCAGTATTTTTAGTATTTTTGGTATATTTTGAAAATAATACCGCAATATTTTGCTTTTATTCTAAATGGCTAGCGGGTATCTCACAGTCGAGCACACTCGACTGTAGCTTCTCACTTGTTTCCTCTCATGTTGGTCACCCTGCGCATCTTTAGTGCTTTTTGCATATCGACATATGTTTTACCATCGCAAGCGGCACAACAAGTGTATTTTCAAGTGCAATAAACATGATTGTAAATTTCTACTAAAAGAAAAGTGTGTTTTTATTTATCAACGCCACCCCGACGATCGAATTGCTGTCGTCTTCATTTTCGAGACTTTCGTCAAAATAAACCAAAGTTTTATATGGTTAGTGGAAGTACTATATCAATATACAAAATACTGTGGTATATTTTAATATTTTTTCATATTAAATTGGTATTGCACTGTTCACTTTTTTGCTCTTACTCGAAATGGGTAATTGGTATCTCACAGTTGACATAACTGTGAGAACAGTCCACCACAAAAACAGAAGTTATGATATGCCTCATAAATGCTTCTAGTAATGTCATTGCTTTGAAATTTTTTCCAAAAATCTGTAAACATATTTTAAACATAAACCAAAAAAATTTTACCTCCACCTCTTGGTTTGACGACAATTAATCACATTTCAGGGCGAAAGTCTGCTCGAATGTGAGCTGTTAAGGGAATTTTATTTTCTGGTTTACATAAAGTTGTTTGTGAACTTTTTATTTATTTATTTGGACGTTGACGTACTAACGGCAGTACTATCAAGTGGCCCAACGATACCAAGCACGGCCTTGATGACGAGCGGACAAAACAAAATAAATAAATAATAAATAAAAAATTTAAAACCGCGAATAAATATTAAAAGACGCTGGACAGCTAATTAAATTAAATTAAATATGTTAGGATATATGTATAAGATAAATAACAATTAAATACTCGATAAATATGCTAATAATAAGGTTTTAAGCAGTAAAATATTTAGTAGTTCTACGTGAAATAAGAAGAGGAAGAAAATTCCTAGTGATCCTGACCGGAACTGCAAAACTAATTTGACTTAACAGCACCAAAGAGTCTATTTCACCTTTAATTGGTCTCTATATGTAAACAACACCTTGCATAGTTCTACAGTCAGAAAGAGAATGAAGGTTTAGTAATAAAAGTCTACTGCGATAAGGTGGAAATCTAATATTTGGATTCCAATTTAAACTACGAAGAGCAAATAATAAGAATTGTTTCTGCACCGACTCAATCCTATCTTGATAAACCCTATACTGGGGATTCCAGACAAGAGATCCGTACTCAAGGATAGTACGAACTAGTGAGACGTACAAAGTTTTAGTGATGTAGGGATCATTAAATTCTCTTGACCAGCGTTTTATACATCCCTGAACACCCTTGGCCCTATTTACAGCAGACAGAATATGTTTATCGAATTTTAGTTGTCCATCAAGCAGAACCCCTAAGTCATTCACACCTTCAATACGAGAAAGAAATAAAAATGTTAAAACTACTAAAGGATAATTTTACAGCCATTAGCTAAATATCAGAAGTGTGATCAATCAATTCCGAACCAAATTGAGCATCTACTGCAATTAAAGCCCTACCACCACGACATACCTTGCGGGCACGTCTGTATACGGAAAATCTACTAGAAAAGATTTCTGTATAAAGGATGTCATTCTTTAACTACTACTACTAGATATACTATTTAAATATATGTCAGTAAGTTTACTGCAAATGCCTCTTACATTCTGATAGCCAATAAGTAAAGAGGATGTTAGTTTTTTGAACTGACAGACATAGAAGAAGGCTTTGAAGTAGAATTCTTGCTACTATTAAGAGGAGAAACCGGAGACCGATTTTTATTTTTAGCAACAAATTCTTTAAATAATAGGTGTTCCGGCCAAAACTCTTTACTGCACATCATGCTAAATTGTTCAGCGGGAACACTTATTTTAAAAGATGAAATCTTTCGTTCGTACGAGAAATTAAATTTTTCCACCTTAACTCTGGCTTGAGATTTGGACTTAATATAAGCCCGAACATCATCAGATGTCTTTTCAGGGGAAAGCCTTGAGACAAAACTCTGTTCAAGCGGTGGCACTGCAACTAATGTGTTGCGGACAACTGAAGTCAGAGGTGGAGGCGATTCTTCAATCGCTATAGCACTAACGATTTCGACAGAGGATAGTGATGGTTGAATTTCTTCAACCGTCTCTATCTCAGTCGACAACAAAATCGAAACAGGAGCAGGAGATTCCAATCTTAATGACGTAATGTCATGGTGTGGAACTTCCAGAGGTACCTAGGGTTGAGGGGACGGAGAACTAAATGACATTAATTCAACAGGGACAGCTCGATCAGCAATCAACAGACGCGTATTGGTCTTTTTTCGCTTCGGAGACTCGGTCAAGTGCTTCATACTCTTAAACCCAGAATCCAAAGCAGAAAAGCTATCGGAGAGTTTTTTTAAAGCCCGCCAATACATCTTTAAAACCAGTTCGTGTCTGAGTCCCTACAGTGTTCACAAGTCCATCTCAATCCTGACTTGGCTGAAATAAAATCCACAACACGGCTGTTAAAGCTAGCACATTTTTCATGTGCAACGTTGTCGCATAATCAGCAACAAACAAAACCCATTTTGGCACCAACCAGCACCCGGCATTTTTTGTTATAGCAGACTAACATATTGTTAAAACAAAGATAATTAAATCAATCAAAAAATAAAAAAATAAGAAATATAAACAAAATAGGTAAGTTAACTAATATGATATGTACTTACAAAGAGCACAAAACACAGAGAGAAAGCACAGGTCGAACGAGACGCAAGCTGGTCGATAGCTAACTACAACACCAAGAGAGGGAGAGCTATTTTCTAAACGGAGTTGAGAGCACGATATTGAGAGCACAAAGCACAAGCACAGAGAGTAAGGCGCGGGTCGAGCGAGACGCAAGATAGACGATAGCCAACAACAACACCACGCGAGGGAGAGTTAATTATCGTAACAGCGTTGAGCGCAAAGAATAGCAAGTGAAAAACAAAGAGCGCGAAAGTAAACAAAAATACAAAAACAAAGTGCAGCGGCAACGAAAACAGAATTGTTTTGCTAACTAGAGCTAGCAAACTAGAGCTAGCGATACTATCGATGGTCGCGCCATTCGATAGGTTCGATGTTTTCAAAACAAAAATTCGATAGTATCGATAGTATAGTCATTTATATATTATTTCATGTTTTCCCATACATAGGTTTTTTGTTTTTTAAGCTATATACATAATAAAAAAGGGAAAAAAGATCAAAATTATTCTATCTTATCATTAACATAAATTATAAGGTAACTTAAACAGAGATGATAAAAAATTCAGGTCATTTTTGATATAAAATCAAAAAACAAAAAAAATTATTCTATCCAGGAATTTTTCTGCAAAAATAACAAAATGTCCACATTATTCGCCTTAAGAGAAGCTCTGCGGTAACGAGTCCAGCCTTGCTGAACATAGGTTCCGACTCAGTCGAGGTTGCGGGAACACATAGAAATTTCGGCACTAACTTTTTTAAATTAAATTCATTATGCTGAAATAAAAGAAATGTTATTTATGTTTTCCTTATGTTTAGTGAAAACTGGAACACTTACTTTCCAGAATTCGATATATCGATCTACATTTTCTTCACAGTGCTTTAAATTAAAGTACTGTCTGAGATCGATAATCGCATCTGCTCTTTCACAAATATTTTTTTTGAAGAAATATTATCTATCAAGTTCAGCTTTTCTGTGGGAATTTGAATCATAGGATGTAGTTACAAAAGAATCTATTTTTTTTTAAGTCGACGGCAAATCATTAGCGCCTAATGTTGGATGTATGCGCTTCATGTGGTCGCTTGTCTTGTACACCTTATGACAAAATACGTACTTTGCCGACTTACCATCATTTCATCTAGTAAAAAACTTTCACACTTTTGATTTCCCAACTCTGGATTTTTTCAGTCCGTTGTTCTCTTCGTCAGAGCTGTTTTCGGCTGATTTATTGATATCTGCGCCTGTATACATAGATAAATAACAATTACGTCGTATATATGACCAAAAATTATTATAATCGATAGTATCAAAAAACTATCGATGGTGGCTCAGAAAGGCAAAAATTCGATATATCGATAGTGCCATCGATAATAGAGCTGGGATAACTCTTATTGCTAACAAAGCAAAGCAAAGTTTGATCGCACAGTTTGTTGTTATATTTTCGAAAAAAAATAATATAATATAATTAATACAAGAAAACACACAGCGACTTAACAATCAGTAGGTTAACAGAAGTGAGAGAGTAAAACTAATGTTATATTAATTGTAAACAAATATTAAAATGTATGAAAATCACAAAGTTTAAGAGGGAAGAAAAAAAAACACGTGCGACTGCGACTGCGAGAGCGAGCGAATAGGAGTTTTTCCACATCGTTAATTTCTCTCAACTTTGTGTCAAATACATATGTATGTATCATTTTAAGTAGATTTTTCACTTAGAGCACTACAGACTTTACCATCAACCATTGTTCACGATTTGTAATTGAAATATTTTTAGTGCTTTAGTGCTATACATAGTATGTATGTATTACATACATATACATATGTATATTGCTTCAGCGCATAAGAAATTTAAAATGTTTCTAATAGCAATCCTAAAACTGATTTGGCAGGCCAAAATTTAGTGGAATTGATTTCACCATTATTTAATTTATGCAGAAACATTACTACAAGCTTAGTTCTACGGTCAAAGAGAGGAATGATTTCTTCTTCTACCATATCTGTACTTATTATACCTTACTCGTAAATTTAGTTTTCATTACCATATGAAGGCGCTTGTAAGAGATTGGATGGTACCTGGGAACCAAACTCGGAAACCCTAAAGCTCTTTAAATTTCGACAGGTGTCGAGGATATGATCTACAGTTAGGCTGCCACCACAGAGTGGGCATGGAGGTTGTGTTGTGACCGATTTGCAGACGGATAATCGTATTGCATGCTGTTCTGTTGAGTTTAGAGGCGACGAGATTTTGGAGTAGCAAGGATTTAATGCAGCGCATCTTTGTTAGAACAGGTTTCATGTAGCCAGTTTTTTTTTGTGTAGATGCAGTTGGATTAACTTCTTGAGGTCCTTGGACTTGATGGGATGATAGCCCTTGGTAGCAGCAGCGAGCTGGCAAGCTTTTAGTTGTGCAAAAGATTCGGCGGTGAAAGTTGAGCAGTATCCGGGAAGGAGACCACCAGCGATGACGGTGCTATTGCTATTAACAATGGCAAAGGTGGTGGCATCGGCAGTTTTAGAGCTATCGATGTAAAGCCAAGATTTTTCACAATAGAATCTCGCTATGAATACGGAACTAGAGGTGTTGCTTTTAGGAGATGAAAAAGAAAGGCTGCGGAACGATGGCAATACTTTGTGTGGGGCGGGAAGGCCAAGATGTGTACTGTAGGGGCATTTATACTTCCGTTTGTCTTTCAATATTCCAATGAACTCTTTTTCTTAGCAGGGCATTTGGTGTGTTGCAGAGTTTTGGAATGAGCTGCATGGTTGTCTCTAGAATGCAATCTGCTATACTGGGAAGGCATCGGGTTGGGGAGGAAGGAAAAACGCGTTGATAGATCGACGAAGAGATTGTATATTTTTGATGTGGGCCTTAGCGCACCCTCCGTAGATAGGAAGCCCGTAGTCGTAGTTTTAGAGAGCATTAAAGGAACGATTGGTCATAAAGGCCTTTATAAGATTATAAAGCCCAGGACCAATGCGATCGAATGCCTTTTCGAAATCTATCACTAGGATGGAGAGATGATTTTTTGTCGAAAGAGCATTCGACGCGAAGTGTTGAATACGCAACAATGCGTCCATTGTGCTGTGCTTTTGCTTAAAAGCCACCTGGTTGTGCGAAATAATATTATGTCGATTAATAAACCACATTAGTCTTCTTGCTATTATTTTTTCAATTGTTTTGCTTAGGCAAGAAAGTAGAACATAACTAACGGACGTCCGCACTCGAAGTGAGATAGTCGGTGACTGTTAAAAATTAATTAGACATCATGAGCTGTTGTCAGCTTGTAATCTGTGTTCACAAAGACAGAATCGGCAGACGATAAATCTAATTATACATCATCAGCATACATTAACACACGTGGGAATCTTATATTTAATGAAAGGCCAATAATAATCAAAGTAAATAACAAGGGACCACAGATACTGTTAGTGAGGCATAACGACATATCTCCGCACGACATATCTCCGCTCGGTACAATTTTCGAGCGGAATTATGTCGTTTTTTTTGGCGGAGCTATGTCGTTTTCAAAACGTCATATCTCCCCGCGAAGTTATGTCGCTTTTAAAACGACATATCTCCGCTGAACAAAAAGCGACATATTTTCGCGATGAGATATGTCGCTATGAAAAGTTACATCTCCGCCGATTTATTAGCAACTCATCTTCCAATAGAATAAATTTAATGCTTTTTTAAATTAATTTCATACAGAAAGTTGAATAGAAAATCTTAATAATTTAACGATAATATCAATCCCTTAAAAAACGCAGTTTCCCACAAGTCTTTATTAAGTATATGTATTATTTTTATTAATTTTTACATAAATCAGTTCAACTTATATATTATACATATGAACAATTCTCTGACCGAATTTGTGTGAACGTCATTACAGTGAAAAAAACATAAACCATTGCAGGGATTCATTTGAAATATAGATGAATCGGATATTTGACTAGATTTCGATTTTGGAAGAAAGGGTTGTCTTTTTCGCTGTAGAGTGCGTTTCACCGTATCATAACTTATTTCTATTTCCTCTTCTCCATTTTTTTTTCTAAATTATTATAAAACGAAACAAAAAATATTAAATTCAATTATGTACTATATCAATTACTGAATAATACAAACACACACACCGTCATGTTTTTGAATAAATATACATATGTACCATATATATGTATACTAATTCTTGTATGTATGCGTGCATGTATGTGTACTTACCTCGCGAGAAGATCATCAAATATTTTTTTGGTGTCGTCGGAATTGGTTTGTAAATTTGTAAATTTGTTGGTCACTTGGAGTATATAATAATTGAGAGCAACCTGCACGGCTTCCTTCCTTAAACTCAAATTTGATATTGTCCAAATCCATTTTACTCGCTCTTATAAAACCGACAACGCACACTTATTGAAAGCCCGGAATCGATTGATTGCATTTGCAAGCGAAGATCAACGAAAATTTTTCGCACACGCTAATATTATTTTGCTGCGTATACAAATATATTTTTGTTGACATAATTATACATGTGTATGTTCATACGTATGTACAAATACATATAGTTACATATGTTAATAACAAACGTATTTGCATGTGTATGTACGTACATATATATTATATGTACATAATTCATTATTCATTCAAGTGTAAGATGAGTCTCTAATAAATCGTCGAAGAAATGTCGTTTTCAAAACGTCATATCTCCGCGCGGAGTTATGTCGCTTTTAAAACGACATATCTCCGCTGAACAAAAAACGACATATCTCCGCGCGGAGATATGACGTTTCAAGGCGACATATCTCCACGCGGAGTTAAGTCGCGTCAAAATGTCATATCTCCGCGCGGAGATACATATGTCGTTTTTTGTTCAGCGGAGATATGTCGCGCGGAGATATGTCGTTACCCCGTCAGTGACACTAAACTATCTTAAAATCCAATTTATTAAGTTGATGTCAAATTATGAAATACAAAAAGGTTAGCATTTTCATTTGAAATCCCTAATTACCAAAGATGTTAAACTCAAACCATGTTGAGCTACAAAATTTTTGTAATTGTACTGTTATTTTTCAAAAAGTTTAGGGATGGCAGATAATTTTGAGATACCTTTATAGTTACGTTCGATTTCTTTTATAAAATGGAATTTTAAATGAATCTTTCCAGCAACTTGAAAAGGAACAAAGCATAATGCCTAAGCCTTATGCTATTTAAAGTATTTAATTTTTAACTATTGGTAATTATGGATCCCAAATTCCATTTGAAGCCATTAATCTGGTATGGACTTACTTGCATCAGCTATATTGCCTTCAAAAAATATGGTTGTTGGAAGTGTTGATAAACCACACTTTGGATTGGCAAAGTTTATAAATCTTCTCGGTCTCTGACTAAAATTGGATCGCTCAACAATGTAGCAAACGACTTCAATGGTTTCTGGACATTTTAAACCATTTAAACCAAAACAGATTTGTTTGACAGCATAAAATAATAAAATAAATTTCTTGTGCTCTTAATATCCTTACATCTTCAGCCGGGACAGCTTAGTAAGGTCAGTTTTATTAAATTGATGCACTCGTTCTGACTTTGATGAGTCTGGACTTACCTCTGTAATAGGAAGATCTGTCAACACTTCCAATGTAGGATGATTTATGTTTAGTAGGGATTGGGATTCGTCAAACATCAAAATTCGATTCGCATAACATCAAAGATTCAAAGCTCTTTCGAAAATCGGAATACTACACTGCAATATTTTTGAATATCTCGCACTTGATTAAGTTTGGCTTGAATATGATGGAATTCTATAAAATTAAAAAATCGAAATTAAATTGAGGGCAGAACTCCAAAGGTTCATGCTCAACAAATGTAATATAATATATTCTTTCTTAGAATGGGTATAAGGAAGGGTGTTAATTTAGAAAAACAGTGGAATTTGCCATACGAAAAGTGTCCGCATGTCGCTAACAAACGATACAGTCCGGCAACTCTGAAAAACTTTCAATTACCAGTTATATTGGTTTCATAATCTGCGCATGCTCAATGTTTTACGTTCACACATCAGGAATTATACAATACAAAATTACCTTTTATTATCCTATTCGCACATAAAAAGTGAAAATCAAGTAATTTAGCTTATTTTGCAAATGGTTAAATTTGAAGTGCCGAAAAGGTTTTAAAAAATTATCTAGCTGTCTCATTATGTATAAGACTTTAAACTTAAAGTTGTAAGTTATGCACAAAAAAATTAAATAACGAAATTCGTAGGTATAAGTGGCATATCAACATATTAGTATTGTTTATGTTTTTGTTCATTTGAAGGCATAATCATACTCTCTTCTTATGTAACAATATATTTATAATATATGTATATGTATATGTATATGTATATGTATATGTATATGTATATGTATATGTATATGTATATGTATATGTATATGTATATGTATATGTATATGTATATGTATATGTATATGTATATGTATATGTATATGTATATGTATATGTATATGTATATGTATATGTATATGTATATGTATATGTATGCTTCAGTTTGTTTCGTTTGCCGCCGTCGACTTTGAGAAGTGTGATGCCTAAATAGTTAAGTATTAACTTTGATCAATGATAAAATATAAATTGAAATGCTTTAGTTCCATTGTTTTACCCCATCGAATTTTGTCAGTTTGTTTGTTGTGAAAAAATGCAGCTTCCGAGTATTTTCCGTTTCAACTGCGCGCTGATGTGGAATTTTTGAATAAATAAGAAAAAAAAAAACCCTGTACTACACTATATACATATAATATTTACCGTCCATTTTGCACTTTATTGAAAGTGCTCGACACTTGACGGTAACATTCTTCCTAGTTTTATAAAAGATTGGTGTAGCGAAATCAATTTTTCGAAATTCAAACCTTGAGAAACTTACATATACATAAGTATGTATGGACATATATACTGACTTTGACACACAATTTGTTACAAGCACCAGCAATGGTATTTACCAACAAAGTCCCTCAGTTGTAGAATTTATTGCAATATCGAAGAAGTTTGAGGTACAGCTTCTTTTACCGAATTGCAGGCAGCAGCAGCTAAATCATCGGCAAAGATCTGCTTCTAACCTTGTACCACAAGGAAATAGATCAAAATTTCAAAAATTATTTCAAAAAACAAAATGTTGTATGATGCTATCGGGTTTTAATTGCTTTGGTTGACGATCTGGTATGTTTTGAACTTTATGGTATATTTTTTGAAATGTAACAGTATATTTATATATCGACGAATATGCCGATAGCTTCATTAGTTTTCTTACATATTCTTTGTAGAACATCCATCCATCACCATCGGACGGATTCTACGAATTCTTAAAAAGTGTGAACAATCTTAAAATAAGATTTTACAGCTAAATTATATTTGCAGAGACTATATTCTGATGACAAAAAAGGCTAGGCAATAAAATGCTATATCCTTTCCACGACCTAAGTGCAAATCGAGGTCTAAAGGCAAAACCAAAAGATAAACCGGGCGACTTCAATGCGACTTCAATCGAAGCATCAGATATCTGCACCAGCTACAACCTACACCGCATAAAAGTGAAGGTATCGGAAACAATATGACGGTAATTAAAGAACATATATGTAGATTTGTATACCCTTGAAACTGCCACTATATATAATATATATTCAAATATGAGTAAAACGACTATATATAGTAAGTAATACTTCAATGATAACAAGTTAGTTAAGTTTAGTGTATATATGAAAACTATTTAATTATCTTTCATCACTTGTATTTGTTTCATTTATGTTTCTTGCAGCACTATGGACGGAATGAGAGTCTTCATAATGTTGTATATAAAAGCAATGCCTTATCCACAGTCGGTCGACCAATTACTACTAACAATACCGTTTACAATTATGATAATAATATACACAACATGGAGTCATTTACTAAAGAAGACGAATACAGGAGAACAGTGGTAGTTTCGAAGACTTTAGCTTCAGGATCAGAGTATGCAGGAGATGTGAATTGGACGCATGGATGCGAAATGTTGGACAGTCAATGTTTAAATCAGAACAATTCAGAAGTTCTTGATGGTGATTATTGGGACTCGAGTATTTCCGCCCCCATCGAGTATGATTGCGGATATGAATACGACGTATTTGGGTATGAGACTACAACAATAACAACAACGCCAAAAGTTTTACCCTCCGTTTTCACACATAACAACGGAACGTGTAACGCTGCCATGCGAGATCGTGAAGGTTACATACCTGGTAGAAGGGGAGACGACCGATTTGGTGTCCGGTTGCCCGCTGCACCAGGATCAGTGACGTCATCAGAAGTGACCAATAACCCAAACTCAAACTCAAACTCCAAATATAGATTGTTGCCGCAATCGGTTGCGTATCAGAATGTTCATAACGCTCAATACAATACATTAAATGGACATACTGGATATGCACCCAACGGTGGTTTGATTGACGAGCGAATTGGCAGTTTCATAAGTTTGCCAACCGCAGCGCCTTTGCGGATGTTGCCAAATTTTCAACAACAACAACAATGTTCCTCACAACTACTCTTTAAAGATGGCAATAACGTAGAGTCAGATGCCTGCAGTACCACCCAACACATTCAAACATATGGACAAACAGAATCGTCTTGGAGGGGGGCTACACCCGATTTAGCCCGATTTACTACAGGAACAGAGACCAGCAATATTGGTGAAAATGCTCGACCTTACACCTCAATGCTGCCACTTGACTATAAAGATTACTACTCCGACTACGGCCATTCGGATAATTTGTCAACATACAGTGATACACCACCAGTGACAATTAGCGCTGTTCAACACAAGCTTCAACAACAGCGCAAAATCTCGCTTATGATGGCAATGACAACGGCATCTGTGATAGCATCTGGCGAAACAAGAATAGCTGTTCATCAGCTGCATCAGCAGCAACAGCAACATTCACAGCAACGTGTCAATAATTATTCTTCGAATGACTTTAATAGTCAAATTGGTTACAGATCAACTTCATCAACAGATGTTTTCTCCATCGGAATGAAAGAACAACCCGACCTAGTAGATGCACCAAATACTACAAATACAACTACAACTACAACAAGAAAATTGCCAAAACGCCTCCCGTCGCCTCAGTACAAGACACTACTAAATACTTCTAGCCCTTCTGTTACTGAACATTCATTGTTACAAGTTCCACCACCCGAGTTCACAAATGCCTTAAGTTTGCCACAGTCCGAGACAAAAAATTATCGTCCTAAGCAGTTACCCAAGTTGCCAATATCAAAGCCTAATACAACAGTAGGGAATGAAAACACAGATCTCATCAATTCATGTATTACTACTACTAATCATAGACCAATTGATAACCATAATTCTATAGTTTTGCGATCAGAAAATGCATCGCCAATTTCATCAGACCATATAATCTTCAGTGCTACCAACAATACTCTTGCATCTTTAATAAGCTCAAATGCAGATTGTACCGAGGATAAAATATGGCAAAGTAACATCAATTCTCAACACGACGAGTTACCTAGCAAAACCGTTAATACATTTGAAAGTAAGAAAGATTCTACTACATCTCTCCTATTATTAGAGTCAAATGAATTTGCTGACTACGAAAACGATAAGAACTCGTTTGCTTCGACATTTCCTAAGAAATCATCGATAGAACTAGAAATAGATTCAAGATCACTTAGCCTAGGATTGCCAATTATAAATCATCAAGTAATCGATTCAATAGAAAAGGTATCTGAGCCTTCTGAGGCGTCATCATTTGACGTAACTGAATATCTGAAGCCTTATACATTTGACTCAATTGAATATCGTACTGAAAATAAAAATGTTGACCCTTCTACTGAAATTGCAACAACAATTAGTGCACACGATTCCATATACTCGTATGTTAACGATAAAGATGACTTATTTAATTCATCAAAGTTTTCACTGCCACCACTGGAACAACCCCAAACGCCATATACAATTACTAAGTGGTCAAGCAGCCCGATCAGCATTCCAGAACCGTCATTATCAATCCCACCTAGTACAGTTATCGACATGTCGAAATCATCGCCACAACAAAGTCCAACGGCTTCAAAATCTGAGATGATCATAACACCATTAAGTGATTCTTCATCAAATTTATCGTATTTATTATGCAAGCAGGCGCAGGCGTTTAATGCTGACAAGTTAAATTCTCTTCAGGGTAATATGATTGATGCAATATCGTCAAATATTTCTTCAAATACTCCTCCATTTCCTAATACCTTTGAAACCATGCTCACAACAAATGTAGGTGCTGCCTCAGATTTAATACCTACTGAGAGTGTGAACACACCGTCAATTATAACTGCCTCACCAGAATCAAAACAATCCTACGTTGATTATATGCGACAATTTGACCTTCCAGAGCTTCCTCCCATTCTTGACATAGAAATCAATAGCAGTGATAAAACCGTTATTTTTGAAGCCAATGCACCATATTGTAATATCAAAACAATACAAACCCCGCCAATAAATAACGATACAAAGACCTCGGCGACAACTTTAAATACAATTTCCAAGTCTTCCGTCGAATCCAATGAACTGGATTATTTAAATATTGAGAATGATAACATGAAAGTTCCGGTATTACCATGTTCGGAAATAACCTCAACGAATACATGCCTTGGATTGATATCAGAATTCTCGAATGAAACCTCTCATCCTCATTCGCAAACTAATTATTTTGTATTAAGTCCAAAAGTTGAGCCAACAGCCTGGGCTTCAGGCTTCGATGACAGTTTCTATGATAGTTTCAAAGTGGATCTATCAGCCACCATTGCACAGATTGAGAAAGATGCCCCTGTTCAATTGCTAAAAAGTGATATAACCAACCAAATTGATGTCAATTCAATATTGACAGATGTCGAATTGTCGAATCAAATTTCCGATCTGGAAGAGCAAAATGATTATAATTATAAGCCTATTCAGCAGCCGCAGTCATTTGATGACATGAATGTACTTAATTCATATTCAGCAAGAAAAGATCCAGAAGCACATACAGCAACAACAGTTTTGGGTGGCCTTTCCAAAGGCATTAAGGGTGGATTAGACGGAGTTATGAGCGGTGTTAGTTCAACAGTGGATTCAACGAAACTAAATACTTTTAACAATAATAGCAAAAAAAGTTTTGGTTTCAACTTGGCCTCAAAACTTGTGCCGAGTGTTAGTGGATTACTTTCCTACAGCTCGAACAGACAGAACGAGGAAGAAATAGCATCTTCAACTATCAATATATCGATAGCAGACAATTCGGTCGAAATTCTTAATTCAAAGCAAATGTATACATCGCCATCGCCTCTTTCCCCCACCATTGAGCATCTTGACAAATCGGACTTAAGCCGCAATAACAATGGCACTGCTATTTTGGGAATTTCAACAACAAGCAATATAAATTCGAACACAGACTTTGGCATCAATCACACGCATGATGATGTTATTTTCTCCTCGACTGAATTAATAAACTCTGAAGATAATGTGAAAATGACAGTTCTTTTTGATAATGATCATGACAATTATGATTATTTCGAGTATCAAACAACAAGGAATAATGACAATGGAGAGAACAATTGCTTGCAACAGAATGATTTCTTGAAGTCGACAACAACAACAACAAATATTAGTATTGGCTTGAATGATGTAATTACTTTAAATAAAAATCAAGAAACAGTAACAGTAACGGCAACTAAAACTGAACATGATAGCAATAAGAAAAGTGGATCTAATACTAATACTAGTGGCGGAGGAGTGTTTGGCAGCCTTTTTGGTAAAGCGGCAGCAGCTGTTCAATCCGCTACTCAGGCGGTCAATCAGAGTGCTTCCTCCGTGGCTTCAGTTGTAGCTCAAAAGACATCAAATACTTTAGCAAATAACAAATCCATTCCAGGGACAAGTGTATCAACAACATTGTATTCGAATAATATAACCGCTACTATAGCTTCAAGCTTGAAACCTACTTCCTCAATAATTGATGAAAGTGAGTGTAATAATATGTTGCTAATGGATGAAACATCCAACCAATATTCGACAACTGGTGATGATGATTACACGAATAGTAATACTTCGGGTATACTCGGGTATGATATGTCAATGACAATGGCAATGACAATGACTCCGCCGTTAATGGTCACTGGAAATGATAATATTCACTATTCAGATGAAAGTAATCATAGTCAGCAAAGTGGGGTTATAGCACCATCAGGCCAAAAAATATTACCTACGGTGCCGTCAGTGGGATCAACCGGCAAAAAACTGCCCACCCTTAATGGTAAATCAGGACTATTGATTAAACAACAGCCAACTGAAATTTTTGATGATGAATCTGAAGACGACGATGTCATTAATGATTTTATGATAGGCAATCGACAATCTGAGATGAACCATAAGGCGAGATATTGCATGATCGATAGTGAGCAGGATGATTACTTTTTGGATTCTCAGCTGACGACACCGTCTGGTCGAAGAGCAAACGATAATTATTATGAACATGTCAACACAAGTTATGATTATCGAGAAGACTTTTTTAACGAAGAGGATGAATACAAGTACCTCGAACATCAAAGGCTGCTAAAGCAGGAGCATTTTCATCAGCATCCAGAACAACAGGAGTTGCAACAAATAGAAAGCCAACAACAGTCATTAGATTACATAGACAATAATCGACCAGACGACGATGAGAACGATAACGATGACTTCTTGGACGAAAATTATCCGAGTGATGAAGACTGTGGAAATTATTTAGATGAGAGCTCCAGCGGCAGTGTTGGTGGTATTATGGGTGCACGAAAGTTTATTCATGGTAATAACAATCATTCGATACCAACAACTATCGCCAGTATCAGTACTGCCGAGCCAACTGCTTTGGGGGGTATTCACACCATTACAGCGGTTACAAACATTCCTTCGCAATTGCTAACACCACCTCATCATCAAATCAAAAAGCAGGACAGCATTGTTATCGAAGAAGAAGGTAATTCTTTACTGATGGATTTAGTTGGCGGCCATCAAGTGACCTCAAACGTATCTCATGATTTTATTGAAGAGGATATTGACGACAAAGACGACAAATTAGCTGATTTGATGCCGGCAAGAACCAAGTCGCAAAAAAAAAATATTCTCATGCGGGGCGAAACTGAAGAAGTCGTTAGCGGTCACATGCAAATACTGCGCAAACCAGAAATAACTGCGAAACAAAGATGGCACTGGGCTTACAACAAAATTATTATGCAGTTAAATGTGAGTACCGTTTTATTTAAGTTTGATATTATCTACATAAATATATTCTATATATTTACTAGTCTGTTTCATCCATTGAATCAAGAATATTTATTATATTAAAAAACGTAAAGCTGATCCTTATCTAAGTATATAAAAGAATACCTTTCTTTATGCTGTCTGGTGAGTGGCTATTAAGCTACAGCCCAAATAGTTAATAGAAAGTTTTTTTTGCATCAATAGTTACAACAAAACATAACTGTTTACTTCTGCTCTAATAATGTAATATTATTTGATCTTATGTTTTTTTTTTGTCTGTTCTTTATGTTGGGAGTCTGAGAACTTCAATTTGTATATGTATGTATATACTTAGAAACAAAAGTGAGTTATAATTTTTTTGAATTAGAATTGTTACAGACTAATTTTTCACACAACAATAATATTTTTATACCCGCTACCCATGTATGTAACAGGTAGAAGGAGGCATCTCCGACCCTATAAAGTATATACATATATTCTTAATCAGCATCAACAGCCCAGACTAGCTAGCCATGTCCGTCGTTCTGACTGTCCGTCCATTCGTCCATATGAACACCTAGATCTCAGAGACTATAAGAGATAGAGCTATAATCTTTTTCGACAGCATTTGTTTGCACGCAGATCAAGTTTGTCTCAAATTTTTGCCATGCCCACTTCCGCCCCCACAAATCAAAACAAGTAGGAAAGCTACAGTCGAGTGTGCTCGACTGTGAGATACCCGCTACCCATTTTGAATAAAAGCAAAATATTGTGGTATTATTTTTAAAATATACCAAAAATACTACAAAATACTAAAAATATACCAAATATATCATTTGGTATAGTACCACTTTCAAAATATACCATAGACGGCATAATATACCCAATTGTCGGCCAAAGCAACTAAGACCCCTAGTAAGTAGGCGTTTGAGCCCATACAAAAGTATTTCTTTAATAACTTCCACCATTTTCATCTGATCGCAACCAAATTTCTCTAACTTTATTACTACGCTTGTTATTCGATTTTTTCTGATTTGCGGGGGCGGAAGTGGGCGTGGCAAAAATGTGAAACAAACTTGATCTGCGTGCAAACATAACAAATGCTGTCGAAAAAAAATATATGATTTGGCTGCGATCAGATAAAAATTGAGGGAGTTATTAAATAAATACTTTGGTATGGGAAAAACGCCCACTTACTTAGTTGCTTTGTTCGAAAATCTGGTATATTGTACCATCTATGGTATATTTTGAATGTGGCACTGTATACAAATATACCGTTTATATTTTTTAGTATTTATGTGGTATTTTCGGTATATTTAAAAAAATAATACCAGAATATTTTGGTTTTGTTCAAAATGGGTAGCGGGCACACTCGACTGTAGCTTTCTTACTTGTTTTTATATATAAGCTGGACCTTATTGGGGTCCCAATAAATTTTTTCTTTTGAATACATTAATCTTCTGCAGTTGACCATCTGGGTATAACATATTTCACAAATGCACACTCGACTGTAACTTTCCTATTTCTTTAAGCTGGTATTGAAAAATTCGAAATATACAGGCATGCTCCGGTTTTCACTTTTGGTTTTCGTTTTCGTTTTGGGACCAAAACCGAGATTTTCGTTTTTAGGTGCTCTGGTTTTCACAAATTTTCGGTCATCATTTTGCTATCGGAACGTTTCATTTCTTATTGCTCAAACAGCTGACTTGTGTTTTGGTCAGAAGTAAATAATGCGAAAAAATGCATTTTGTATGCCCAATTTCCTGCGTGGATAGAACTCACATAAGGAAATTTTTTATCATGTATAGATGATTTATGCTTACCCTGCATTTGTCTTTTTTGCGAATAAAAATTGATATCAAAATTAAACAAAAAAAACAGTGAACGGCAATCAGCTGTTTTCCACAACAAAGGGTGATGCCACCTTTTTAATCGGTTTCATTCCGGTGATTTCAACAAATTTGTTTTATACAGTTTTAGCACTTAGTAATTAAATTAAATAATTTAATTTTTAAAAAACATATTTTACCCAACTTCAACAAATTTAGTGGCATCCGTTTCATTATACAAGTATTTTTAACTTGCTTTTTCATTCCACCAAAAGTATGGCAGCTTAGGCGATAACTCATGGTGTCGGACTTATCGGTCGCTCACCAAAACGAAAATTGTTGTTGCCGACGGCAAAATTTGATATCCAAATTTGAGGTGGGGTCAGAAATTATTCGTTTTAAAAATAATTACAAGCCTAACTGATCTTCTAGAGGTTTTAAAAGAACGACAATAAACCAATAAGTCAACTACTTTTTTCCTTTTGCAAATAAGAACCGATTTAATATAGAAAAAGGCATTTACTTTTCATTTAGGCAAGACAAATTTTCTCGTTTTGGAATTCGAAAAAATCTTGTGAAAGTGAAAACGGGAGCACCAATTTTTTCGTTTTCGTTTTGAAAACGAAAACGAAAACGGAAAGTGAAAACCGGAGCATGCCTGATAAATTAATAGTTACTTCAGCATATTATCTTTTAACTTGAAAAGTTTTAATAAGTCCAAGTTAACGTCTATTACAGTAAAAATTTTTATTGTTTAAGTGTTGCTTTTTTATGAGTATGTTCAAACATATATCTGAATAATGTCTAAATAATGTTAATTAATATTCCTTAGTAAACTGATAAGCTGACACACTTACATATATAGATATTGTCAGGTACCTTATATACACAGAAAAAAAGTTCTTAAGGGGTAATATCACTGTAACCCTTTCCCTTGCAATATTTTTTTAATGAGAATAATTTTCGATATGTTTTGAAACATTTATTTAAAAGTACAAATAAACATATTTTATATGAAACAAAAATAAAATGGCAACGATATGGCCGCCACATTGAGACGTTGTTCACTGAAAACCTCCGCGGCTCGCAGCACAAATGGTGTAAATTTGAAGCTACCGGGCGGGAAACATATCTTAATGCAAATTGGTATATCTAGAGAATGTCGTATGGATCTTTTAAAATATAGATTTTTGTGAAGATTTGAACAAAAAGTCACGATTTCACTAAAAGTTTCGGGAGTTTTTCAATTAAAAATCGCCGCGTATTCGCGGCCTAAACATATAATCGAAATTTCAAGCAAAAATTATGATAATAAAACGCGTTAAAAGTTTTGATATACCGGTACATCACATGAAACGGTCACTCAAAAAAAAAAAAAACTCGAACTCGGGTAAAAAAGTTTTTTCCGACAATTTTTTCTATGTAAACAAAAAAAAAATAAATAAATAACCCTTAAATTAAAAATAAAAACTGAAAACAGAAAGAAACACTAATTTCAGAAATTTTTGGAATAAGATTATTTTTGTTACTCAAGAATACAAAATGTTAAATTTAATAAAATTTCAGATAAAATAATTTTTTCTTTTAATTTTATATTTACTTGCGTTCAATAATTAATATTTTAAAATATTACTGTTTTAAAAATAACCGTTTGTCTAAATTATTATTAAAGCATGCAAAATTATTTTATTCCATTTTCCTGCAGCACTAAAAATGTATGTAAACAAAGTTAATTAGCATTTTTCGTGATTTTTAGAAAACGATGATTGAAGATTGACAGCACTCAGAATTTTAATAAGATCGACAAAAATTTTCATCTCAAGATGTTTATATTAGTTATTAAACCAAAAATTTTCTCTCTGTGTATGCACATATGTAAATCGATATGCCTGAATTTTGTATACCTTTACATACCCATAGGGAATGAGGGTATTATAACTTTGCCTGTAGGATATGTATGTATGCAACATGCAGAAGGAGTTATCTCCGACCCCATAAAGTATATGTTTGTATTTTTGATCAAAGTCAATAGCCGAGACGATATAGCCATGTCCGCCTGTCCGTATAAACAGAATTATTGATTTCCAAAATATTTGGATGCGTCCAAATAAGTATTGTATAAATTATTTATAGTTAAGTTTGCCAACAAACTGATACATATGTTGTGTACTTGATAGTATATTTTTAATGTACTATTTCAATATACCAAATATGACTTACGGTATATTTAAGTATTTCTGTGGTTTATTCATTTGGTACGTTTCAAGTGTAATACAACATTGTTTTGCGGGTATCTCACAGTCGAGAACTTGGACTGTAGCTCTCTTACTTGTTTTTCATTTACATACATATATCTTCAAAGCTCAAACATTTCTTTCATATCCAGCGACCACAATAGTTGGTTTTTGATTGTAGTGCTACAAACTTGATCAACATACGAATTACATAGCAAAATGATAGAACTTGGCAATCTCAAGCTTAATTCCAATATACCAATCACATTGGCTTCTCTGGCTTCTCCTCCGACTATAGCTGAACGCACTCGTAAGCTAAGCTGCCTTCTCAAGAACCACCGTGGAAGTATTATTTATTGTGTATGTTTCATATTCAAACTTTCATCTATCTTTCTTCATCAAAACAAAACCGGAAAGTGAATACCGGAGCGCTCCTGTATCACAACAATTTGTTAAAATCAATTGTCATTTTATTAGATTATTCCAAGTTTTTGATTTCATTTATATTCCCGACGCCAATAATAAAGAAAGTATTGCAACTTGCTACGAAAATTCTAAAATCTGCATCAATTATCTAATCAACTGAACCGTCCGTTTTTCATATGAATTCCACGATCTAAGAAGGAATAGAAGTTGAAAAACAATCTTTTAATTTAAAGGCGAATTTGTGCGCGGTTTTTTTATTTGCAAAAATATCTTCGTCAGATAAAGAAGTGCTTTTATTAACGCTGTAGTCCTCGTCCGCCAAATCGTACAATATTTTATGTTTTTTTTTTTTACTAATTCAATAAGCAGCTCCAGCTTTAATTAACGTTCTTTCTCTTCACGAGAAAATGCCACAAGCGCATTTTTATACCCGCTCCCATAGGGTAGAAGGGTATTACAACTTTGTGCCGGCAGGAAATGTATGTAACAGGTAGAAGGAGGCATCTCCGACCCTATAAAGTATATATATTGTTGATCAGCGTCAACAGCCGAGACGATCTAACCATGTCCGTCTGTCCGTATGAAACACTGGATCTCAGAGACTATAAGAGCTCATATAGCTATAATTTTATTTCGACAGCTTTTGTTGTTTGCACGCAGATCAAGTTTGTTTTAAATTTCCGCCCCCGCAAATCAAATAAAATCGAATAAGAAGCGTAATTTTAAAGCTAGAGCTGTGAATTTATCATATATATCATATATATATATATATATATGTATGTATATATCATAATAACAATAGTATTTATGATTCCTGAAAATTTGGTTACGATCAGATAAAAATTGTAGAAGTTATTAAAGAAATACTTTTGTATGGGCAAAAACGCCTACTTACTGGGGGTCGCAGTTGCTTTAGCTGATAATCTAGTATATTTTGCCCTCTATAGTATATAATGGGTGTAGTACCATACCACACCAACTTAACAATTCAGTATATTTTCGGTATTTTTATGGTAGATTATTTTTAGTATATTTAAAAATACCGCAATATTTTTAGTATATTTTCGGTATTTATATGGTAGATTATTTTAGTATATTTAAAAAATACCGCAATAGTTTTTTCTATTGAAAATGGGTATCGGGTATCTCACAGTCGAGCACACTCGACTGTAGCTTTCCTACTTGTTTCCATATGGAACTGTTAATTTGACATCTACATACACTGGTTCAAGTTTTTAAGTAGTTTGCAATGGTTTGATATAACTTAATGCATTTTTTCTGTTATGCTTAGTGCTAATATAAAGTTAAAAATAATGAATTCAACAATGATTTATAGTCGTTTTTTAAGACATATAATTATTTTAAAACCACTTATTCTGACCACACCTCAACCGATAAATCCGACGCCTAAGCTGCCAGACTTTTGGTGGAATGAAAAAGCAAGTTAAGAATACTTGTACAATGAAACAAATGGCGTTAAATTTGTTGTAGAACTTTGCTTTTATTTATTGAATCTTCTTTCCCCCATAACTCGGAGCCGTACATCCATATAGGTTTTAGCACCGAGTTATACAGCAGAACTTTATATTCAAGGCTAAGGGGAGACCGAGCGTTGATAAGCCAATGAAGGCTGCTGGCTTTTGGCTTTAGACGTGTTCTCTTGGCTTCAATGCGCTAGCGCCATGTGAGTCATGTGAGCAGGAGTAGAGTGTTGCTTAACGTTAACGGTGAATGTAACGTGCTTGCATTTTTGTTCGTTCACTTTATTTCGACATTTTTCAACATCGATCATATGAAGAGCTAGCTGCGCAAAGAAAGTATAGTGTTGGCCCTAGCACGCTACCTTGAGGAACTTCAGCTCAATCAGTGAAATTATCAGATATAGCAGTGTTGCATCTCACAACAAATTTTCTGTCCTAAAGGTGAGACTCTAAAAGCTTGTGGGTGTTGTTGGGGAGCATTGTCTTGATTTTGTACATTAGATCTTCTAGCCAGACTCTGTCAAATGCTTCAGAGACATCTAAAAATATGGCAGTACAGTACTCTCGATCTTCGAACGCGTTCCGAATTTCTGATGTTATCTGGTTATCCTGCTCAATTGTTCCGTGCTTTTCACGAAACCCAAATTGGTATAGCGGGATTCCTTCCTGGAGTCTTAGGAATGTGTTTATCCGAGTCAAATCGCATTTGTCAAAGAGTTTAGAAAAAGAGTTCAACGAGTTTTTCGAATTAAGTTAATTTTTGATGATGCTAACGATGCGAAATTCAATTGGCTCCTGTTGAAGCTGAGGCTCATATGGGTAAGTCAGCAAAATAATCGCACTCGTGACAGGATTTGGTTGGAAAACATTTGTAAGGTGGTTGTCTGTGGGATTTCTAATAGGCATCACGATTTCTTTCGGTGAGCTCAGAGTTGGGTAAGCTCTCCATAGTTTGTGTTTTGTACTAGCAGATGGCGATCTGTGGAATTGCCACTCTCGACTTAAGCGTCGCTTTTCGAGGACGAGTTGCTCGATCTTTAGATTTGTCTTCTTTTGATTGCATTGTGTATTTATAGTTTGAGGTGTTGAAGCTCGAGCTACAGAGACAAATTCAGACTACAGTCAATTAACAAAGCTGTCTACCTCTGCATCAATGTTGAGATGCGGATTTAGCTCAATGTGTTAGCTAATATACTTTCTGTACTTAACCCAATTGGTTTTCTGTGAGGTAAATTTTAAATTTATTGTTCCAGTCCCACCATGTGCTATACCATCTGGATGATTTTTTCCGTAGATCGAATATCCTCGTAGATGAAAATTGTATTTGTTTGTAAAGTGTGTTTCTGAAAGAAGCATTACGTCGATTTGATTGTCAAGTAGCAATTGAGCTAACCCAAGTTTATGCTGCGAAACGCCGTTAGCGTTCCACGGTGATATCCGTAGGGAAGTCAATATTTCGATTGTTGTGAAACCACCATTTGAATCAATAGATTTTGGTTTCGCATTCAATCTTGCATAGCTGTGTGCATAAATGACATAAATTGCGTAGGGATTTGTTGTAGACTGCATATCATAGCTTCGAATTTGTTTTTTGGCTGCTCCGGCGATTGATGCAGCTGAGCCGTGTTCGGTTCGGTATGCTTTTTAATGCAGGGGTAGCCGGTCCTGATTTTAAAGTCATGCGCATGTCACACTTTTGTCGAGAGTTTATGCGTCCTAGTGAGGATATGGCTGCAGTCGAGAAGAAGACTTCAGGATTTTGTTCGTTTTGTTTCGGGTGCGGGCAGAAATTCCTCTTTGAAGGATGCGGGTTTCAGATCAGATATGAACTGGGCAACCTCTATAGTTAGCAGTGTGATTGCCACCGCAGTTGCCACACTTTTTCGAGTTGCAGACATCTTTGCTCGCTGGGCAGTGTGCGGAGTCATGAAGCTCTTGAAAAGCTACACACACCGGGCGCAGTTTACAGTATGACCTTCTATGGCCATATTCTTGGCAGTTCGCACATTGTACCGGACCATTGCGTTTGTGCGGTTTCTCAATATGCATTATTAAAATAATTTATTTAATTTAATGACTTAAATGCTAAGATTGTACAAAAAAGTAGTTAAAATCACCGAAATGAATTCGGTTAAAATGGTGGTGGCAGCTTTTTTTGTAAAATGGAATGTACTCGTAAGAAGCAGATCTTTCTCTTGTTTAAGTGCTACTCCCAGATGAGCAAAGCTCAGCAAATTCAAAAGCACTCAAACAATAAATGCAATTATTAAAAAAAAAAAAACAAGTAAGAAAGCTACAGTCGAGTGTGCTCAACTCTGTAAGACATATTACAAGAATGTTTTTTTCCCATACTTGTAGTTATGTGGAGTTCCGCATCGGGCACCTGGGAATAATAATTAACCGATTAAAATAATGCTTTGATTGAACTTGTAATATTCTTCTGCTTGCACTCACAATATATGTTTAGTTTTATATATCTTGTAACTTTATTCTATTCTCTTTCACACTTACGTTCGTACCCACCCACTCCTTCTTATTCTATCCGTGTTTTTTTTCTCATACCTAAAACATCGCAAGAGTTTTTGTAATATTTATTTCCGCGTTACTCGCGAACGAAGTGAAATGGACCTATTTGATGTTGTGAATAACGAAAAAACGATGACAAGAACGAAAATGATTACGAGCTGTAGCTTCTGATCTTCAACTCATTATACTTTCAAGATGTTAAGTTACACTAAGCCTAACTTAACTAAAGTGCCGAGGCGAGGCGAAATCGCTCAGAGAGCCACATGATAGCTTTATTGTTGCTTTAAATAGTTTTCTCCATTTGGTAGCGATTGCATGAATGCCGCATGGTTACTCACCGATACTGATCCGTAACTGATTAATGCGTTCACTTTTTCACTGTGTCGCAGACAGCGCGACAGCGAATATTGGTCAATCCTTCAGCTTGCCTCCAAATTAGAACGGACTCGGTAATTTGCTTACACTTGACACTGCAGGTTCGATGGTGTCAAAGTGACAAAGGTGTCTCTTGGGCTGTCTTACGGTGCGAATCCATATGTGTAATGATGCTTTGAAAAACCAGCGGTCATGATGTAAGATGGCGATGATCCCGACAGCCGCGGGATCGCGCATAAATTAGGCAGCAACTTTTTGTAAGCATTGAACGATTTGCACTTTCAAGCATCGGTTGATTGACTTGATTCTGTCCCCTTTTTGAGCGGCGCTTCCAGGTCAGCGGTCTTCTTCATAAAACTGTCAACCAGAGTCTAGCTGATCCGTACTTCGCTGGCGCTCTTGCCTTTGCGAACATACTAAGTTATTGAAACTCGATGTGCTCGACAACTTATCGATTATTGTAATAACACTAACCGATTGTCACGATACCTTAACGAAGTTGTCTTTTTTGGACAAGCGTGTGAACTGCTGCCTATTGCAATTTGCACACTCTTGCCTTCAGCACTTGCGATTGTGTGCCCTTGCAATGTAGAAATGTTTGAAATTAACGAATTAACGTAGGAAACAAAATGATAATCTTGTAACTCTAAGTTAAGCATAAATTGATATGGCATCCTTTTGTTGAATTTCATCATATACATAGAATATTGCGAAATGAAGGAGTTCGCTTTGAGTCGTTAAGTAGAATAGAACACAGAAAATGAATTCACTGTCAAATAAACGTTTAATATAATTTCCATAAAATAAACTCTTGTCTTTTTACTTGTACTGCTGCGATCTGATCGTTGGACCAAATTCCAACAAGAAGCCACATGCTTCTTTGTAGATGTCGGTATTGTAGTAGTAGTCGTTATCCATGAGTTGCTGGCTTTTATTTTTCTGGGAGAATGAAGAGTTGGCATTTTAATCGACGTGTCGTCCCAGTTGATTTATCGTTAGCAACTCCCTTGCTGAAGTGGAAGTTGTATGACCTGTGTGAAATAGTGCTTAGCTGAAACTAACATCTCAGTTCAGTTAGTAGTTCAAAGTGGAATGAAAATTGGTCATGACCAGAACAGCTAAGCTAATTTGGCTTCATAGCACCGAAAAATTGATTTCAACATCTCCGTCAAGCAAAGTCTCACATAATCTTTATACATTAGTAAACAGGAATGCTTTATAACAGAAGGAATTTCCTGTAATGTCAAAAGATTGAAATAAAAATTCATGAAAAACAAGTAAGAAAGCTACATTCGAGTGAAAAACAAGTAAGAAAGCTACATTCGAGTTTCTCGATGTGCGACTCGGGTATCTCTGTTATTTTGAATAAATCACAATATTGCGGTATTTTTCTCAAAATACACTAAAGTAATATACCATTAAAATACCATAAATATACTGAATTGTATATTTGATATATATATATATATATATATATATATATATATATATATATATATATTAGTTGTACCACAATACACACAATAGTATAGAGGGCAAATTATATTAGATTGTCAGCTAAAGCGACTAAGACCTCTAGTAAATAGGCGTTTTTGCCAATACAAAAGTATTTCTTTAATAACTTCGACAATTTTTATACCCGCTACCCATAGGGTAGAAGGGTATTATAACTTTGTGCCGGCAGGAAATGTATGTAACAGGTAGAAGGAGGCATCTCCGACTCTATAAATTCATGATCAGCGCCAACAGCCGAGACGATCTAGCCATGTCCGTCTGTCCGTATGAAACACTAGATCTCAGAGACTATAAGAGATAGAGCTACAATTTTTTTTCGACAGCTTTTGTTATGTTTGCACGCAGATCAAGTTTGTTTCAAATTTTTGCCACTTCCGCCCATAGGGTCAAAGGGTATTATAACTTTGTGCCTGCAGGAAATGTGTGTAAACTGCAGAATGAGCCACCTCCGACCTCTTAGAGTATATGTATTCTTGATCAGCGTCAACAGGCGAGAAGATATAACCATTTCCGTCTGTCCGTATGAACACCTAGACCTCAGAGACTACAAGAGATAGAATTTATGATTTCTTATGAATTCAAGCAAAGCAAGTTTGCCATGTCTTTTTCCGCCCACGCAACTAGATCTAAAAACCGAGTCATTTTTAAGCGAAAATAACTACAGTATTAATAATATCTAAAACTTGCATCCAAATAAAAATTGAATAAGTTATTTGTAGTTATGTAATGCAAAAAACTCCTACTGCAATCGCATCCCAGTTACTGTGGCTGAAAATCTGATTCATTTAGTAATTGATGGTATATTTTGAACGTAGTACTATTTTAATAGCCTTCGGATATTTTGATATTTTTTGGTGGTATTCATTTGGTAGAATTCTAGAATTGTTAATGGCAACCGTGTTACATTCTCATTGCTAAGTCTGTTTTGAATTCGCTCGCTGCTGTCATGGTACTTTCATTGTTTCAATTTAACTCTTTGGAAGTTGAAAGTTTTAAAGCAAACATTCTTAAAGAGGAACCTCTTTTAATAAGCTTTGAATGTCAACAATGTATCTAGAGATAACAATAAAAACACACAAAACCCCCAATTTACACTGGCACCCGATCTACACGGATGGTTTGCCGAGTATGCGTTTCCACCCCATTTTCACTACAAAACTAGGTAACAAAAATACCGAAATATACTGAAGGTATATCGGTATACTTATACTTGTATAATCAAAGTTTACCAAATATGCGAAAGCAATTTACATACATACAAGTTCTGAATACTGATCTAACAAGTGTTAAATAAAATGTTGTTGTATGTATCTACGTATGCCTCCTTCTGCCTGTAACATGCATTTCTTGTTGGCACAAAAGTTAGAATACCCTTGTGTGTACCAATAAGTATAACTAAGTTAAAAGAAAAAACGCTTACAATTTTTTTCGATTTGAGTGGACATGGCAAACATCCATTATCAATGTTTCTGGTGCCAAATAGAGAGATGAATACAATCAACTCCTCTGAGAGAAAGTTAAATTTCAATTTGGATTGTTGACTACTATTATTTTGCCATCAATATCAATACATCAACAAAATCGGCAGGGAAACTTAAAAAAATGTTATCGGTTGGCTTAATGCATAGATATATAGGTATTTAAATAACTACATATTAGCAATTCTATATTTTGTAATTGTATTATAAAAATTAGTTTAATCGCTATTTGTCAACGGCTGTTTTACCAGGGCAAACAGGGCCAAACAATTGTTGTCTGGAACATCGCCTCTAGATAAAAGAAATTAAATTATATAAATATATTTGAAAGTAATCTCTAATTGCACGATCAAGTGCAACTAAACGATGTAAACATTTTTAAGTGAATGAATGAGAATTATATCTAGACATTTATAGAAGATAAGTATTTATTTACCACCCTAATATAACTTATCGCTTTTCAAGTTTGACAAGCTTTTCAAAGAGGCAACTCCTGCGCAACAATATGCTTTCCGTTCTCTTTTATACAGCATGCGCAGTAGTAGTATATAAACTCTCTCTTTCTCTCAAGTTCTAACTAACTGAGTCGATTTGCCTTACTGTCCCAATTTCTTTTGTATACTAAAGCTTTCTATCCACTGAACTTGCACGATTCTCCTCTGGCAAACTCAAAGTTCTGAGGGAACCTCCTGAGCACACATGTATGTGTGTACATACATATATACCCACCCATACATGTTGCTTATACAAAGCCACTTTTAAGAGAACATAAATAAGGCGCACATACAATTGGGACATGGACTATCAAAAGTAGTATACTTTTACGCGTTTGTCAATTCACATCAGAATATTTTCTGTACTTCCAAAGGAATATTTGTTTAATAAATAACTGAAATTTAATTTTGTAATTCTAATTTGTCTGATAAGTCACTTAGATTAAAAATAAGAATTTGAATAATTAAGAGCCGTCGAAAACTAATTAAACAAAAAATAAAATTTGCTTTTTATATATGTATATATATTTCTTTTCACATATATATTCAAATATATATATCGTATTGATTATTATATACACATATATGTATATGTAATGAAATAAACCACATATACAATTTAAAAATTTAATTCGTTATTTATTTGGCACCCATATTTGGGCGCACCCAATATACATATATGCATATGCAAAATTATTTGGTGCTTTTATTTATTAAATGAGTATACATTGTTCAAGTTGGTTTATATTTGAAACATAGTCATGAACCCAAGTTATAAGTCAATATAATATATGGAAATGTTCAATGGAAGCTGGGAATAACAAAATTAATTCATTTACTTAACGCGTGAAATCTCGCTCGGCAGACGGCAGTATGTATAAAGTTTATCATACATTGCATAAAAAATTAATTTGTTAATTTGAAATACATTTAGATCAAAATACCATGAATTGATAACTCTTGTCTGCCGTAATCAGTATCAACAATCAACACTATAAACCCAATTTGAAAACAAGATTAAAGTAACACAAAATTTAGGTACGCGATGATGCCTTTGATTTCGAATCTATCCACAAAAGAAGTCGATAACAAATTTATCGAACAACAACAATCACGCCACCATCAAACACAAAATCAGCAGCAGTCTTATAGTGCTGCTGTCAATGCTCTTGAAAGCCAGCTTAAAATTAAACAACAACTAAAGGAACAGCTTCAAAAGGAGCACCAACTTCACAATGCATTATCGAATCAAGAACATCAGTTTCCGCTGCCGTTATTAGATGTTGCTTCGACTTCTACATCGGGTGTAAACCATTCGATGTCCTACAACAGCCAACACAAAAGCACAAATAGATCGCAATTAAATCTGGGTAGTGATTCCTTACCTATGTCCGTAACGGAATCAACAAATAATGTTTATAATGGTAGCATGTCATCCATTCGAAGCGAACAACATTTGTGTCAATTGTATAACTCACAAAAGCACTCGGACTATATCATATCTGACTATATGGATAAGATAGCAACGCGCATTAGTCTCCTGGAGACGGAATTAAAATTTGCCTGGCGTGCTCTAGATTTATTGTCGAATGAGTACGGTAAAATATGGACAAGGTTGGAAAAATTGGAAAATATCTCGGCGGAGCAACGGTCGGTTGTGGGCAATCTGATGGGATTGGTCGCAGGGGCAAATCAAAGCCAACAGAAAACAGACTTGAGTTTGGATATGGAAGACGTTGATTCGCTGCGTAAATTTTTATCAATGAATCGTCATCTTTTACCAATGGAATCGAATATAAATGCCAGCATTGGCATTGGAAATATGAAATTATTAAAATTGAATCAACAGGA
This sequence comes from Drosophila niveifrons, assembly GCA_035046325.1. NCBI lineage: Eukaryota > Metazoa > Arthropoda > Insecta > Diptera > Drosophilidae > Drosophila > Drosophila niveifrons. Next base: position 1,621,430 of record JAWNOC010000058.1, on the reverse strand, counting down.
TACCGATAAAGAATTAAACTCCTTGAATTTGAATGAGTTAAATATGGAAGTTGCCAATGATAAATATGTTGGTAATAACTATGCAGACGAGTTGTTTTCGGATACTGCCACTGACTATGATCATCTCGATGGCAGACATCGCATTGGCGACAATGATATAGATGAATTGTTTCATTTATATGAAAACGACGTGCAAAGTCCACAAGAGATAAGCATCAACGGTTGTCAGGAACTTGACATAGATCCATGGATGTCATATTCTTTTCCAAGTCCAGTTGGTATAGTGCAGGGAAATGAAACAGAACAAGCGCAATTACTATACTCAAACAACTCTAGTTTTATGATGTATGAGCAACAGCAAAAAATGGCAAATAATGCGCGTGTGGAGCTTTTAAAGAAATTACTTAACGGACAGCGGATTCTTGAGCAGATAGCATCTGTTACTCCGTCTGCTTCAGCTTCAGCTTCTCAAGCCAGCTTAGATAACCTGACTAATTTCCCGGAATCGGAATTGGATCATTCCCATTTTGTGTCTAATAATGCAAAGACCTCAAGTAGTAATGAACTGGATGAACTCATTGAAGAGGTGAAGTTTTTTCGGTTAACAGCAGTTAAATCTGGTCAAGGTGGGAATGAAGTAGTGCCAATTGAAGACACCGGTGGAACAACCAATAGTCAACTTTCCGAGTCAAAAATAAGACAACAACAGAATAGTGAAATGTCTGAAAACTTTTACAAAAATCTTAACGAAGCATATCGGGAAAACCATTTATCTTCGGAAATATCAAATATGGAGCAACATTTACAGACAACAAATATTCCGAGTGAACAACATACTATGGCCCCTTGTTTACGCGGAGATCGCAAAACACCTTCGCTAATGATGATCTATGAGGGTAATGAAGATGAAATGCTCCAAATAGGTAAAAACCATTTACCAGACTTGACAACCTTCACCTCCACCATATCTACGGCAATTACCAATTCCTTGCCGACTTCAGAGAGCAACCCTTTGAAATGTAAAGACCTACGCAAGGCGAGAAAAAAAAAACATTATAAAAATGAAATGGATATGATAAATAACTTGAAAACAGTTCTTTCTCAAGCAACGATAGACACATCAAAGAAAACCACTATAATAGATAGGAATGTTGACTGTTGTAATCATTTGCCCAATCTCAAGCCGTTACTTCAGGACGAAGATGAACTTGTATCAGAAAATCTCAATGCTCCAAAATGTTCCATATTATCTCACGATAATGATGATGTATATCTTCATGACGCAAACATTGCAATATTAGATTACACAACTGATGTGATGATACGAGAAATAAACAAAATAAAGGATCTACAATCGTTATCTGGCGATCAGATTCTCAAACTGCGCCAGACCATTCGGGCAGAACAAATATTTTTTGAGAAGCTCAATCAAGTTGACAAGAATTTGACTCTTTTATTATTAAATCCAGTCACCATGGCAGAGGAGCTTCAACGCCTTCGAATTGTAGATGTAGAGAAAAAATTCGATCTTGTAATGAAGAAGTTTTCGAAAAACATAGATACGCTGAAGAAGCTCGTTGGTAATTCCTTTGAAACCTACAAAATAAAATCAAATCATACTATTTCTGAACCAATTTCACCTTCGGCAATTAAAGCATCAACAGATAAATGTCATTCATTGGAGTATCAAAATTTAAATCAATTATCTCAATCGACAAATCCAAATGATTATAGTGCCCACTTGCTACGAAACAACTCTGATCTGGATGAACAACTGAAACTACTTGAAACTCAAGAGATTCAAATTAATTGCAAACGAAATGTACAGAAAGTAAAGACGAGCTTTAATGCAACACACAATGAAAATTTGGTGGATGCCACCACAAAACATGTACATAAGATGTCGTCTGTTAGTTCCTCCTCTGATGCAACTTTAAGTTCAACAAACATTTATAATCAAGATGAATATATTCGCTCTTTAAAAAAAAGCTTGGATCGCCATAATAGCATGCTATTCCTTCTACATCTTCAAAATCCAGAAAAGCACAAGCTTTCAACTAGCCTGGATGATATGCTACTGGGACCAAGTGGAACTAGCCCACCTCCTCCAGCTCCCACAGATATATTCGAGGATATTTTAAATATGACTAATGAAAATATTTTTATAAATCCATTCTTAGTCGAAATACAATCAGACGAGTTACAAAACCAGCAGCATCAGCACCAAATGCCAATTCAAACAAATTATTCACCTCGACAAGCTAAGTCAGATTCTGGATTATCGTCAATGAGCGGCTGGTCACCAAATTCTCCAGTAATGGGAGGAAGAACATATAATGGAAGCGTTTCATATAATAAATACAAAGATATCTCTCTGGAAATGATTCAGATGATGATAAACTTGCCTGCCAACAAATCGGCATCAACAACCAAATTAATCACTAATCATTTAGCCAAAGATATAGATCCTGATAACAGAGATGCTTATCAACAACAAAGAGAACAGCAGGAGATTACTATTGGTAATGATGATTACATATTTTCAGAAGAAAACCTTAATTATATTCATGAGCTTTCGAAAAATATACCAATTTGCTCAGTTTACGAAAATAAATCTATATTTAATGCAAAACCAAATCTGAACAAATCCAGTTGCATATCAGATGAAATGTTTGAATGGGAACACTACCGTCACCAACAAAGCGGTCACTTTGCAAAATCAAAAGATGCTACTACCAAAAAAGTAAGCTCCAAGTCCGTAACCAATCGGATACCAGATCTTTTGAGGAATGAAATGCAAAGTCAAACGTTCAAGGTATTAAACCAAATGGCAGGACCAGGATCTATCAAGGATTTTGAAGAATATTCAAGGGGAATTATAAGTCATCAGGAAAACGAGATCGAAAACAAAGAAACACGAAAACCAAACTTAATAGATCGACTAGCCTACTATCCATCATCAGTTGGTATCGAAGACAGTGACACAAGTAATGCAAATAATTTGGACTACCTTGATCTTAAGGGATGTGATCGTTTTCAGAATCGTTCCTGTTCAAAATCTATTAAAAGTCCTAATACACCATTAATTATTCAATCTCATTCGTTCGAGCTTGTAGACGATGAACTTGATTCTAAGACCATCGAAATTGATCAAGAGCAGAACGTCCAGATAACGTCCTCTATGAAATCACCTAAGGTATGGAACAAAATAAGTCACTTGCTGCAGGATAATTTAAAATTAAAACGTTCAGTTAGATACACCCGCTCTCATTCACTGCCCGGTAATGATTCCCCACATCGAGAGACTAGTGAATCTCATATTTATTGTGGCCCAGCTGCTCCAAATGGTACATTAGCTAATGAGCCCTTAATAATAACAAATAACCGAAGCCGCTGTACTGGTAGACATAAGAATAGCCAGCTTTCAAAAAGCATTCAGAAACTACCAATGCGCATTATACAAAGAGCAACAAGTGCAATATCAACAAGTGATCAGAGCACAGATCAATATACATATCGAGATTCACTTAGACAAGATAAACGAAATAAAAAACGGACCTTGTCAATTAAAATAAACAGTCTCGTGCGAAAAGCAAAAACATATAAACGACACAGCCTCAGCCATTTAAATTCCGAGATAGAAACCGATAATATAAATTTAGCGACTAGCAATCAAGCTAAACAACAAGAAAGTACTTCAGATAATGAGCGCTCAATAAATAACTCTTATGAAGATTTTACGTATGATGAATTTCAGAATAAAAAGGGCGTAACAAGTCCACAGCAGCATTATTATCCTACGTATTCTGCAATTGCAGAGTCAAATCTTTTTGCTATTGTTGGGGACTTGAAAAGAACATCAAATACTACTATATCGGAACTAATGCCGACTGCATCAATGCAACCTCCAACTGATTTTAATTCGATTAGAAAGCAAATCGACAATGCGAATATTCAGCAACGAGACAATGTAGTTAATCTGAACGAAGTAGATTCCATCAATAAAACAATATGTGAAGACCTAAAGACAAGTCTTCATTTGATGCCGAACACATCCAATGATGACAGTCAAAACCGTTCTGAATTAGTAATTACTAAAGCTGAAGCTTTCGACCCGACTATAAAATATGAATCGTCTACATCAATGCCACAACCACCGCTTCTAGTGGCAATAACGTTTATAGAGAAAACTTCAGCAACTACAACAACTTCAGCCACAAATCCCACAATTGTGACAAAAAACATCACATCTCAACAACAACAATCATTAGACATTCCAAGCAGTCTTGGATATGGCCTCTGCAGAGACGACGATGACAATCGTAGTCAACACTCGGGACGTACACTTTCGTCATCACGTCGCCAGAGCACTGAGGACAGTATTGACACAGATGACGAATATTTCTGTTACGAGCTGCGACAACTTGAGGAACTTGAGCGCACAGCTGAGGCTGAGGAATCTATTCCTATTGTACTGGCAAGCTCCAATGTGTATGACGATGACGGAGGACTACTGAGTTGCGAGGGGCATGCCGTGGATAATGCTGTACTTTTTTCACAAATTGATCAATTGGCGACTAGCAGCAGCGTAGAATGCGACAACCTTTATTATCCTGAACGGCAAGCTGTAAGCTGTAACGCTTCTCCACAATTTGATACCGAGATCCCGGACGAAAGCGCTAAGGAAAATATGTATCGTGTCTTGGAGGAGCTGAAGTGTGTAGTTCGATTGCATCCCGATATTCAAACTAATGATTCCACTGAGCTCACCGAAGCCGAAGCCGATTTAGGAAAGAAGGAAAATCAAAATTCACATCGAGACGGAGATAGATTAACTAAAGTTAGTGATATGCATCGAGCTTGGCAGGATGCTAATAGTGACTTTCGGCTACCTGTAGCGTCGGATCAAAAATCCCTTCATTCCCTAAATGATAAGACCGTCATCAACAATGGGCAGCTGAAAGGATTAAAAAAAAGAAAATATAAGAAAGGAAAGGGGAATTTTCAAGATCTGGACACCGAAACGAATGCAGGGGATATTTCATCCGATTCAAGCTCTTCATACTCATCATCACATTTAGAGAATACACAATCACACAACTTCAGCTATAACAACAACGAATTCAAAAGTAGCATTAGAAGTCAGGAGGAGTGTTTATCTAGTGCCACTTCAGGACCCGATACGCCAGCAGATCTAAGTGATGATGGTGACGTGAATCAAGGGCTCAATATCACGGACTCTGCTGATGTCGTGGATGACGTATCAAACGTCATCCAAATCAATTCAAATGATTCCGCTCCAATTAACAATGACAAAGAGGTGCCAACTCCTGATAAATTAAACAGTGCCGATTCGACCAATAATATCGAAAGTGTTCAGGTGCCTATGAACAATGTGATTAATGGCGCAGGGATCACTTTAGGTAGTAGTAAGTGGAAATTACTTAAAACCCTCAAAGAGCGTAAAATTGAAGACAAAAATATTCAGGATAAGATTAAAGAAGACGAGTTGGCCAAAGATAAGGAAAAGGTAATTTCTTATACGCTTTAATTGGGTTTATTTTATAATTCGACAACAATTTGAATAATACTCGCTCTACAGGGTTTATATATATACAAAAAAAAACATACATACAACTAGAAATTAAATTTTATAAACATATTACTTTTAACACCTGCTCCTCATGGCACTTGCTATGTTTGCAGACAGATCAAATGTGTTTTTGAAATTTTTGCCACGCTCACTTCCGCCCTTACAATAGTGTCGCGATTGGAATATAAGATATTGGCTACAGATTTTGTGATTACTCAAAATTTGGTTGCGATCAGAACGAAATAGTCGAAGTTAATAAAGGAGACTTTTGCATGGTCAAAAAGTCAAAAACATTTCTGAGCGGCCATATTGAGAAATTTCCCGTTGCCCATATTTTTCGGTTCGTGCCAATGGAAACCCCAAAACGGGACTTTGAAAAACGTAGAAATACTGAGTGCAGTGGAAATAGGCTATTATTAATGGCTTTGGCTAACAAGCTGATCTGGTATATTTTGCACTCTATATATATGTACATCGAAATTGTTTCTTAAACGCTCTCGCAGTCGCAGTCGGACGTGTTTTTTTTCTTCCCTCTTAAACTTTGTAATTTCTCATTGAATTTCATATTTATTTACAATTAATATAACATTAATTTTACTCTCTCACTTGTGTTTAACTACTGATCGTTAAATCGCTGTGTGCTTTCTTGTATTTATTATATTATTATCATTTTTCTGAAAATATAACAACAAATTGTGTGGTCAAACTTTGCTTTGCTTTGTAGGCAAAAAAAATCTTTTTTCGTTGCCGCTGCACTTTGTTTTTGTATTTTTGTTTACTTTCACGCTCTTCTTTTTTCACTTTCTATTCTTTGCGTTATGCGATAACGTTTCACATGAAAAATGTGCTGGCTTTAACGGCCGTATTGTTGATTTAATATCAGCCAAGTCAGGATTGAGATGGACTTGTGAACATTGTAGGGACTCTAAACGCGATATTGCTGGGTTTATACGGCAGACGCGTACTGGTTTTAAAGATGTATTGGCGGGCTTTAAAAACTTTCCGATAGCTTTACTGCTTTGGATTCTGGGTTTAAGAGTATGAAGCTCTTGGCCGAGTCTCCGAAGCGTAAACAGGCCAATACGCGTCTGTCGATTACCCCAATCGAGCTTTCTGTCCCAGTTGATGTTACAAGCTTATCTGTAGCACCTGCTGGGGAATTAATGTCATTTAGTTCTCCGTCCCCTCAACCTTCGGTAGCTCTGGATGTTCCATATCATGACATTACGTCATTAACATTGGAATCTCCTGCTCCGGTTCCGATTTTGTTGTCGACTTAGATGGAGACGGTTGAAGAAATTCAACCATCATCCTCTGTCGAGATCGTTAGTGCTGTAACGATTGAAGAGTCGCCTCCAGCTCCTACCTCAGTTGTCCGCAACACATTAGTTGCAGTGCCACCTCTTAAGCAGGTATTTGTCTCAAGGCTTTCCCCTGATACGTCATCTGATGATGTTCGAGCTTATATTAAGTCCAAATCTTAAGCCAGGGTTAAGGTGGATAAATTTAATTTCTTGTAAGAACGGGAAAATAAGTGTTCCAGCTGAACAATTTAGCATGATGTGCAGTAATACCTATTAGTCACCGGAACACCTATTATTTAAAGAATTTGTTGCTAAGAATAAAAATCGGTCTCCGGTTTCTCCTCCTAATAGTAGCAAGAATTCTACTTCAAAGCCTTCTTCTATGTCTGTCAGTTCAAAAAACTAACATCCTCTTTACTTATTGGCTATCAGAATGTAAGAGGCATTTGCAGTAAACTAACTGACATATATTTAAATAGTATATCTTTCCCTTTCAATGTCATTGCCTTTACTGAAACATGGTTAAAGAATGACATTCGTGATACGGAAATCTTTTCTAGTAGATTTCCCGTATACAGACGTGACCGCAAGGTACGTCGTGGTGGTGGGGTTTTAATTGCTGTAGATGCTCAATTAAATTCAGAATTGATTGATCACACTTCTGATATTGAGCTTGTGGCTGTTAGATTATCCTTTGGTAGTTTTAACCTTTTTATCTCTTGCTCTTATATCCCCCCTGCTTCAGATGATGCTTTGTATTTAGCTCATTTTTCTATTATTAATAGCATTTCTGATATGCTTTCTGATCGTGATCACTTTATAGTCCTTCGTGATTTTAATTTTGCTGGAGTGTCATGGCATTCCGCCAAGAATCTAAATGGACTGTGCCCCTCTTTATCCCATGTTTTTATTGATAGTCTTTTCGGGGTATCACTGTCTCAGATTAATGGTATTCCAAATTGCTTAAACAGGTCTCTAGACCTTATTTTTGTTTTAGACCCTGATTCACGTTCTCTATCAAGAATATCTCCTATATCTTCCCCTGAAGACCCTTACCACCCCACTTTGGAAATTATGTTGGAGATCTCATTTATTGCGTCAGAGTCGAGTGTTCGTTGTGGTGAGCTTTCTCGTTTTTTTTGGAAAACCGACTTTGAGAAACTTGCTCTGGCTATATCTCAAACTAACTGGTCCCAACTTTCTTTGTCTTCGAACTTGGATATAGCGGTTGAATTTTTTTATTCTACTTTGAACTCGCTATTTGATGCTTGTGTTCCATCAAGTATTCCACAGTTTTCGGATAAACCCTTATGGTTTACTAAGAAATTATCGAATTTAAAAAAACGTAAGTCGAGACTTTACAAAAAATTCAAGGGAGCTGGCTCTTTGGATTTTCTCCGCTATTCTGTTGCTCAATCTGCTTTTCGCTCTCATAACAATGAGTGTTATAATAATTATTTGAGTAGGTGCAGAATAAGATATCAGCGTGATCCAAAGCGATTTTACGACTTCGTTAACTCGAAGCGTAGATCCGCGTCATCACAAGCATTTATGTCTTTGGAGAATATGACAGTATCCAATGGTCATGATGTTGCCGATCTATTTGCGGACTTATTCCAAGTTCCAAGTTCTCAAAATTCCTTTTCTTATCCTTAACAGTTAAATTCATCTAATTGTATTTTTGGTCCTTTAATTACTGAAAGCTCTATTTTAACGGAACTATTGGCTATAAAACCTGTTTTTTCGGCTGGTCCGGATGGAGTGCCTAGTTGTGTGCTAAGGTATTGTGCTAGTAGTATCTGTAAACTGCTTTTTAAATTGTTTGAATTGTCCGTTAACTCATGTTCTTTTCCAAAAATCTGGAAAAAATCATACATTATACCTATCCTAAAAAAAGGGAGCAAATCTAAAGTTCAAAATTATCGCGGTATATCTAAATTGTCTGCGATTCCGAAAGCATTTGAAAAAATTATAACTTCTCAACTGCAACATCTGTGTAAATCTATAATTTCACCTTACCAACATGGGTTTGTGAAGTCTAGATCCACTTCTACTAACTTATTGGAGTTCTCTTCTATTGTAATTAAAGGATTCGAGAATAAAGTGCAAACGGATGTCATTTACACTGATTTTAGTAACTCTCTCTGTTAATCATCACCTCTTACTTAATGTTGTAGGGTTTCCTCATAGCCTAATTGAGTGGATATTACATCTCAACTGAAATAAGTGTAAGTTTATGACCTTTTCTAGGGGTTCTTCCCAGTTAAATAACTATATGTTATATGATACTCCTCTTGAGCGAATTGAAGGTGTGAATGACTTAGGGGTTTTGCTTGATGCAAAACTAATATTTGATAAACATATTCTGTCTGCTGTAAATAGGGCCATGGACGTTTTGGGATTTATAAAACGATGGTCGAAAGAATTCAATCACTAAGACTCTGTACGTATCACTATCGTCCTATCCTTGAGTACGGATCTCTTGTCTGGAATCCCCAGTATAGGGTTCATTAAGATAGGATTGAATCGGTGCAGAAACAATTCTTATTATTTGCTCTTCGTAGTTTAAATTGGAATCCTAATATTAGATTACCACCGTATCGCAGTAGACTTTTATTACTAAACCTTCCTTCTCTTTCTGACCGTAGAACTATGCAAGGTGCTGTTTTCATACAGAGACTAATTAATGGTGAAATAGACTCTTTGGAGCTGTTAAGTCAAATTAGTTTTGCAGTTCCTGTCAGGATCACTAGGAATTTTCTTCCTCTTCTCATTTCACGTAGAACTACTAACTTTGCTTGCCATAATCCTTTCCGTATTCTGTGTGTGAACTATAATAATCTCAATAACGTAGTTTGCTCCTTTTCCTTTGCTTAAAACCTTATTATTAGATTATTTATCGAATATTTAATTGTTACTTATCTTATTATACATATATTCTAACATATTTTTAATTTAATTTAATTATCTGTCCAGCGTCTTTTAGAATTTATTCGCGGTTTCCGCTTAATGCATGCTGTTTAAAAATTTATTTTGCTTTGTCCGCGCGTCAACAAGCCCGTGCTTGGTATCGCTGGGCCACTTGATGGTACTGCCGTTAGTACGTCAACGTCCAAATAAATGTTATATTTCCTATTAATAATAACATATAATTATGAATACATGATTTTTGTAAATTTTCTAAAGTCAAAGTAATAAGCTTATTTTCAACTGTTAACACAATAAAATTACTTTTATCATTTATCGACCTTTTACTGGTTTTGCCAAATGCAAACAGCTTGCTATTACAATTCACCTTTCTGTAACGTCAATTGAAGATGAGGTGTCAAATCACAAATGCTATGCAAATGAATGTGAATTTAGTTATCTTTCCTTTTTTAAAGGCGAAAGTCAAGAAACACACATTTGTAGTCTTTTAACCAATGACTTTATTATGGCTTTGGAAGGGACATATTTTACGCTTTGAGAAAAAAATATTAATATAAATAAAATTAAAAATATGTGTGTTACATAAAACCAACATGATTTGACGACGCGCACGTCTAAATTCTTTACTAGTTACCTAAACTTTAATAATATAACTATGCATATATTTGCAGAATGGCACTGGGGCAGGCGATGTGGGGCTACGTTCTAATGGTCATCCAGGCGATAATCCATTTTACAGCAACATTGACAGTATGCCAGACATTCGACCAAGACGTAAATCTATTCCCCTTGTCTCGGAATTGGTAAGTTTCAATTATATTATCTTCAATTTTTTTATTTGTTTCCAAAATCCCAAAATATTACTATTACTATATTATATACAACAACTATTCAAAATAAAAAGGTATATACGCTCTATTTCTTTTACAAATACAATAAATCTAAAATCTAAATTGTTTACGATGTTTAAAAATGTAATCTCTTTTGTATCATCAAAAATGATTTAATGGACTACAGGTGCTCAAGGTATAAACTGCTTAAGACTTCTCAATTTTTTATATCAAATTATACAACTTTTACGATCTATACTTAGTAATATTATTAATTTACAAATAAAAAAAAATTTTGTATTCATTACGTTATTATATATTTCATAGAAGGAATTGCATTCTCACAATCTTTTTATCTATTAAAGCACTGATCCCAAATGAACTAATGAAATAATGTTTCGCTTGCTTTCGCAAGTTTCACACAGTTTAGTCTAACTGTTTTTAGGTCATAATAAAGCTTATGTAACTTCTGAAAATTTCTAAAAATCGCAACAAAATGTTTTTTATAGCTAAAAAATGTCGCTAGATTAGTTAAACATTTCATTTATTCATACATTTGATGAGTATTCTTATGCCCGCTACAAATAGAGTAGAAGGGTATTATAACTTTGTGCCGGCAGGAAATGTATGTAACAGGTAGAAGGAGGCATCTCCGACCCTATAAAGTATATATATTCTTGATCAGCGTCAACAGCCGAGACGATATAGCCATGTCCGTCTGTCCGTATGAACACCTAGATCTCAGAGACTATACGAGATAGAGCTATAATTTTTTTCGACAGCATTTGTTATGTTTGCACGCAGATCAAGTTTGTTTTAAATTTTTGCCACGCCCACTTCCACCCCCGCAAATCAGAAAAAATCGAATAACAAGCGTAATAATAAAGCTGAAGTCGCGAATTTTGGGATATACATTAGGAACAATAGTCTTTGTGACTTCTGAAAATTTGGTTGCGATCAGATAAAAATTGTGGACATTATTAAATAAATACTTTTGTATAGGCTAAAAGGCCTACTTATTAGTAGGCTATATTTGGTATATTTTTAGTATTTGGTATAGTTTCATTTTCAAAATATACCATAGACGGCATAATATACCAGATTGTCGGCCAAAGCAACTATTTGGTATAATTTTAGTATTTTGTAGTATTTTGGTATATTTTAGAAATAATACCGCAATATTTTGCTTTTATTCAAAATGGGTAGCGGGTATCTCACTGTCGAGCACACTCGACCGCTATCTATTGTCGTATGAATGGGGGGCAATAATAATAATAATAATAATAATAATAATAATAATAATAATAATAATAATAATAATAATAATAATAATAATAATAATAATAATAATAATAATAATAATAATAATAATAATAATAATAATAATAATAATAATAATAATAATAATAATAATAATAATAATAATAATAATAATAATAATAATAATAATAATAATAATAATAATAATAATAATAATAATAATAATAATAATAATAATAATAATAATAATAATAATAATAATAATAATAATAATAATAATAATAATAATAATAATAATAATAATAATAATAATAATAATAATAATAATAATAATAATAATAATAATAATAATAATAATAATAATAATAATAATAATAATAATAATAATAATAATAATAATAATAATAATAATAATAATAATAATAATAATAATAATAATAATAATAATAATAATAATAATAATAATAATAATAATAATAATAATAATAATAATAATAATAATAATAATAATAATAATAATAATAATAATAATAATAATAATAATAATAATAATAATAATAATAATAATAATAATAATAATAATAATAATAATAATAATAATAATAATAATAATAATAATAATAATAATAATAATAATAATAATAATAATAATAATAATAATAATAATAATAATAATAATAATAATAATAATAATAATAATAATAATAATAATAATAATAATAATAATAATAATAATAATAATAATAATAATAATAATAATAATAATAATAATAATAATAATAATAATAATAATAATAATAATAATAATAATAATAATAATAATAATAATAATAATAATAATAATAATAATAATAATAATAATAATAATAATAATAATAATAATAATAATAATAATAATAATAATAATAATAATAATAATAATAATAATAATAATAATAATAATAATAATAATAATAATAATAATAATAATAATAATAATAATAATAATAATAATAATAATAATAATAATAATAATAATAATAATAATAATAATAATAATAATAATAATAATAATAAAATCGGTTACTCTATAATTTCGTCGTCAAAAAATTCTCATCTGGGAACAGCGCTTTAAAGACATTTTTTAAATCGATTTATGAGTTTCGTATCCATTGTATTTACATTTATGGTATCTTCTGGTATCTCTGAGCCTAAAAAAAAAATAATTTCGCTTTCTGCATACACACTGAACACATAACAATTGCATAGTATCGATTTGCTATATTGCGCCTCAAAACACTAATTTACACATTTTAGAGTACAAACAAACACTTTTTTCTATAATAATTTGTTTACATATGTATGCATTTATAACTTTTGCCTGCATTGCCTTTTCTATTTTGAGAATATATTGCAGTAATTTTATATAAAACATACATACAATAAACTCGTATTGAGAACTTTAACTTTCATCAGTATTCTAGAATATACAAAGTTCTAAAAATATTCCCCAAATTTCCCCCAAATAAATAAAATATACACAATTCGTATTTATTTATGTTTAGACCATGGCAGCTACTAAACGAAATGCGGGCCTAACATCTGCAGTTCCAAGAGCCACACTCAATGACGAAGAGTTGGTAAGAGAAAGTTGGGAGAAATGCTGACAACAAGAATTTAATTGAATAACAATTCGATTTATGTACGTCGAATGATAATTTAGAAAATGCACGTATATAAGAAAGCACTACAGGCCCTAATCTACCCTATCTCATCAACAACGCCACACAACTTTGTTCTGTGGACGGCTACATCACCGACATATTGCTACGAGTGTGAGGGCCTACTCTGGGGTATTGCTCGTCAAGGAGTGCGCTGTACCGAATGTGCTGTTAAATGTCACGAAAAGTGCAAGGATCTATTAAACGCTGATTGCCTTCAGCGTAAGTTCTAGTTATTGAATTATTTACATTTTGTTGGGCTAATTTTGCTTCCTGCTTCCTTTCCAACTAAGGTGCTGCTGAGAAAAGCTCTAAACATGGAGCCGAGGATAAGGCCAATTCGATAATTACTGCCATGAAAGAACGTATGAAGCATCGGGAACGCGAGAAGCCCGAAATCTTTGAATTAATCAGGTAGTGTAATTATATTTAAATCACTGCTCTTTGGCTGGTGAGGACCATCAAAAAGTTTTTATTTCAAATTAAAATATCAAATATTATTTTTGTTTTTATATATTTTAATAACCACAATTTATTTAATATGTAATATTTCGCAACAATTCCATAATCGTACGTTCGATATCGATATGTCGCTAAATCAACTTTTTTAGAAATATTCTTGAACAGACTGTACTGCACTGATGTTTCAGTTTGTAAATTTTACTACCTATAATGAATGATATTATATACTGTACTCGTATATTGTATATGGATTTAGAGCCGTATTCAGCATTGAAGATAAAAGCCACACCGGTCATATGAAAGCCGTGAAGCAAAGCGTTCTGGATGGCACCAGTAAATGGTCGGCGAAAATAGCAATCACAGGTTTGCAAATTAATAAGTTATTTGCCTTGCCCATGTAAAAAGGAAAGCTCAAATGGATATCGTGAAATCGTGATTTTCAATTATTGTTTACTCTACTAACTATATTAATATATATGCTCTGGTTGTACTAAATATGTTTATCTAATTTATTTTGCATATGGTATATTTAATTAAAACACAAATGAATTTTACAAATATGTGTGTATGTATGGTATGTATGTATGTGAATGTCAGTTGTATTTGTAGAACCAATTACACGTAAGCATGTGTGAATGTTTGAAATTGCATACATATAAACAAGTAAAAACACATATATTCATAAAATCAAATATATTTACCAATGTGAACACGTATGCGATTACTAATCAAGGAATACAACAATTCCCATAGCAGAACTGATTTTTTTTTTATTATTATTATTGTAATATTGCCTATTACAATATCAATTTAAAAATGGAAATGCGTTTGTGAAGGATGATTGTATAGAACAATTATACATTGCGACAAATTTAATAATAATCTTGTAAAGCGTATGTGAGTGTAAAATGGTGTAAAATATACCCGCCTTTCAGTATATATGTAAACTACGTCTCACACAAGTGCAAAACGAGAGAGAACAAATTAAGAGGAAAACAGAGATTTTACAATATTGATTGTGTCAAATGGTCTAGATTTTCGCGAGGGATATATGTATGTTTATAATAACATATTTATACAGCCAGTATTCACATAAATGCATTTCTTAATCGAATCATTACATTAATATCATCAAGATCAGAACTATTTATTTTCATTTTTATCCATTTGGGTGGAATAAATTATAAAAAACAAAGATTCTTTTGTTAACAACCTAGCATAAGATGTACTTTATGGTATATTTTAAACGTAATATTATACAGATATACCAAATATAGCTATCGGTAATTTTAGCAATGGGGAAAATCTGGTCGCCAAGCACAACTTTGGGATTGAATATTATGACTTATATGTATATACAGGAAAAAGAAGCATATCTTTTTTCGGCGATCGGACAGGAATATAAATATTATATTATGAACGAAGAGTGGTCAGAGTGTCAGAGTATAATGCCATTTTAAAATTGTTAAAATGTAATATTGAATTTTTCAAGTATCAATGAATGGCTTATCGATTGTTATAAACACGCAAAAATAGATGGTAGGTCTTTTTTATTGTAAGGTTCAAAACGTTTAGTTCTCTATTTTATTGATATTAATATGATTAGTTTTGTTTGCACCATATTTGTTTCTAAAATTATAAGGTGCACATTTAATGTTACTAGTTGTATTTTACTGAGATATTTACCAGCCTAGCCAGCCAAACTATAAATAGAGGAAGATATTAAATTACAAATTTATTTATTATTGTATTGACTTTTATTATTAAAGAGTTGAAATGTATGTAAGTCTTATTTGAAAAATGAAAACTGATTCAATTCATTCAAGGATGACATTCGGTGTGGATCCAGACACACACATAGATTCATTAGAACAGGCTGAGCACGCAACTGTTGAGGGAACATCTAAATGGTCATGCAAACTTACAATAACAGGTACACACTGTAAATATTTTTCGATTTCGATAAATTCGATTTCGATTCGATAAAAACAAGCTTTTTATATTTTTTGTTTTGTTTTAGGGTATTTTTTTTTTTTTTTGAAATTACAAATATAGTATGATTACTTATTATCAATTAAATTAATAAGTCAGCAATTGAAAATATATGTACATAAACAGTTATTTTAATTTCACATTACACAGATAAACGTAGTAGCACTAACCATACAATACATACATAGATGCGTCAAGTCATACAACCAAAACGTATCATTAAAAACAGTATTATTGCAACCCCAGTCGGGCCGTGCGCTGCGATTCGAACACCGAGCCTCTTCGGCTCATTCGAAAATTCGAAGTTCTAACGCAGCGCGCAGCGTTGAGTTTAGTCGCAGATCAAATGCGGAGCGATGAGCACGGGCGTGTTTCGTTGCGCTCTGCTTTCGTTTCTATGTATGCGTGTATGTATGCTCGCCTATATTAGTATGTGTATGCATGTGAAGTTTTGCAACGTGCGGTTGCCTCGCAAACAAGCAGCTAGCGCATGTCAATTTTGTTTTGCCGCGACGAGAGTCTTGAAGATGAAGACAACAACAATTGCTCGCGTTCTATATGTTTGCAGTTAAATGGCACTTGCGCAAGAACCGCGTTGGCTCTGCTGGTGGTTTGCAAGCCAAACATGTTGTGGGTCCGTGTTCAACTCCCGATCTAGAATAGAGTTTTAACAAGTAAGAAAGCTACAGTTGAGTGTGCTCGACTGTGAGATACCCGCTAGCCATTTAGAATAAAAGCAAAATATTGCTGTATTATTTTCAAAATATACCAAAAATACTGCAAATTATTCCAAGTGGTATATTTGGTATATCGATATAATACCACATTCAAAATATACCATAGACGGCATAATATACCAGATTGTCGTCCAAAGCAACTGAGGCCCCTAGTAAGTAAGCGTTTTTGCCCATACAAAAGTATTTCTTCAATAACTTCCACAATTTTTAACTGAACGCAACCAAATTTTCAGAAATCATAAATACTATTGTTATGATTATATGTGCCAAAACTTGCAGCTCTAGCTTTAAAATTACACTTGTAATTAGATTTTTTTGATTTTCGGGGGCGGAAGTGGGCGTGGCAAAAATTTGAAACAAACTTGATCTGCGTGCAAACATAACAAATGCTGTCGAAAAAAAATTATAGCTCTATCTCTTATAGTCTCTGAGATCCAGTGTTTCATACAGACAGACGGACAGACACACAGACAGACAGACGGACATGGCTAGATCGTCTCGGCTGTTTATGCTGATCAAGAATATATATACTTTATAGGGTTTGAGATGCCACTTTCTACCTGTTACATACATTTCCTGCCGGCACAAAGTTATAATACCCTTCTATCCTATGGGTAGCGGGTATAAAAAGTGTTTGCAAAAAGGAATTTGTAAAAAATCAATGCGCGATTAGATTTTACTTCTGTCAGTATACTTGAAAAGGAATGAAAAAATTTAAATCGCATTCGACTGGGGCCCGACTGGGTTGCAATAAGACTGTTTTTGATGATACAAAAATTTGTACTGGCTGAAGCATCTATGTATGTATTGTATGGTTAGTGGTAGTAGTATCTTAAATAAATTCTGTTGTACTTTTGCAAAGCAGTTTTGTAAATGTAAATATTTTATGTTACAAATCGATATATTAAGCATACAATAAAATACTGTATATAATTTTGAATATTACAATCCCTATTTTATTTTTATCTATGGTTCGCTTTCAACATTACACAAAAAAAATTAATTCGCTTCTAACACTACTTTTTCACATAAAACTAATGTTATTTAAGATGAAAATAATTATTAATTCAAGCAAATTCTTACATAAAATTGTTTAAATGCATCCCTTTCAGATGTTTCTTAAATAGTTTCAAATTAATATAAAATACTAAATAACTTATAAGTAACATTTTTATTGAATGAAGGGAGCTCCCGTGTTTCGTATCAAAAATAATACATTAAACGTATGTATGTATGTCTCTCTTTTCACAATACACCATCATACTATATTCAAATGAAAATACCAATTACTATTCACGATTTAAGTGACTTCAAGTGGATGGGTTGGTCGACAATGTCGGCAAAACGCGATCTCATTCCATTCGAATGTATTCAATGATACGTATCTATGATGTGTGTGGTCTCATGCAGATGTCGACTCGACATTGAACATTATGTGCGCTTTAACAAGTTTTTTTTTATAACGGTGCTTTTGAAACTAATTGGCGTGTTATTTATATTTGTATTCAAGTTATAGCTTTAGCTAAGATAATAAATTGCCAGCGCACGGAAAATTGAGAGGATTTCAAATCAAATATGGGGGATGCCTTTATATTGATCATATCTCGCCTGTTTAACATAGCAGCATAAATATATTGAGAAATATCAGTTTAAATTATTCAATTTAAATTAACTTATTTAGATGCAACCATATATAATTATAATTGGCATATTAATTATAATGCATTTAGAAATAGATCTATCTGGTAAGCTAATAAAACTTAAAGGTCAATGTTTCGAAATTTAGGTGTATTATTAACAATTTTGAAGAGGTTTAGTCACATCCAATTTTTCCTGTAGTCTTGATGCTTTTGAGGGAACAGACATTTGAAAAATCCGTGTGATATATGTATGTGCTAAACTTCTTGACACTAATAAGTTAACGGTAAATTCTACTGCTCAACCGTTCGAATATATTTTATGTGTGTTTGATTTATGGATTTACAGTTACAAAAAGAAAACTGTTTTCAGAAAAAGCTTTTTTTTCCTATTTTTACTTGTGTAGTCATCTTCGATGGACAATTTGACAATTGCATATAATCGAGAAGTCAATTTTCTAAAGTGTCGCATATATTTGTAAACCAATGCTGGTAGTTGCAATTGTTTAAAATCTTGCTTTTCTTGAAATACAAATAATTTTTGATAAAAAAAAAAGGAAATATTCTATTTAGGGTACCCTTAATCTTTTATATAGATATAGATATATAGGATTAATAAATTGTGTGTAGGTAATCAATAATTTCTCTATTTTCAATTGTGATGCAGATATATTTTTTTTTATATACATAGTCTTACTTGTTTTAAGTAAAGCACTTAAAGTACACAACACTAAAAATACACAAAATCTAATGGCACGTCTACTACCCTGTTACACCTGTAAGTTTAAAAAAGCCGGTAACAAATAATAAGACAGATCAGACAAAGTATGTAATTTGCCAAATCACTCCAAAGTATTGTAGCATGAATGAGTAGTTTGATAGTATTATCAATAGAAACAAATTCTGTGAAAAATAGGCTTAAGTTAATAAAAAATATTGATGCCTCTGATACCAAGACATAAGAGGGGGGAGTGCCAATAAAACAAATGTACCATGCAACAATTCTTAGGGCATTTTAATTGCCATACATGAATGGAAATATTAATATTAATAAGAAGAGAATCAAAATATTTTATGCTTCATTTAAAGTATTACAATTACACGGAATGCTGCCCAAACAGCTGAAATTAAAACATTTTTTTTTTAATGAAATACAATGTTGTTCCTTTTTCATTTTATGATTTACTTCGAAAGTTTTTAAATCAAAATTTAGTAGACTTGTAAATTTCTGAGCAAACCGAAGGTGCTAGTACCTTATAAGCTTTAAATATTCTAAACAACACATTTAAGCACAAAAATTTTTGAAATTTATTTTCATATTCCTTCATTTTTATTGTGAAAATCAATCAAGGCAAAAGCTGGTACCTTTATAATTATGACAATGTGTGCGAGTGAAAGGGACTTAGCGTAGTAGTGTGAGCAAGATGACAATGTTATAAATAAAGAGTTAGATTTGCTATATAATTTAATTTTTAATAATTTGGAATTTGCAAAAATGCGTTGTTATTGTTTTCGTTCAAACAATCTATAATCTTAAATACAAATTCTTTTATATTTAAATTAATATTTACATTTTTAGAAGGTAATATTAATGTAACCTTGACATATATCTTTGAATGTACATTTTTTATGAAGACGACATTAAATTTCTATATGTTCTAATTCTATTCGTGTCAACGACAATTCATTAAAATATACGCACACACTTTCTGAAGCTCACAATAAACTATGTAAATATGATAAATTGAAGAAAATTTTTAAATTGACGGAATAACTGCGCTTCTGTAAAATGGCTTTCCTAAAAATAAATCTTATAGTATATAAGTCGAACTTCGTATGTCTTATTTATTTTGTTGTGATGGCTTTATGCTTCGGTTTTCCGAAGATATAATTTTTCAGCGCTGTAAATGGGTCTTAATAAAATGCACTGTTTTGATGTCTTGCACAACATACAAACAATTTAATCCATTTTCCCGACTTACTCTTTGTACATATATTGTTTTTGTATAATTTATTAATTTTGTTGTCCAGCTAAATAAAAAGAAAATATAGTATGTGTCTGTAAATAATAAAAATCACACGATATTTGTACCGTTGCATTTACTATTAAACGTCAAGTAGTAAAAGTGAATTTGGGGAGTGCATAAACAGTAGTATCTGTGTATCTCCCTGATCATTTTTATTTGCACGTATTTAAAAAAGTATTTAATAAAACAAAAACTTCCGTTTTTTTCTATTCTTCTTTCTCCCTTGATAAACAACTGAACTGAACAACAATGAATTTAAATCGAATCTAATTGAAATTATATTGAAATATAAATACGCATACAAATCTCATAACGATTACCTTCGTTTCAAACCTTAACAAAAACAAAAATTTTCATAATTTTTATTTTGTATTAAATACATCAACATCAACAAAAACAAAAACAAAAAATTTTAATTTTTTTTTTTTTTTTGCTAAATTTACTATTACTACTCATCATCATTTCATATTCACCTTGATTTGCTTTGTTTCTTATTTTGACTTGATTTATATACATATCGGTTTAATGCCGCAACGCATTCATTTCATATTCGTTCAATATCGACACTTGTAATTCAAATCAACAAATCATCAATATGATATTTGTTGACAAACACAACCCAAAACATCTTTGTGTGGTTTTGGTATTGAAACGAATAAATTAACAAATGTCAAACAATCGGATCAAACTGTGCAGTGATTTGTGCTCAAGGCCTGATAGCGAAGGATAAAAGCGGAACCAGTGATCCATATGTGACGGTGCAGGTTAGCAAGGTGAAAAAACGAACGCGCACAATGCCACAGGAACTAAACCCTGTGTGGAACGAGAAGTTTCACTTGTGAGTATAGAATCAACGTTTTCTCAATAAATGTCTACTTTGTGTATTTGTATTATCGACTTAAATCCATATACTCGTACGTGTATGTACATACATAGTATGTATGTATGTTTAATGTTGTTTTAATTTACAGTTGCAACTTGAATCGTTCGAATTCGGCGTCTCACTTTTCTGAGTTCTCACTTCATTCAATTCGTTTCTCTTTCTCTTTTCTTTGTGCGACTGAGTCGTACGTGCGAGTCAACTCACTCACTCCAGTTTGGCTTTGCTTTCAAATTCACTCAACTCATTTTGAGCATTGTGCATTTGAATGTGATTTTTTTGCCACTCATGCAGATGTCTAATACATACATATTAATGTGGGTATATACATACGTCAAACGAGGAAAAAGTGTTTGAATATCTTGTAGTTTTATATTTTGCACAAACGGTCCTACTTATTACGAGTATTGATCGCTAAAGTTTATACAAATTTTAGGAAAGTGATATTATTGCTTTAACCCAAAAAAAAAGGGAAACAAAACAAATTAATTTAAGCAAATTATGAAGTATTACTCAATTTAAATCATATGCATAAAACAAGCAATTTCGCCTGAGTCAAAGCTATCATCAAGCTTGTATTCGAATAGATAATGAGCAAATAAAAGTATATTGACCAGTGAAACACTTTCCTAATAAATAAATAAATTTATTGAGGGAAACAGGTGAACTCACATATTTTGCATATTTCTATCTTAAGCAAATATTATTGCATTTTTTTCCATTCTATATTTTTTTAAATTTAAATTTTATGTGGAGTCCAGCGACTCTGCAGATTTAATTAATACCAACTGAAAAGTCGATGGTTAACTAACTATCGCTTTAGATTGTCATTTAGAAACCTGCTAAATTGAATTCCACATTTAGATCGATTGTTGTTCACCTCTATTATATTCTTGACCAGTGTCAACAGCTGAGACACTATAGATAAAGCTGTATTTGTTTGTTTGTTTGTTTTAGATTTATGTTGTTTCCACTTCTTCCCCGCAAATCGAAAAGATCGCCTAGCAAGCAACATTTTGAAGCTACAACACAAAATCATAACTATGGTTTTTCTGATTCTGATTTAAAATTTGAATGTGATCTAATAGCAAAATAAATGGTTTTATATGCTAAAAATGGCTGCTGATATCGAGTTTTAGTTGCGGGTAGATAACAAGGTACTATATTTTATACTCTTCGTCTTTGCATTAAATATATCTTTATACCAAACGCAGTCTGCGGTATACACTTCAAAATATTCAAAACTATAGTAACAGCCGTAGTGAAAGCTACGAAAGTTCTGAAAGCCTATTATTTTTGCACACATGACGAAATGGCTTTTGCCTTGAGTGTCTGCTGGGCAAACAATGTATTTTTTCTTGCAATTATAAAGAAGTTTACAAATATGTCATTAAACTGATAAATATTATAAATACCGTTAAATTAGAATAGAGGTAAATTTCTAATCTCTTATCAAATTTTGATTATCTATATAAATGTCAAAATTTCATAAGAATTTAATTTTGATTATTTTATAAGACATGAAATCCATACACAAAATACGCTTTTTTATCGCTCTTCCATACACAAAAAAAAAAGTAGGAAAGCTACAGTGTGTGCTCGATACCATAAAAATACCGAAATCATACTGAATTGTATATTTGGCATTTACATATATGGTACTACACACAATATATACTATAGGTGGCAAAATATTAATTGTCAGCTAAAGCAAATAAGACCCCTAGTAAATAGGCGTTTTTTTTAAATAACTTCCACAATTTTTATCTGATCGCAACCAAATTTTCAGGCAGGAAATGTATGTAACAGGTAGAAGGAGGCATCTCCAACCCTATAGAGTATAAATTCTTGATCAGCGTCAACAGCCGAGACGATATAGCCATGTCCGTCTGTCCGTATGAACACCTAGATCTCAGAGACTATAAGAGATAGAGCTATAATTTTTTTCGACAGCGTTTGTTATGTTTGCACGCAGATCACGTTTGTTTTAAATTTTTGCCACGCCCACTTCCGCCCGCGCAAATCAGAAAAAATCGAATAACAAGCGTAATTTTAAAGCTAAAGCTGCAAATTTTCGTGTAGATAATAATAACAATAATATTAATGATTCTTGAAAATTTGGTTGCGATCAGATACAAAATGTGGAAGTTATCAAAGAAATACTTTTGTATGGGCTAAAACGCCTACTTACTAGGGGTCTCAGTTGCTGCGGCCGACAATCTGGTATATTATGCCGTCTATGGTAAATTTTGAAAGTGGTACTATACTAAATACTAATAATATACCAAATGATATATTTGGTATATTCTTAGTATTCTGTAGTAGTTTTCGGTATATTTTGGAAATAATACCGCAATATTTTGCTTTTATTTAATATGGGTAGCGGGTATCTCACAGTCGAGCACACTCAACTGTAGCTTTCTTACTTGTTATTAGCTGCTAGGGATGTATTAATATAGACATACAATTTTTTTTTATTTTAAAATTAAGTACCTTAATTAAGTACCTCAACAAAAAATATGTATTTCAATGCGTTTACATTTTTGCATTCCTTGACTTACAATTTTTTACACTTAAATATTAAAATGATGCCGTAATTTTTTTTGCAATCACTATTCAGAGAAAGGTAGAGCTTTAATTTTTGTTACATTATTCTTATAACAATAACAATAATGATAATAATGGTATCATTTATAGGAATAACACAATGATACTTTTCTGTTTCAAGACGTAAAGTATCTACGTATTATAGCGGTTAGCGGTAGTACTGTAAAATAGACTTAGGTATATTTTTAGTATTTTTGCGGTTAAATTTGTATATTCAGCTTTTATTCAAAGTGGGTAGCGGTTATCTCACAGTCGAGCGCATTCGCCTGTAGCTTTCTTACTTTTTTATTAACATCGCTCTTAAAACAATATTTACAATCTAGATTTATTTACTATGTATGCAAATTTAGAATAAAAATTTTGTTTTAGATTTTTCCAGCCAAAAATCTAGTTTTAAATTCCGCGGCGTTCCACATGCACTTCCATTTAAATAGACATTAAATAATACAATTTTTATGCTGGGCTGAATCATTAAAGATTTGCGTATGAAGAATATCGCCAAGATCATAAATTTAACCACGTTTTACACAATACGGCAAGTTGCTTATTATATTGTAACCGTAAATAAGTATAGTCAATTAATGAATTCGAAATAACATTTATATGAACTTATACGTTTTAAATGCTCTTAGTGTCGCATAATTTATTAAATTAATATTTTCTATAGATTAACTTCCATTACCTTTGCTAATTTTCTTCTTCCTGCCTTAGTTTGTTACTATCACTAGTGCTGCACGAGTATAAACGGAAAAGTGAAATTAAGAGTCGGTTTCATAATATCTAGTTCAGAAATAATTTTTGGTTCGACTTTCGCAATGTATTATAACATAACAAAGCGTTCCGTTAAGCGCAAAAGCGAACCTGTGTTTCATAAAATAAAGCTCATTACTTCTTCCTCTATTATGGAAAGCGTCAATTTATTGAAAATAGTCAAAATAGCGATGCAGTGAAATGGAAGAAAAACATAGCGGTGCTTTGCCGAAAATCGTCATTGTTTGACAATGGATGACACCTGTCTCCTTTATGTAAGCGTAAGGTGATTTTTTAACTAGAGGCAGGCCTGTTATAAAGATTTAACTATGAAAAGTTCTATGTATCTATGTATACAACATAGAGCCAAAGATTAACGCACAACGATTACAACAGTTTGGTATAAACACTAACCGTAAAATACGTAAATATTGCAACCCCAAAAAAGCTGAAGGCTTTTATGTAAAGACTTACATAAGTGCTGATGAAGTTAACGAAAAATAGTGATAAACATGAATTAAATTGAAATTTAAGTATTAGTAGCAGAAACATATTTAACCATAAACGTTTAAATAATGAAATAATTTGCAGTATTTTCAAATTGCAAATAAAGCAAATACAACCCTTTTATTAAGGGTTGCCGTATTTTAACATTACTTTTAATAATGAACGAAGTGTGTTTGTAATTGGCATCTATAAATATGTGTGCGTAATGTCTATATTATTTTTAAAATACATTTTTAATGGACCATGTAGCGAGTGTCACAACTCATCAGACCGCATCAAAGTTCGCGTATGGGACGAGGACAACGATCTCAAATCAAAATTGCGTCAAAAGCTGACACGTGAATCAGATGATTTTCTTGGACAAACTATAATCGAAGTGCGAACTCTATCCGGAGAAATGGATGTGTGGTATAATTTAGAGAAGCGCACGGATAAATCAGCCGTATCTGGAGCCATTCGATTACATATCTCAGTCGAGATTAAGGGCGAAGAAAAGGTTGCCCCCTACCACATACAATACACTTGTTTACATGAAAATCTCTTTCACTATTTATGCGAAGAAAATAGCGGCATGGTAAGTTGTCCTCGTTATATTTAAACTTTATATGGCATTTGTAGCAAAGTGATCAATTTTCTATAAAGCGTGCTTCTTCAGATAATCGATTTTTGTGTGGTGAGCACAACACAATTTTAAGATGCGCGTTTTATTAGTTGGATTTTTTGCATCGGTGTAATGTGAAACTATTTGACAATAAGATTATTTTTCCCAAGTTTGTCAAATTTGTAGAAAAAAATTAAAATAGTAGTAACCTGACTCTGTGAGATCATAAAGTTATGGGATTATGATTGGACCACGCATCGAATAACAAACTTTTCCGACGTTCATAAAGTAATCGTCTGTAGCAAGATTCCTTAAAGATGCTTATTCTAATTGAACTTGCGTTGCATAGCTCAAACGATAAAGCTAGAACAAAATATAAAAATGTGAAACTAATCTTACTTGATTAAAGATATTTCAATCTTCATTGGTGGTATCTTTTCAATTTTAAATCGAAATTAATATTGTTTATTCTTCTTAAAACAAATACTGACTAAAAACGTAAAGATTCGAATGTTTTTATTTTGCAAACTCATAAAAAAATCGTTAATACTTTCGTTGATATTGAGTCATCGAGTATATTGCAAAAAATACATAATAGAAAAAAATTTTAAAATAAACCATTTATATATCTTTTAATTAAAAACAGGTTAAATTACCAACTCAAAAAGGCGATGACGCATGGAAACTTTATTTTGACGAAATCCCTGAAGAAATCGTCGATGAATTCTCAATGCGATATGGAATCGAAAATATTTATCAGGCAATGACACATTTTCATTGTCTCTCCGCAAAATATCTTTGTCCAGGAGTTCCAGCTGTGATGAGCACACTATTAGCGAATATAAATGCATATTATGCACATACGACGGCATCTTCCGCTGTTTCGGCTAGCGATCGTTTTGCAGCAAGCAACTTTGGAGTACGTATAACTGATACTATAATTTTACAGCTACTCGTATAATAATTTATTTCTATTATACGCAAATGTTTTGATTTTGCGCAAATAAAGTTATGAAAAAATGATGGCCCCTATAAGTAGGAAGCTTGCAATTTTGAGCATATAAAGTACTTTAGTCTTTAATTATTCCAATGATTTATATATTGTATTTTGGAATTATTCCCAGCACTCATTCAAATAATGGTAGTTTCAGCTATAAAAAATATAGGAATTTGGGGTAATAGGTTATAGTTATTATAATTTGTTTAATTATTTGTATTATTTTAATGATGATTAAGAAGAAAAGATTAGGTATTTTGTGATACAAATTTAAAAAAAGGTGGGTTTTTTTTTCGAAACATCTTAAAAGCTTAAAGCTACTAAAAATTTGGTGAATTTTTTCTTGGTCACCAGAATAGACGAGCGTAAACTTCTCATTTTTTGTATAAGAAAAGTTTTTTTTGTTTTTTTTTTTTAACTTAAAATTTGAGTTGGTGTTAATTTCTTAAAAATACAAAAAAAACAAAAAAATGTATTTCAGTAATGAGTACTGCCTTCAGCAGTGTATTGATAACTCTTGATAAGGATCAACATCCTAGGGTATGCCGCTATAAATGTCTGTGAGTAAAAACATTTAGGCTATCATGCTAAATCAGATTTTTTTCTCGCAACAATTTTTGTGGCGGTATTTTGACCCGCAGTAACAGCACAAAATAAATAAAGGGTATCTATACTCCGATGCTGAAATGCTGAACGAAAAAAAACCTTTTTTTTCGCACTGATATCGGCAAAGCGATCACATTTAAAAATGTTTTACATTTAAAAACAATGGAAAAGCATTGAAATAGGTAAAGAATGTGAATTTATCTGTTTCCTTCAATAATTGCATTTATTTAGTGTAGTGATGAACTGCGCGCTTAGATAATTTACATATATGTAGATATGTTGGAGTGTTAACTTGGCCACAATCAATTTTTACTTTATCCTTCACTACAATTATTCATTTTTATCATTTACCGACCCAGAATAATCGCTTCAGGCAGTTAAGAGTTGTAAGAACTCAGTCCGTTATTAAGGCTCCAGCTAAGAAATACATAGATACATATAAGGCAGGGGTGCTCAAATTCGTCTTATGACAGTGCGTTTACTAACACAGACACAAGAAAACGTGTATATATGTAGCTGCGCTTTTGTGTTGGGGGGCAGCTGTGCACTGAGAGAAAAAAAAAACAGTTTTAAAACAGTTTTATTGAATTTTGTGTTTATCTCCAGAACTAAGTAGCATATTACGCACTGTACTTCGCATTTAAAGTTGTTGCTAAAAAATAGTGCTCTCTACTTCATCACTCATTTTTCTGACCAGCCAAAAAATGTAACATAACACTTACGATGGTCCACCACGAAATAAATCTAAAGCCAACGCAGACAGAAGAATAAGTTCCAGTGCATGTGCTCGAGGAAAAAACAAATATAAAATACATTGCGGTCAGCGAAGCGGGACGACGGAAAGAGATGTAATGGAGAAACAAGCAAAATTGTTTTTGTTTCGCATGCAAATCGAAGCCCATATGCACGGTGCTTATGGGCGTACTACCCATAAGCACAGAGCATCTACAAAAACAAAAGTGCACTCAGTGTATAGGAGTTGAGCACTCCTGGTATAAGCAGTGTAAGTCTTCGTATACTCGTATGTCCTGTTGCCACCCCAACCCACGTCAGGGTATGCGAATCAAACGCTAACCACTTAAAAACATCTAGTGTGCGGTCTTTAATTGACTTGTGTACGTCTACAATTCTCAATTCTATGTCGGCTCAATAAATTATATGAAATTATTAATTTTAGTGAGCTTTTTTCTGCACTATCGAGTGTGCGCCGTAGTTTAAAATCCCGAATCGTCGATATCATAGTGTTCCAGTTGCAGTTGCAGTTGCTGCAAAAAAGTAATCAAATTGCCAAATTTCTTAGAAAGCATACTATATGTTTTCACTATTTTCTTGGTGGCAAATTATTTTTGTCAATCCGATTTAAAATGACCAGATTTCCAGTGTTATAGCACACACTATTGCCATCCCACCACTCCGCGCTATGTCAATGGTCAATTGGTCTTGGCGCTAGTGAAAGCATTGCCAGTGCCATGCCAGATATCATATATGTAAATCCTATCTCGTTTAGAACAAGGAAATGTTTAATTCAAAAAGTTCTTTGGGGATGGATGTTAAACAAACTAAGGCAAGAAGAATATTGAAGACAATAAAAATAAATGATCTAAATATAAGTAATTTAATAAAACGCTCCATGACAAATATGGAGCGGATTAATTTATCCATTAATCAGTTTTGATTCCGTTGGAGTTAAGTGCTGCCACCTATTTGATAAAGAACTTCAAACTAAGGGTCAGCAAAGTCACATTTTCTAATCTGAATATAATGTTCGGCATTAAAAAAAAATCAAATTTTTTTGTTTTTACTTTAACTAAAAAAAACTTTTTGAGCTTTAACTAAAAAGATCAATTAAGTATTGTACCGTATATAAAAATATTTGTGGGAAATTATACTTCTGATAGGTGGCATCGCGTATCCTAATAACGCTGCATCACTGCCTCCTGATTTCTGTGGCACCCCTGTTTATATATTCTAGATCAGCGTCAACAGTCGAGACGATAACAAATCATTTATAGCGTTAATATAATTTTTACTTGAAATTGTCAATATTACAACTTACGAATATTAGGCTAGGCTAGGCTCATCAATTTTCATTTAACTAACAATGTAAAGTTGAAAAGATGTCGACTTTAAATTCGATACACATATTTCGCATTTACGCAAATGCAATATTAATAGCACTTATGAATGACATTGATCAAGTATTCACAGCTTTATGAGATGAGAGAGTAACTGTTTCCGGCGTATTCTAAGTAGTGAATATGTGGAAGTTATAAAGCCTTACGATTTTCAAATTCCGTTGTGGCAAACAGAAAAAAACATGTGAAAATTATCTGTGAAATTGCTGGAAAAGTTGAAAGCTTAAATATGAAGTTATGTATAGCTTAGTTACAGGTGACAACTCATTTGTGTTGTGTGGTAGACGAACAAGCTGAAATATACCTGTTTATAATATTTAATGCTCCTGATTTTTATACCGGTATAGGGTGAAGGTT
Source organism: Drosophila niveifrons (assembly GCA_035046325.1). Taxonomy (NCBI): domain Eukaryota; kingdom Metazoa; phylum Arthropoda; class Insecta; order Diptera; family Drosophilidae; genus Drosophila; species Drosophila niveifrons. Next base: position 1,591,520 of record JAWNOC010000058.1, on the reverse strand, counting down.
ATTATAACTTTATAACAGGCAGAAGCATGATGCAATTACACAAGGTAGTCCCGTCGGCAAACGCTTTCGTCAGTGCGTGTTCGTTTTTCGACGAGAAAGGTTGCCTGCGGATGAATTTTTCATAGAAATAACCCTTATGAAAAACGACATGCAATGTATGCCGCAGAGACGGATAGAACACATATATTCTTTTAAGTTATGTTCATAAACAATTTGCATTGAAAAAAAAATGCCAAGGAGACATTAATATTTGCTTCTAGATATTCTAGATATTAATTTTCATAAAAATACATTTTTTTTTTAATTGTTTTGTCTTTAGGATTAAGAACCTAAGGAAAAGAACGCTTACATAAAAACAAAAACCATGCCTTATTGCAAATTCCAAATTATTTAAAATTAAATTTTAAAACAAATCTAACTCTTTTTTTAATGATGGCGATTTTAATCCCCTTGCATCTTCTAATGGTTAATGCACAAATTCATTGGCGTCTTGCTCACACTACTACGATGTGCCATTTTCACTCGCACTCATTGTTATGATTATGGATGGACAGCTTTTGCCGACGAGACTACCTTGTATCATGGGCAGAAGGAGGCATCTCCGACCCTATATATATATATATATATATATATATATATATATTTATATGTACATACGTATGAACACCTAAATCTCAGAGAGAGAGAGATAAGCGATAGAGATATAATTATATTCCATAGCACTTGTTATGTTTGCACGTAGCGATTGCTTAAAATTTTTACCAGGCCCAATTCCGCTCCCGCAAATTGACAAAACTTGAATAACAAGCGTATTTTTAAAGCTAGAGTTTTGGTATATTCGATGAAAACTATAGTTTTTGTGATTCCTGAAAATTTGGTTGAGATCAGATAAAGATTGTCGAAGTTATTAAAAAAGTACCTTTGTATTGGAAATGCATACTCATTAGGGGTCTTAGTTGCTGTAACATTAATTTTTATAAGCAATAAAGATGGAATTAATAATAAACTTTAGGCAATTGCTATTTTTTCGATTACAAAGTCCTGGTTTGACTTACTTTACAAACTTTAAAGTTAAGTAAACTTGGAATTTTCATTTTTAATTACAGAAGGAAAAGTTTGTGAAACTGTTGGATCAACTGCACAATTCTCTTAGAATAGATTTATCTATGTACAGAAATAATTTCCCAGCATCGAGTCAAGAGAAACTTATGGACCTAAAATCTACCGTTGATCTACTGACTAGCATAACATTTTTTCGCATGAAGGTAAGTGAGCTTTCTTACATTATTTAAATTGTATCTCCCTACTATCTTAAAATTCAACCAGTTATCAAAAATAGAACTAAAATACCGTGTAAGATTTTGGACAGACACTCAACCTCCGCAAGCTTTTAGATAATATGTACATGTTTTGATTTTAATTTGTTCTCCAAATTTAATGTTGATATGAGGCAACAAAACGTATTTGAGATATATAAATATATTTTATTATACTAGCCAGCTTTGATTTTTAGATATAGTATATAAATTTATTTTATTGTGGTTCCTTACGACCGCATTTATACAATTCTTAAAACGGACTAATAAAAATTTTGGTACGTTTGTTTCTATTCGATAAATTTTTATTAAAAAATTAAGTTTAAGTGAGATTAAAACTTTAATTAATTTAATATTTATGAATTATGAAAGAGCAGCAGTAGCCAGACAGGACAAACTTTTAGAATTGTTGATAAGATTAGTTTACAATATGCATCTATATTCTTAAGACTGTAAAACTGTAAGCAAAAATTATAAAATTTGTCAATAATATGGGCGCCATATTCAATAAGCGTTAATTATTGTGTTATGTCCCTCATACAGCTAATATTGTCTGCGACGACACTTTTTATTATAATGCACCGCAGATCAAGTTTTAGATTTTGTCAACTAAGATCGCCCACAAATTGAGTTTGTTTAGCATTTTTACCACGTCAACTTCCGGCCCCATATTTTTTTAAAATCCAAGCAAGTGTTGTTGCCTACAATAAAAACTACAGTATCTCAGAGACTATAAATATAGTATGGAAATATAATTTTTTCGATAGCCCGTGTTTTAATTTTTGCACCAGTTCGTTGCTTTAAATGTTTACCACGTTCATTCGCGCTAAAATCTGTTTAAAAATGAAAAACAAGCGAAATTTTGAAATTTTTTCTAGAGTTCTAGTCTAGAGTATATAATAATATACTCTAGTATATTATATATAGTATCTATAGTCACACGTATACTAACGTATACAATGAAAGATTAATTGTCTAATAAACCGATGCGACGTAGATCCCCGTTCTCAATAAAAGCAAAACATTGTGGTGTTAACAATTGAATATTGAACGTTGAATTAGAACGTTTTATTTCTCACTACTGAGATCGCTGACATTTGTTTTGGTCAGAAGTAAACGCGAAAAAATTCCATTCGCATTTTTTATTTCCTTCTTAGGGTAGAGCTCCCATAAGGATGTGTTCATGCTGCATAGATGATTTATGTATTTCCCTAAAAGAAATATATTTGCTTTTTCTCTATTTTATATATTAAGATTTGAAACTTTCATATTAAAAAAAAACAGCGGAACTGCAATCAGATGTTTCCCACAAAAAAAGAGGATGTCACTTTTTTAACCGATTTCATTCCGGGGATTTTAACAAATTTTTTATGTCATTTTTGCATTTAAGTAAATAATTAAAAAAAATTAATCAAAAAAAAAATAATTCCTACAGTGTTTGATTATAGAAATATTTTTATGGCAATTTAGGCGATAACTCATGCAGGCGTGCTCCGGTATTCACTTTTCGTTTTCATTTTCAAAACGAAAACGAAAAATTTAGTGCTCTCGTTTTCACTTTACCAAGATTTTTTCGAATTGCAAAACGAGCAATTTTGTCATGCCGAAATGAAAAGTAAATGCCTTTTTCTAAATTAAATCGGATTTTATTTGCAAAAGAAAAAAAATAGTTCACTCATTGGTTTATTGTCGTTCTTTTAAGATAGCCAATAGATCAAATAAGCATGTAATTATTTTTAAAATAACTAATTTCTGACCCCTCCTCAAATTTGCATATAAAAATATGCCGTCGGCAACAAAAATTTTCGTTTTGGTGAGCGACCGATATCTCCGACACCATGAGTTATCGCCTAAGCTGCCATACTTCTGGTGGAATTAAAAAGCAGGTTAAAAATACTGGTGTAATGAAACGAATGGCACTAAATTTGTTGAAGTTGAGTTAAATAAGTTTTTAAAAAATTAATTTATTTAATTTAATTACTTAAGTATTAAAATTGTATACAAAAGTTGTTGTAAGTTGAAATCACCGGAATAAAATCAATTAAAAAGGTGGCATCTCCTTTTTTGTACAAAACAGCTGATTGGCGTTCACTGTTTTTTTTTAATTTTAATTTCAAATTTTTATTTGCAAAATAAACAGATGCATATATATTTATGTCATGGGAAAGCATAAATCTCTATGCATGATAAAATTATCATTATGTGAGTTCTATCCACTCAGGAAATTGGGGAGACGAAAAGCATTTTCGCATTGTTTACATCTGACCAAAACACAAGTCAGCTGTTTTAGCAATAAGAAATGAAACGTTCCGATAGCAAAACGATGACCAAAAACGTGTGAAAACCGGAGCACCTAAAAACGAAAATCTCGGTTTGGGTCCCAAAACGAAAACGAAAGTGAATACCGGAGCACGCCTGATGGTGTCTGATTTCAAATTCCAAATTCGAGGTACAGTTAGAAAAAAGTTTTTTTTTAAAAATAATTACATCCTTAATTTTTTCTATTCGTTTTCTAAATGAAACAAAATATGAATGTGAATCCCGGAGCCCAGCTAATAGACTTTATGAGCTCAGTTGCCTTGACACTTGCGAAAGTGACATCACTTTGTTTAGAGTAGACTAAAGGCTTTGCTAAAATAATTTTGTTAAGATTAAAATACACATATACATACATATGTATGACTCCAAAGCCTAAATTGATATTTATTTAAAATTGAATTTGGCGTCTGTATTTAGTAGTGCTTCAAATAAAGCTTATCAAAAACATTTTATTTTATTTTATAATTTGAGTAGTTCGAAAAATTGTAAGAATTTTTTAAACTGGTAACAACCTCAACATATGTTTTAATATGTTACCATGTGCGTTCGTTTTTTTTTTTTTTAATACAACTCCCACAAATCTGCGAAAAAAATTTTTTTTAGTAAGTTGTATTTTGTAAATTGCAAATTAAATAGGATAGGCAAAGGAATTACTTAAAAAAAATTTAATAAGGACTTATGCAATTTTTATATTAAAATCTCTAGGTTCAGGAACTGTCCAGTCCGCCGAGAGCAAGTACTGTGGTCAAGGATTGCGTGAAAGCTTGCCTCCGATCCACTTATCAATTTCTTTTCGAAAACTGTTACGAGCTTTACAATAGAGAGTTTCAGGTTTGTTTTTTTTTTTGTAAAACATATAGAAATCATATATGTATGTATATGTATATAAATATATTCTTTTCTTTGTGCAGGTTGATCCGAATGAAGCGAAGCGCGATACCGATGACCATGGACCTAAATTAGACAGTGTGGACTTTTGGCATAAGCTTATTGCACTTCTTGTCTCAGTTATTGATGAAGACAAGAATAGTTATGGAAGTGTACTTAATCAATTTCCTCAAGAATTAAACATTGGACAGGTAATTAAATCTGCATTTTGTCTCATCAATTACAACAAAATACACATACATATCAAAAACTGTTCATATGTTTTAATTAAATTGTATATAAATGTTAAGATTTCTATACTGCTATACTTTTTATCAAGTCAAGTTATCAAATTGTTTCAAATATAAGCATATAATAACACTAACTAAAATAACAAATTGCCAATTGAGTTTCATGAGGACAGACAGCCGGACGGATAATTCTATTTCGTTTCGGCTGTTGATGCTAATCAGGAATATATGATTTTTTAATCTATCTTCAGTTATCGGCTGCTACCATGTGGGGTCTGTTTGCAGTAGATATGAAGTATGCTCTTGAAGAGCACGAACAGCATCGACTCTGCAAGTCATCAGCGTATATGAATTTACATTTTCGTGTCAAATGGCTATATAGTAACTATGTTAAGGAAGTACCACCCTATAAAGGAGCAGTTCCCGAGTATCCAGCATGGTTTGAACCATTTGTTATGCAATGGCTTAATGAAAATGATGACGTGTCGTTAGAGTACCTTCACGGTGCCTTCAATCGTGATAAAAAGGATGGGGTAAGATTAACATTAACTTAATGCATTTTCTTATTTTATTTAATTGAATTTTTTACAAAAAAACAGTTTCAAAAAAGCAGCGAACATGCTTTGTTCTCAAATTCAGTTGTTGACGTTTTCACTCAATTGACTCAATGTTTTGACGTTGTTAGTAAGCTGGAGTGTCCAGATCCAGAAATTTGGAAACGTTACATGAGACGTTTTGCCAAAACCATTGTTAAAGTCCTAATTGCCTATGCAGATATAGTAAAAATAGAGTTTCCTGAGCACATGAGAGACGAACGAATTGTAAGTATCTATTCTTCTTATCTTTTAAATTACGTGGTAATAAATAAATGATATGTATATACTTGTACATATATAATTTTTTTGAATATATTCAGTAGTGCTATGTCGTTCACATTCACGTTTTCGAAAACCAAAACGACAAAATGGGTGCCCCCGTTTTCACTTTCAATAGTTTCTTTTGAAACGAGCAAGTTTGTCTTGCCAAAATTGTCTCTTTCTACATTAAATGGGATGTTTGTGCTCCTAGAAGGGGCAGCCGGTCCTACCTAACCTAACCTAACCTTAAATTTATCTTTCACCACGTATCCAAATTCTGGTCGAAAAAAAAAATCGCAAAAAACGCTCCAAAAACAAGGGTTAATCTCTTAATACAATGCAATGATTAAAGGAATTATTTAGTTATATATGATTAGGTAATAAATTTTTACTTTTTTCTGATTTATAATAGGCCTGCATTTTAATGAACAACATTCAACAGTTAAGAGTTCAATTAGAAAAAATGTTCGAGTCAATGGGCGGTGATAAGTTAGAAGAGGATGCCGCCAACATTCTTAAAGAACTGCAACAGAACTTAAATTTGGCACTGGACGAATTAGCTTCGCAATTTGCAATAAGGTAAGAGTCGTTTCCAATTTTTCATCATTTTATTTACTAGCATATAAAATACAAATAAAAAACAATCTCAGTTATAATAAGCCATATCAACTATTTGTCATAATTATTAATTCGAACAAAAAAGAATAATTTTTAAAAGTTGTTGAGGTCATTTGCATTCGACCAAAACTATTAGAAATATTAAGCCGGTTATTTTTAATTAAAATTTCAGCTTAGTTGCATAGCAAAACTAGGTACATTTATATTTAATTATATGAGAATTAGTTTTTTTTCACAGATTTACTGTTAGGGATTACAAGAAAAGTATACAAAAGACAAAAGAAGGAAATTTCTAATTGAAACACTTTGTTGTTTCTATATATTTTTATTAAATTATATAAGAATTAGTTTTTTTTCACATATGATAGGGATTACAAGAAAAGTATATATACTAAAAAGCTTATAAATCAATATAAATCTTACAAAATTAAATTTCGTAAAGACAACCTTCAAAAGACAGAAAGAGGACAAATCTAACATAATTGAAACACTGCGTTGTTAAAAAATTAATGTATTAATTATGTTAGGGGTCCCTGATAAGAAGACTAACACTATTAACGTATTTACTTTTAGCTTAGAGCCAAGGATTACCCAGTCGGTTCGAGAACTGGGTGACATGTTGCTATCAATTAAGGGTGGTGGCGGTAATATCGCTCCCGGAAATCAAGCGGCGCAGAGGAATGCTGTTGCCGTCGAGGCAGATGATGTGCTTCGACCACTAATGGATCTTCTTGATGGATCGTTAACATTGTATGCCCAGTCCTGTGAAAAGACGGTGCTCAAACGTTTACTGAAAGAACTTTGGAAGATAGTTATGCGAATTTTGGAAAAGACAATTGTATTACCCCCCATGACTGACAAAACTGTAAGTTTTAATAATTTAATACATATGTAGATATAACGTGAGGAAATGTATGTGTAAACCATAATTATGAATTATACAGTGTAATTGATTTAAGAATCCAGAAAGATGTCATAGTGAGAGCAAAGCGAGAGAGCAGTTAGCAACCTGCATTATCGCTTCAACTCGCTCAGAGCGTACGATTGTTTTGTTGCATTCTGTGATTTAATTACCGTTTATTTTTAAACCTTTAAAAATAATGTAGCTCGCTTCTCGCAAAGCTCTCACTCTGCCATCTTCCCGCATTGCTCATCGCTTCTCGCGTGCACTCTGCCAACAGCCTAATAGCCGATCACCGAGGAATCAGTACCGTTTTCAATGTTTTTAAAAAAAATAACATCGATGGTGGCGCAAAAAACATCGATGGTTCCGATGATTTGCAAACATCGATAGCATCGATGTTTAACTCGATGTTTCTGCACCTCTACCGCATAGGCTGTCACATTACAAACTTTATGTTCTTGATTTCACAGAGAGGTGCCTGGTAGAAATTTTGCAGACTTTTGAGGTGTATACTTGGATGTGAACCTTTTTCAATAAGTGCTCTCGTTGTAGAATCGATTTTTATAAAACGAAGTCATCATTACTTCTTCTTAAGTAATACATCGTTACGCGAATAGGATCTGGCTGATGTGATGTGTAGAGGTTTCCATTCGCTTAGGAAAAATAATAATGTGTAACGTGTTTCAGATTATAGAAAGTACGGACTATATATATTAGTCGAGCATCATCGAATATTCTATTCTTATTTACTTCTGTTAATAATATTTGTATTTATATTATTATCAAATAGATGATGTTCAAGCACTTGACCGACAATGCAAAAAATTTGGCATCAAATGCGAAAATTGAAGATATGGGCCGACTTTTTAAGTCGCATATGGCTGGAAAACCAGACGTAAAGAGTGCCCTCAGTGGGGTTATGGATATATCAAAAGAAGTTGAAAAGAATTTATCTCCAAAACAGTGTGCTGTTCTTGATGTTGCTTTAGACACCATAAAACAATACTTCCATGCTGGCGGCAATGGACTGAAAAAGACGTTTCTTGAAAAGTCATCAGAGCTGCAAAGCTTACGATATGCACTTAGCTTGTATACTCAAATGACAGATACGTTAATTAAAACATTCATCTCAAGCCAGGTGCATGAAGGTAAGCACAATTGAAACTACCTATCAACTGGAATCTTCATTCACAGCTAAGCTATATTTTTAACATCCAAAAATATAGTTGATCCTGAAAACGCAGATGAAAGTGTTGGTGAAATTTCAGTACAAATCGACCTATTTTCTCATCCTGGCACCGGCGAACATAAAGTGAACGTTAAAGGTATATTTACAAATTTGTATATTTCTATTACACCTAAAGTATGTTTTTAAATTAATATTATCATCGAAAGTTAAGAAATAAACCCTAGTCTCGTGAGAGCTTGTACAAGTTCAGAAATACAAACAAATATAATATAATAGACCAGGATTTTTAAATTTCTTGATACTTATATTTTCACATTACACATTTTTTTTTCACAAAAGCGATTTGTTTGTTTGGCTTATTCGGTGCTAGACGGAAAAAAAAACAACGAACGTTGTGAGAAGCTTTATAATTTTACGCTTTTCACTTAAAAAAGAAAATGTTATTAGAGCTAATGCTCTGAAATAGGTGTAAAAGCTAAATTATACTTTAATTAGATGCACCAAAATACCTTTATCTTCATAAATCAGTTTAAAAAAACTGAATCTATAGTATGGAGGTTTTCATACCCAAAGATAGACAGGCGAAGCTTATAACTAGAATATAAAGCATAATAAAAATGTGATAATAAGAGGAATGACGTTCTGAGGATGTTTCGTCTAACAAATAACACAATTTAAGCTGAACTCTTTCATTTTGGCTTCTTTGCGGCAAAGACCCACATGTACCATCCCCAAGCTGCATTATTCCTGAAATATATTAAATAATATGCATACTTTATGGGGTCTGTCTGTTACATTCATTTCCTACCGGCACAAAGTTATTTACATTAAAAACTTTGTAATTCCTGAATATTTCGTTGAAATTAGATAAAAATTGTCGAAGTTATTAAAGAAAAACTTTTGTATGGGCAAATGTTGGCGATGTGAAAATTTTATTTCCGAATTTGAGGTGGGGCTAGAAATAAGTTGTTTTTTCAAACAATTACTACCTTTATTAATGTCTGAAATTAATGACAATAAACCAAGGTGTCAATTGTTATAACGTCGAGACAAATTTGCTTGTTCTGCAAACCGATTTTTCGTTTTCGAAAACGATATGAAAACCGGAGTACCGCTGATAAAGCCAAGTGAACAAATTCCAATCTTCCTTCAAAGTTCCTGTTCCGCCTTATCATTTTAATAACGTTAGTTACAAACGTTTTTGGCCAGATTATGTACTTGTCCTCCTCTCAATTAGCTATTAAAATGTGAGGTCTATCTACTAATTTGCAGGATGTCGTCTTCTTTTCTGAAACGTAACTAACTGCATTCGCTATAAAATGTGTAACTATTGTTAAAGATTTGGATATTGAATTTATTTCTGTAAAATTTGTTTCGCAATAGTGCTAGTATTGTTATAACCTGTTCTAATAAATCTACTTTATTTGAGCCCTCTATTTATTGACTACATTTTGATTTTTTTCTTTCTATTTGGGATATCATTATTTTTGTTTGTGACCGCCACTCTTATCTCTATTCCGTACTAAACCTTTATAACCAGAACCTGTTTGGTTTACTCGTTATGTGGTTATGTGGTGCTCTCCTCGGTCGTTTGAGCGGGATGCGGGCTATGCAACATCTTGGATCCGCGCGCAAGCACTTGCTTGGTGCCGTTAAGCCATTTGACGGTGCTGTCCTTTTGCACGTCAAGGTGCAAAAAATTAAAATAAAAATAGGGAGCTGTCCAGATTGACCATTTACTCACTCATCAGTTTCCTCTAGGTAGTTCCTGTTGTCCATGTTCCCCAATGATTAGTGAATCTCTGCTGCGTTGCTGAGTCTCTCCACAGCTTTCTGGGTTGATGCTCTTTATGTTACTTCATGCGTTGCACATCGGAAACACTTACTATCAGGCGTGCTCCGGTATTCACTTTTCATTTTCGTTTCGGGACCAAAACCGAGATTTTCGGTTTTAGATGCTCCGGTTTTCACAAGTTTTTGGTCATCGTTTTGCTATCGGAACGTTTTATTTCTTATTGCTAAAACAGCTGACTTGTGTTTTGGTCAGAAGTAAATAATGCCAAAAATGCTTTTCGTATGCCCGATTTTCTGCGTGGATAGAACTCACATAAGAATAAGTTTATCATGCATAGATGATTTATGCTTTCCCCTGAAGGAAATATATTTTCATTTGTCTATTTTGCAAATAAAAATTTGAAATTAAAATTTAAAAAAAAAAAACAGTGAACGCCAATCAGCTATTTCCCAAAACAAAAGGTGATGCCACCTTTGAAATCGGTTTCATTTCGGTGATTTCAACAATTTTTTTTTAAATAATTTTAGCACTTAAGTAATTATTAAATTAAATAAATTAATTTTTAAAAAACATATTTAACCGAACTTTAGCAAATTTAGTGCCATCCGTTTCATTATACAATTATATTTAAAATTTATTTTTAATTCCACCAGAAGTATGGCAGCTTAGGCGATAACTCATGGTGTCGGAGATATCGGTCGCTCACCAAAACGAAAATTTTTGTTGCCGACGGCAAATTTTTATTTGCAAATTTGAGGAGGGGTCAAAAATTAGTTATTTTAAAAAGTAATTACGTTTTTAATTGATCTTCTGGCGGTCTTAAAAGAACGATAATAAACCAATGAGTGAACTATTTTTTTCCTTTTGCAAATAAGATCCGACTTAATTTAGAAAAAGGCATTTACTTTTCATTTCGGCATGACAAACTTGCTCGTTTTTCAATTTGAAAGAATCTTGTGAATGTAAAAACGGGAGCACCAAATTTTTCGCTTTCATTTTGAAATCGAAAAGTGAACACCGGAGCACGCCTGTATATCCAATGTAAGCCTCTACACATTTTGTTTTTATATATATGTATACATATATATTTGATACAAGAGTTTTATTTTTACTTTTTGTAGGTTCCATGCCCTTAAAGATACTATATAGTATAATATGCTGGTCCTACCACTTGAACGGGATTAGAAGTGAGTTGTCCGAACGACCAAAATAAATGGGCACAATGACAAACGTCTTAGGAGAATTCTATCAGAAAACTCGCAAGAGTTGCTTAAATCCAATGGACCTCCCAAGCTTACGGAAGCTAATTCTATTTTGCTATTTAATGTGTCGCTTCAAATGCATTTTGTATTATTAAAAGTAATGGCACAGCTTTGTGTGTATTAGATTAACTTCAATATTTTCCATGTATAAAACTTATGGACTATGCATTTTGTGATCCTATATTTGAGTGGATTTAATGATCTATAAATTTTAAAAGATTTTTTTTTAGGCTTACTCGACGCTCTCTAGCATATTTATGTTTATGCTTGAACACCCGTTTTTTTGCATAGGACTATACAAATTACTATACAAAAAGAATTAGAATAAAAATTAAAATTTAGGGGGAAAACCAGGACATAACCGCAAATCTACATATATTTATATTTCTTTTGGTGGCTTTATTACAAAAAAAAAAAAAAAATATATATATATATATATATATATATATATAATAATACTATTCTCTATTTAATTTTTTGTTCAAATTTATTTCAGTTGTGGCTGCTAATGACTTGAAGTGGCAAATACCGTCCGGTATGTTTAGACCATTTGTGGAAATAAATCTCATTGGACCACACCTTCAAGACAAAAAGAGAAAATTTGCAACCAAATCAAAGTCGAATAACTGGTCTCCTAAGTATAACGAATCATTTAGCTTGTAAGTATGTTGTGATTTCATATTATAGGTATGTACAATTTACAAAGCAATTTTAATTTAGTGCTATTGGCAATGAGGAGCAGCTCGACTTCTTCGAGCTTCACATTTGTGTTAAGGACTATTGTTTTGCACGTGAAGATCGGCTTGTGGGAGTTGCTGTGATACCTTTAAAGGATATTTCTGAAAAGGTTTCATACTATAGCATAAATTAATTTGCATTTTATAAATGTAAATTCTCTTTTATTTAGGGATCAGTGGCTTGTTGGTTGCCCTTACAAAGACGCATTGAAATGGATGAAACTGGTTGGACAATATTAAGAATATTATCACAACGCAATAATGATGAAGTGGCCAAGGAATTTGTTAAACTTAAATCTGAAATTCGACAAGAGCCTACAATGGGCACATAAGCATTCGTATTCCAACGCAATCCAAAAGCGTAACCCTGAAGTAATACAAGGGCATTCATATTATCACCAATATTTTAAACATTCACATACAAAAAGTTAATTCAACTTAAAATACATAAATAAAAACAAACATCTAAATATAATATATGCACAATCAGGCGAGCTTCGGTATTCACTTTTCGTTTTCATTTTCAAAACGAAAACGCAAAATTTGGTGCTCCCGTTTTCACTTTCACAAGATTTTTTCGAATTGCAAAACGAGCAAGTTTGTCTTGCCGAAATGAAAAGTAAATGCCTTTTTCGCATTGGTTTATTGTCGTTCTTTTAAGACTTTTTGGAGATCAAGTAGGCATGTAATTATATTTAAAATAACTAATTTCTGACCCCTCCTTAAATTTGTAAATAAAAATTTGCCGTCGGCAACAAAAATGTTCGTTTTGGTGAGCGACCGATATCTCCGACACCATCGCCTAAGCTGCCATACTTTTGGTGGGATTAAAAAACAAGTTAAAAATACTGGTATAAAGAAACGGATGGCACTAAATTTGTTGAAGTTGGGTAAAATATGTTTTTTTTTTTTTTTTAAATTAATTAATTTAATTACTTAAGTGCTAAAATTGTTTAAAAAAAAAATTGTTGAAATCACCGGAATGAAACCGATTTCATAGGTGGCATCACCTTTTGTTGTGGGAAATAGCTGGCGTTCACTGTTTTTTTTTAATTTTAATTTCAAATTTTTATTTGCAAAATAGACAAATGCAAATATATTTCTTTCAGGGGAAAGCATAAATCATATATGCATGATAAAATTATCATTATGTGAGTTCTATCTACGCAAGAAATCGGGCATACGAAAAGCATTTTTTTGCATTATTTACTTCTGACCAAAACACAAGTCAGTTGTTTTAGCAATAAGAAATTAAACGTTCCGATAGCAAAACGATGACCGGATACTTGTGAAAACCGGAGCACCTAAAAACGAAAATCTCGGTATTGGTCCCAAAATGAAAACGAAATCGAAAAGTGAATACGCACGCCTAAATAATATTATTTATCATTTTTGGTTATGTAAATGGCTCAATCCTAATATCGACTGTAAGGCAAAAGTCTCACACTTAATAACAAAATAAACATGTATTTGGTTTTGTAAACCTCAATCTTTCAAACATTCATTCATTTGTATACTATTTTTATGATACTAAAATCATTTGCACATATTTCTAATTTTGTAAATAACTAATTGTATAAATATAATTTACGTCCCAACAATTTGTTAAATATATTTCATAATACTTAAGTCCCTGTGAATATTAATTTTAGAAGGGATGAGGTGAAACTACCTCAAACTTGTGTTGAAAAGCTGCCTTAAAATTTGATTATTTATTGTTGTGCTTCATTTGTGATAGAGTCCTTGTGTTATCGTATAAGGTGTTTTAAACTTAAACTTAAAGCGACTAACATTTGTTCTTCAGCTTAAATATATAACCGCTTGATGATGAAGTTAAAGGCCCCGATGCACAGTGGGTGATTTGGTCTCGCTAGCGGCATTAAATTCAAATTTTGAAATTCAAAAAGCGTTGATATTTTTTACAAGTCGACAACAGATGCTTTGATTAGATTCATCAAAGCTTTTTAAAAGCTCTACGATCATCATTAGCTGCGAACGGACAAACACACCGTATGATATACAAAGAACTCTAAAAAATTATTACTTTTTGCGCGCATTAATTTCGAGTTCCCCGAAAATGTACAATTTTTAATGAATTTATTAAAAGTTTGGCTTTTTATTATCTTCAAGGTATGCATTACAAAAAATTCAATGTTTGTGACCGGTCTATAAATGTGTAGTTCATTAAACGTAGTGGTAATTCAGTGTATTTACAACTAGCCCTTCAAACTTTTTAGGAACAATGTCAGTATCAAAAAGGGATCTTTTTTTAGTATGGCACTCAGAAGTCATCCTAACCAAGTTTGTTGCCATGGTACTGTTTTGTTGGTACTGTTTTGAAAACCCTTAAATATACTCTGGAAGAGCAGTGCGAGATTGGCAAAAAATTGCGAAATTTTACTAGTAGGCTATAGTAAAGTGGAAAGACTGTGGAGGAATAGCTAGATATGCCGCTGGTATTAATGGAAAAATTAATAAAAAAAATGAATGGAAAAATTGTCAAGTCAACAAATTGTCAGACCTAACTGGAGATACCCCATTAGATGCAAGCTGCAGCTTGTATAAAGCTGAAAAACGCAGTGCTTTACAGTTGAAATCAATGGTAAACGCCGACGAATAGTTTAGCGCTAATATAATGAAAACTATGACTACCCGGACAAATTTTCTGATGAAATGGCACTGACCCTATTTGTAGATGTGCACATGGAATTTGTCAAGGAGAGCCACAAAAGGACAAAACGCTGACATATATCCATGCTACGATAAACTGCGTTGTGCGAAAAAAATGCTATCCCAGTGTCATCACGGTCTCTGATCATTTCGCTGAAGTAGCACTCCAAAGCTTAGTGGACCATACGATTGCTAGGATTATTGAATAACACCCAGAAAGTGTTCCAACCCATATTGAAATATATACCGAAAATATACCGAACATACTGCAAAATATTACAAATATACCAAATATGCCATTTGGTATATTTTCAGTACCTAGTATAGTACCACTTTCGAAATATACCATAGACGGCATAATATACCAGATTGTCGGCAATTGAGACCCCTAGTAAGTAGGCGTTTTAGCTCATACAACAGTATTTCTTTAATAACTTCCACAATTTTTATCTGATCGCAACCAAATTTTCAGGAATCATAAATGCTATTGTTATTATTAATAACAACCAAAATTACTCTTGTTATTCGATTTTATTTGATTTGTGGGGGCGGAAGTGGGCGTGGCAAAAATTTGAAACAAACTTGATCTGCGTGCAAACATAACAAATGCTGTCGAAAAAAAATTATAGCTCTATCTCTTATAGTCTCTGAGATCTAGGTGTTCATACGGACTATAGGGTCAGAGATGCCTCCTTCTACCAGTTACATACATTTCCTGCCGGCACACCCACACATTCATACAAATGTTGCTGTGATAGAAGCAGCGGCCATTCAACGTACAGACAAAAATTTGATGACTTTGATGGAAACATGATAGATCAATATTTATTTTTAATTTTTATCGTGCCCTTAACAGTGCAGAATGGACTGATAGTTTCATATGACCATGCTTGATGGCAAAACGTAAAGTGTCATATCGGAATCTTCTTCGCAAACATGCGGAATGTGTAAAAGGCAATTCCAAGGAAACTCCAATTAATGAAAATCTCTTTAAATATGGGTTATTAATTCTTCACGCCTGGATTAGTTTTTTCGAGTGTGTTTTGCGCATTGCATATAGAATTCTGACTCGGAAGTTGTTGATGAAAATAGACGAATAGAAGAATTATCCAGCAGAAGCTGAGGGAGGAGATGCATTTGCTGGTTGATATACCAATTGCTACTACTGGTAGTGCAAATAATGGAAACAATGTGTTGGCGGGCGAGGTAAATTTTCTACTGGGGCTTTGCCAGCGCATTTCCTACTAACCGTTTGTAATCGGTGATTCTCTTTTGTGCACGGGTATTTCACCGTTAGGCCCGCTAAAAGTAGTAATGCAGCTGCAAATTTTTGCAGCGGGTTTTACTTTGAATGTTAGCCCCAGCAGAGGTAAAATATTGCGCACAATAAAATGGGGATTTGAAGGTGTGCGCAGAGCTCGAATGTACATAAGTAGAAATACGAAAACTATTGAAATGTATAAAATTTAATGAAGAAAATAAAGATTTCAGCAGATCTTGATTCATTACAACATTGTTGTTTCGAGTAGGCTATGATTTACAAGTAATACATCGATTCAGTGTCGTTTTACGAGCACTGGCATGTCGCCACGAAATAAATTCGAAGGCATTCCGGTCTTACGCATTGGAAACTGCCAAATTGTTTGTAAAATCATATCCCTGGTTTTTATATATGCCATCGACTGTTCACAGAATAGTAATTCATGAAGCCATTTTTCCCTTCCAATTGGTATGACGTTCGAGGAAGCTGTTAAAGCCAGAAACAAAGACTTCCGAAATGTACGCGAGAGCAATACAAGGAAAAATTGCTGGAAAAATACCATGGAAGATGTGTTGAATGCCTTATTATTGTCAAATGGGTCTGCAATTTCCTCTACAAAAACAATTATTATGGATGATGATGTTAAGAGTTTGCTTCTAATAAAGCACCTAAATATGCATCTCTCTGATTCCCATGATTCCGATTAACATTCTAGCCTTCTTTAGATAAAGTTTATTTATGAAATATGTTAAATGAAGTTTTAAAAAAATAAAAGTAAAACAAAATTAAATTTTTTTTTTAATTAAAAAAAATGTTTATTGTTAATTTAAAAAATTCTATGATTTTCCTCTGATCCGACTGAAGACATCTATTTTAGTTTAGAATTTATTAATTAAAAGCCGCTGGTGTGGCCAAATCGCCCACTGTGGGGCGGGGCGAGAAGGAGCACTGGCCACCCTTTGCACTGTGGTATTCATTTCAAGTTAATTTTCATTATGCGCAGCTTCTTTTGGCCATTTATCATCTGCTGTCGAAGCAAGTGCATACAATTTGTCTGTAATACTTACTCTTAGGAAACCCAATGGTGTATGTAGTGTGAGGTTCAGCTTCTAAACGACACGCGCCAGTAGCGAGGCCAAAACCCGAAACAAACAAACAAAAATCTAATAGTATAGGAGGAGAAAGCGATTGAACCACTTTCAAACCTCAAACCTTTCTGAATATTTACTCCCCTTTAGCCTTTGTAGTATGTATTTGTGAACATTGCTCTACAATTTCTATAGCCCGCCTCAATATCATCACCCTTATCATTCCTTGCTACTTACTACTCCTCTCCCCTCCCCCCCCCCCCCCCCCAATGAAAATCTAAGAGTAATACTACTACCCAGCAAGCAAAGTTAGGAGGGCTCTAAATTATGTGTCTAAAAAGAGCCGATTTTAAGAGTGTTTTCTGAGTAGGCACATAAATAAGATCGTTTTCGGAGCGCAATTAGTGCATTCTTAACATCGACCCATAAAATTGTCTATTGTCTGAGCATATTCGGAGTTAAGTTAAGTAAGAACTGAGTTAAAACCGCGCTTAAAATAACGGAATGCAAATTTTTGCGATAATCGAGATCACAAAACATTTATTTAGTTTCTGCATTACGTGCCTTGCAAGTCGGTTGTGATTTGTGGACAATTAAAATATAAAATATATGTACGTTAATAGTTAAGTTAATAATGTTAAGTTCTTCATAAAACTGTGAATTTGAAATCCTAACTTTATAATATTTTAATTATTTTTAAATTTTTCTTCAAATTCTTCTTATTTTTCTAATATTGTAATTTGTTGAATTAAATAAAAATTATATTAAGTTCAATTTATCCACACGATTGTATAAACCAAAATGAGTCCGATAAGAATTTTTTCGGTGCGATTTAAGTGCCTAAAAATGATACTTTTATGAGTATTTTCTGAGCGTTTTCAATGCTTGATTAAGAGGGTGAAAGCACTTATTTCTGTGTCAAAAAAGAGTCATTTTAGATTCAGAAATTGCCCTCTTAAAGTACGACCGTTTTCACGGAAAAAAACGCTCTTTTCGGACTCTTTTTTGGGCACTTTATGATGTAAAATGCTCATAAAAAACTATCAGAAAACTGTCAGAAAACGCTCAAATTGCTTGCTGGGTAACTACAAGTATCTGTGTCTGTGTATGTTTGAATATGAACAAATGTGTGTATGTACTCGTTGTGGTATTAAGGTAAATGAAATAAAACCAACATCGGTCGGTCAACAGTAAGAGCAACCTACATGTACATGTTAAATAAAAAAGAAAACAACAAGAAACACCAATACTGAATTTTTAATTGAACTCTCCTCACCCAGAGTAAAAGCTGCTACAGGACACACAAGCCGAAATCTACTACAGACGCATAGTCGGATCGGGATCGGCTTTGACTACCATATAGACTCTGACTCTTAGCATTTTTTACGAGCCCTTGGGCAGAAGCTCTTGCATGTGTTGGCATTAAAAATGAATTTGGTTGCATGGAAAACTTAGCGGATGGAGATGGAGGAAACAGAATAAATTTAATGGGCTCTACTATTTTATATTTGAAAATATACCACTTGCTTGGTAAATTTACCATATTGATATATCGCAGCACTCATATTAATTGACAGACAAGTCCAAGAAATATGTCATAAGTAAAAGTTACACATATGTTTTCTCATAATTAAATAAAGTACAAAAACATTCATTTAACCCAAGTATTGTTTGACTTTATTTAGAGTTTTACTTTAATTCTAAAGTTAGCATATATACTACATATGCAAAATATTTTTTGATTTTGTCTACAGTATACAATATACATATTTATTATATATCAAATGTTTTTTCTGCATGTGCCAGAAAATAAGGCAATATATCCAATAGCACTTTGCTGTCACTTTTGCAATGTATGCTACTTGCAAATCGTCGTAGTTCAAAAGAGCTCTTTGTAGTATTTATGGTCTCTTAATATTGTTCGGCTTGGATTATAGCTTTATAGTATTGATGGCGAACTTTTTTAGCCAAAAGGGCATCAACAAAGGACAACAAAAGGACTTACAAGCTGTCCAGGTCAGTCACCATTCGTGGATTTGGTATTGTCAACACGGTTGGCAATTTCGAACATTTAGCTGGAGATTACAGACATTGATAATAGCTAAAAGTGTGTTGCTGCTATTTTTTTTTTCTTATGTGTAATTGTATATTGTTTCGTTGCCTTCAGCTGAATAGGATTGTTGAATTATTGTCCATAAGTAAATTGTTTTAATCAATTGACTAAAATGTGTTGTAGGCGCTATTTAACTGATGCAAATAAGCATCTAAAGCTTATTCACTGAAATGTTATGCATATATATTTTTCTTTAAGATATGGAATATGTTAAAAGTTTGAGGTCTGTTAACGTCTCTTGTGCTAAAGCTTAAAAATGTTGCAATGAAGGTGTCGAGATTTTTTTCAAGAAATATAAAATAATATTATCTTGCTATCTAATTTGGAAGCATGCCTCTTTTTTTTACTGTCCACGTAACGGGAAGGATAACTTATTGCCACACTCACCCAACCAGAGAGCAGCCGAAAGCGATATTGTTAAGGCCAGGTGTGACCAACAAAAACAGCTGACAGTGTGGTCGCGATCGATTGATATCGATAGCGACAAAAGTTAGTATACTGTGCGTGAGTCCTTGCATATTATCATATGTTTTTTCTACTTTGTGCACTACAAGTGTATTTTCAATTGCAATAAACGTGATTGTAAATTTATACTAAAAGAAAAGTGTGTTTTTATTTATCATCGCCACCCCGATGAACAGATAGCTTGCGCCTTTCACGGATTACAAGTTCACCAGCTTCTTTCAACGAACAATCTTCGTTACCAATTACAGTTTAATTATATCAGTTGGTGCTCAAACCTGAGGCGAGGTTAGCTTGATCGTTTTATAGATTAAGATACGTTAGCTAGCCAATCTTGGAATAACACAATATTTGAAATGAAGTCAACGACTACAAGCAATGTATTGGCTAAAGACTTTAAAATCCTTATGCCAATCCTTTTCCATTCATTCATATTCCTTTTGCCCTTGTTTTGTGTATTATGAAATTGGAAGCACGATGGTTGTAATGAAACTTTGGGCCAAAAGCTGCAGTGTGAGTTGTTTTAAGATAAATACTAACTTCAAAATTGGTGTATTGCCGAAACAAATAAAACGCTTACGTTGAGTTTCAGCTGGAGCCAAGTTTTATTGCGGATAAAACTGCATCTTGCCGCAAGAGAGTCGATACAACGTACACAATGGAGTTTTTCCGCTTTTCACTCTGTGTTGATCACTACACACAAACATGGTCATTATCTCTTTATGAGAATACGGCTGTAAGTTTTTTGTGATACAACAATTGTTTTTAGATATTCGCTTGGATATGTGTGAAAGCGTTAAGCAAGTCAACTTTGAGTTTGCCCGAAAAATCAATTGCAGCTCAGGAATACAATCGCGATAAAAGTCCATGCAATGCAGTAGCGCAAAATCTTTATCATCATTGATTGCCGGTCCAGCAGTAAAAGCAGTTGTGCAACTTGTGTTTAGCTTGCAGCAAAGTAGTGCAGATTCAGTGGCAGCCGTTCTAACCCAACATAAGCAAGTCTTATCAAAAGCGATCGAAGATGAGTTTCAAAGGCTTTCGTTCAGTTGATCGTGTTACCAACTAAGTGGTGATTTTGAAATGCAAGCTCGGTATGCAAGCAATCTCTTTGAAGTTAGTGCAGGCAACTGGTTTTAAAGGTATAGCCGTAGTGTATCCCGGGAGTGGCGAACTGATTTGAGTTTGCTCTCCGAACGCAGCTTTCAGCGCGATCACAAGCGCTGGAAGACTTTTAAGAAACAAGATAGAGATACTCGCAGAGCATTGTTGTCATCTGTGGTAAATACTTGTAATGGTTTGCGGCCATATACCAAGGTCCTAACATTTGACAGGAGTATGAGCGACAGTTGATCAAATTTATATACTTCAATCTGTTTTCGTGGTGAATCGAAACTAATGTGTGTTTATGTTGTCCAGTCATTAACTAAAGAGTTGTATTTAGGCATCGATTTTATGCGAAGTTTTTAAAGCAAGTATCCACAGGTTAGAAACGTTAAACGTTGATGACTCTTTACAAATTAATTTGACCGATTTGCAGCAAAAAGAATTAGTTTCTATTATGAAGATATTTCCGACATTTGCTGAAAAAGGTTTAGGCAAAACGAACTGGCTTCCGCCTGACAAAGAGGTGACCGAGTCGCGACCAATTAGGCGATGCCATTATGCAGTGTCACCTGACGTCGAAAAACTGACTTATGATGAGCTTCAGAGGATGTTAGAACTTGGTGTAATAGTGGGATCCGATTGTCTGCGGTCCGCTCCTGTCGTTGACGCATGTCAAAAATGCATATCCCATGCCACCCATTGACGGCATCTTAAGTAGGTTGACAAAAGGTGAAATTTATCTCAAGTATCGACTTGAAGGATGCATATTGGCAAATTGCGCTAACTCCAAGAGCGCACGAGAAAACTGCACTTACAGCGCCAGTAAGGCCTTTGTATCATTTCACTGTTATGCCGTTTGAGTTATCCAATGCGCCACATATTCATTTACATATCTATGTCCAAGAGCTTAAAGACAAAATAAAAGTAACCCGACAGAGCTACCTGACATTAAAGTCATCGATAAATATATTTATTGCCGTTAGCTTAACTATATAAGTTGTGCTTTACAGCACTTGCGTTGGAATAGTAAAAAAAAAACATCGATATGCCAAAAGATCTTTACATTTTTATCGATTCTTACTAGTTTTATACCATCACCATATGAGTATTATGTACGTCAAGATAGCTCCGCAACTTTAGCGTCACATATCGATAAGAAAATATCGGATAAAAAAAACTTTTTATTTTCGTCTTCTTATTTTAATATTACATTTAACTCTATTTACAAATATATTAATTTATTATAATTATAATCAAATAGACAAATATTTTGCTTTTTATTTTATTCAAATCGTTTAGGCCGTTTTCGAGAAAATTCAATTTTTGTAATTATTGCGAAAATTACAAGTCAATTGAATTGGCAACGCTTAACATCTGCGAAGCTAGTACAAAGTTATATATTCGGAAATGATACACATGTTAATTATCTTTTTTTTAAGGTATTGAGCAATTATGTACATAGTCAAAATGTAAAACAAAAATTCGACGCTAACTTTGTACTAGCTTCGCAGATGTTAATAATTACAAAAATTGAATTTTCTCGAAAACGGCCTAAACGATTTGAATAAAATAAAAAGCAAAATATTTGTCTATTTGATTCGAATAGAATGAAATAGTGCGACATGGCCGACAAAGTTCTACAAATATGAAAAAATAATTCGATGATAACGTTAACATAGTGTTTTGCCGCTAACAGTGGTCAAGTAAACTGCAAAATTACGATTTAAATAAGAATATAAAATGGCGTATATTTATTAATTATAATAAATCAATATATATGTAAATAGAGTATTTAAATGTAATATTAAATTATGGTTATAGTTGTTTCATTTAGTTATTTTCTGCAAGAATTTAAAGTCCCGCCAAAGCCAAAGGGTGTTATTTAACACTAAAGTCTTCCCATTTGAGTCGGCTCTGGCCTGACTGGTTCCAGTGATTTAATGCACCTGCGAAATGAACTTGTTTTTGAGGGTTAACAAAAGGTCAATTTTCTCAAAAACTGTCTAAAGGATTTCAACCAAAGTTGGTACATATCTTCCTTATAGTTGTATCTACGAAAGTATAATGTGCGCTATGGGCGACAAGAAAGTTAAAAAAGTTATGGTCATTAATCGGCAACATTGAAGTTTTGTGCTCATTTTGTATGGGACTGGAGCTGAGGTTATTGAACTTTCCCCAAAATATCTCGAAAACGGTCTAACAGAAATTTATGATTTTTTGAGGGTATTGTCATAAAACAATACTCTATAACTTGTCATAAGCCGATTTGGCCGACAACTCGTCAAAGTCGAGATATTGGCCAAAATATTGCTACCCCAATTTTTCATTCCCGTTTTTAGTGCATAAATATTGCATTCAATTTGAAAAACATGGATTCAATAGAAAGATAATTTAGTTTTCTATTGTTTTAAACTTTTTTAATTTATGCTTAAATATCACGTAAAAAGACGAAAATAAAAAGTTGTTTTTATCCGATATTTTCTTATCGATATGTGACGCCAAAGTTGCGGAGCTATCTTGACGCACATATGAGTATTTTACAATTTCTAATCGATTGCTTGGGAGAGACTCTCCTTGAGAGTTATAGCACTAACCATACACTACATAGATACTTCGTTTCATACAAAAAATCCTATCTTTAAAAACTGAATTATTGCGACCCCAGTCGGGTCGAGCTCTGCGATTCAAACACCAGAGTCACTTCGGCTCATTTCGAAATTCGAAGTTCTAGCGCATGGTACAATTACACAAGGTAATCTCGTCGTGTGCCTTTTCGTTCGGCTTCAGCTTCTTATCGTTCAGTGCGCTCGTGCTTGTTGAACTGAAAGGTTGTGCGCGGACGATTTTTTCCTTACACATTAACCCTTTTGCAAAGCTAAAATGTCAGTTTGCAATTATGCTTTATTATTATTTTTTCAAACGGATAAAAATTGTTTTTCTCAATATTATTTGAAACTATTTTAAATCCAAAAAAAAACAAAAATATATATATATATATATATATATATATATATAAATATAGGAACAATTATTATTAGCTGCTTGGGATGTATTAATATAGACATACAAAATTTTACTTTATTATTTGTATAACTTTAAAATTATGTACCTCAACAAAAAAATAATTATTCAAAAACAAAACGATTACTTTCCAATTCCAAACAATTAAATCTTAAATTATAAAAA
Source organism: Drosophila niveifrons (assembly GCA_035046325.1). NCBI lineage: Eukaryota > Metazoa > Arthropoda > Insecta > Diptera > Drosophilidae > Drosophila > Drosophila niveifrons. The sequence continues at coordinate 1,567,518 of JAWNOC010000058.1, read as the reverse complement.
ACAATTCAACTCATTTTAATATAGTGGAACAATTAAACCCTATGCACCATTTAAGGGTTAATCACAAAGCTCTACTGTCGATTCTTTCGCACTCACTAGGCGCAGTCGTTTCACTCGCACTTATGTATGGTATAGATAGTGTGCAGCTTTAGCCGACGAGACTACCTTGTGTTATTGTATCATGTTCTAGCGCAGCGCGCAGCGTCCGTCACACACTCAGTTCAGTCGCAGATCAAATGCGGAACGATGAGCACGGGCGTATTTCGTTGCGCTGTGCTTTAGTTTCTATGTATGGGTGTGTGTATCTACATGCCCGCCTATATTGGTATGTGTATGCATGTGAAGTTTTGCAACGTGCAGTTGCCTCGCTGACAAGCAGCTAGCGCACGTCAATTTTGTTTTGCCGCGACGAAAGTCCCTAAGGCGAAGACAACAACAATTGCTCGTGTCTTAGATGTTCGCAGTTAAACAGCGTTCTCTCAATGACTGCATTGGCCGAGCTGATGGTTTGCAGGCTCAACATATTGTGTTGTTCGGGATCAAATCCCGATCGAAAATACATAGATTTTTGGTTTTTTTTTTAATGCGATTTAAATTTTTTCATTCCTTTTCAAGTATACTGACAGAAGTAAAATCTAATCACGCATTGATTTTTGATGATTTACAAATTCATTTTTGCAAACACTTTTTAAAACTCTATTTAAAAAAGTTTTAACTTTAAAATTTTGTTTTTTACATTTTAAGATAACAATAACATTTCAGAAAATAATAATATTAACAATACAAAAAAATACAGAAAAATTAAAATAAAATATTAATTATAAATGTTTTTAATATTTATATTTACATTTTTTACCATTTTTAATTTTAATTTATTAGAAAATTTTCTATCGAAAATTAAAATTAAAACTAAATTACAAAAATGTATTTTTTTAAAAATAGATTGCTAGCTTTTAATAATAATAGTATTATTTTTATTGTAAAAAAAAATATGACTTTATTTTAATATTTAAATGTAAAAATTTGTAAATCATGAAAAATCAATGCGCGATTAGATATTACTTCTGTCAGTATACTTGAAAAGGAATGAAAAAATTTAAATCGCATTAAAAAAAAAAACAAAATATGCATATATTCTCGATCGGGAGTTGAACCCGGACCCACAACATATTGGGCTTGCAAACCACCAGCAGAGCCAACGCGGTTCTTGCACAAGTGCCATTTAACTGCAAACATATAGAACGCGAGCAATTGTTGTTGTCTTCATCTTCTCTCGTCGCCGCAAAACAAAATTGACGTGCGCTAGCTGCTTGTTTGCGAGGCAACCGCACGTTGCAAAACTTCACATGCATACACATACTGATATAGGCGAGCATGTAGATACATACACGCATACATAGAAACGAAAGCACAGCGCAACGAAATACGCCCGTACTCATCGCTCCGCATTTGATCTGCGACTAAACTCAACGCTGCGCGGTGCGTTAGAACTTCGAGTTTTCGAATAAGCCGAAGAGGCTCGGTGTTCGAATCGCAGCGCACGGCCCGACTGGGGTCGCAATAATTCAGTTTTTAATGATACGTTTTGGTTGTATGACTTGACGCATCTATGTATTGTATGGTTAGTGGTTATAGCCTATTTCCGCTGCACTCAGTTTTTCTACGTTTTTCAAAGTCTCGTTTTGGGGTTTCCATTGGCACGAACCGAAATATATGGGCAACGGTAAATTTCTCAATATGGCTCTGAAGTGTCAGCTGCTTAAATGTAAACACGAGTTGGCGAACAATTCAAAAAACAGCACGCGCATTTTAAAATGGGAGATTTTCTTAATTTGCAAGATTTTGATGAGCATTTTGACGAAGTGGAAGAAAAATTAACGGAGTATAGAGTATAGGCCATTGCCAATAGTAAAGAAATTGCCATCAGTTTATGCCTATGTACATAAGTAGAATTGCAGACAGCAATGTTATATTTAAATAAATGCATTAACTTTTTAGCAACGGCATGGGTGTTTCTGGGAGCGCAATAATGCTGGAAACAGCAAATCTTTTTTGGAAGATAATTTTTTAATTAGTAGGACATCCTTGTGGAACGCTTTTGTGGATTGGCCATAAAAGGCACTACATTTCTCCTTCCATAACTCGAACAACATAGCCTCGTGGATGGCACTCCACGATATTGACGGCTTGCGAGTTTTTTGGCTCATCTAAATTATAATAAATTTGCTTTACTAAGCAAAATAAAATTTTAATTTTTCTATTTTCATACCATGGCGCACTTAAGCGCCAGCTGTTTGCTTAGTGGTTAGCTCGCGAACGTAGAAAAACGTACTTTTTTCTAATGGGTTTTTACATGGGGCGAACGTAACATTCGACCTGAACGGAAGAAACCCGAAAAAACCGAGGTTTTGGGTTCAGTAGAAATAGGCTATTAAAATGTCTAAGATTTATAAGCAATAGCCTGAACTAGAGGTGGAGAACTATCGATAGTCGGCGCCATCAATAGCGAGCGATTACTTTTCTCAAACCATCGATATTGCTTTTAAATTGTTAAATGTAAAAAATACTATAAAATGGAATTGAAACAAAACTTTTTTATATTCTTAACTCTTAAAAATAATAAATAAATTTCATTTGTTGTTTTTGTGTTATACAAATTAATAAATTATTCAATTTAAAATTAATAAACTATTTCATTTAAAATAATAAACCATTTCATTTAATTAATAAATATTTTCATTTGGAAAATAGATTTAAGTAGCTTCTTCGTAGAACTATGAGTTCTTGTTGAGAAACAATAATATGTTAATGTTTTCCTCCTTCAGTCGAGTTCGGCGATCGGAGACTATTTGTCCGGCCTTGCTAAGCATGCGTTCGGACTCCACTGATGTGGCGGTGATGTGATGTGATTAAGTCACTAAATATATATGTATGCTTTCTTGTATCCAGATCAGAGGATCTGTTTCCTGAGATGCTACACCTTTTTCTAGATATTGCCGTTTTACGATTATGGCATCACTTCGGCTGGTGGTTGTTTTTTCATTTGCTTTCATTTCGACAAAATCAAAAAATGTTTTTTTTATACCCGCTACCCATTGGGTAGAAGGGTATTATAACTTTGTGCCGGCAGGAAATGTATGTAACAGGTAGAATGAGGCATCTCCGACCCTATAAAGTATATATATTCTTGATCAGGGTATAGACGATATAGCCATGTCCGTCTGTCCGTATGAACACCTAGATCTCAGAGACTATAAGAGATAGAGCTATAATTTTTTTCGACAGCATTTGTTATGTTTGCACGAAGATCAAGTTTGTTTTAAATTTTTGCCACGCCCACTTCCGTCCCCGCAAATCAGAAAAAATCTAATAACAAGCGTAATAATAAATCCGTAAACTATTGTTATTATTAGAGAAATCGTGATGTACTTGCCGCCGGAAACTTGCTCTGTCGCATTTTGAAATAGTGGCAATAGTGGCATTTACGCTTGATGTCCAGCAATCGCATGTCACAGCAGTACTAGTTGTTTCCTTTAGTTTGGTTTTTAGGGTGAGAACAGGCTCGTCAAATACACCCTTCACCAGCACATCTCTTAGATTGGTTTTGCTGGGAATTTTGTACCTTGGGTCAAGGATTTGAGAGTACTTGATAAAACCTTCACTTTCAACTATTTTGAAAGGTTGAACATCCTTTGCGATCATCTTGGCTAAAGCACGATCGATGTCCCTCTTTCGTCTATAGTTGGCATCATAAGAAATGGCTCGTTTGAAGTGATCGAGTGCATGCTCGATCTTGTGCTGCTGCTTGATGATGCAGGTAAATTTGAGTCATTGCCCTCCACAGGTTTGGCAACAGCGTCATCGATGTCTGTTTTAGGTTTTAGTTTTAGGTGATCTCTTAATTGATGCAGGTAAATTTGAGTCATTGCCCTCCACAGGTTTGGCAACAGCGTCATCGATGTCTGTTTTAGGTTTTAGTTTTAGGTGATCTCTTAATTTTGAAGTGTTGCCACTTGTCCTGTATTCCTTTCCGCAGTTCAGACACTTCGCCAGTTTTTTATCGTCAGATCGCTTGAAGTACTTTTATACCTTCGATATCCCTTTCTTACGTTTGAGGGCTTCTTGCTGTGTGTTGCTTGCGTCCGAGTCAGCGCTGCTGCATTCACATGTTACGTCGACGTCACTGCTAGGAGTAGTTGAGCTTCGTCGTTTTGCTTTAATTGAAAAAAAAACACTTTTTAAATACTTAAAATAAAACTTACAAATACACTTGCACTTACCTTTTTCCACAATTGTTAGGAACTTATCCATGCTATATCTTATTTTTGTTTTCCACTATATTTTTGCTTTCCACTTTCAACTATATTTTTTCTTTGTGATGTGAGACGCCGCGTGCAAAACTATCGATAGTGTAGGGCAGCAGTCGATGGCCAAACTATCGATATTGTCGATAGTGCCATCGATAGTTCTCCACCTCACAGAAAACGTTCGCGTACGGCGTTCCTTTTGAGGTTTGTATTCTAATAAATTGAACAGTTTAACAATAAGTTTTTTTAATTTGTCAATCGCTGAGTCCAGAAAGCTTTCATTCAATTTGACCAGTAATATGTTCTCTAGAACTTCCTGACTTAGACGATTTCGGTAATCAGTAAGAACAAGTCGTAACGTCAAAAATGCTCGCTCAATCGTCGCCTGTTAGAAAACATATATATTTATGAAACTGTGATCCCTCGCTCTAGTAAGCGTTTAACAACTCATCTTCTTTTCCAGCAGAATTTATGTCGTTTATTCTGTCCCATATCGATTTTAAATTCTTCACTGCATCTTTTTTTTTTTTTTTTGTTGTATTAGTGTATGTTGGAAACGAGGATCCAAAAACAAACACGATCGCAATTCTATAGAGCTCAGAATCTTTTCGCCAATCGTTTTTGTCATATTGTGAGTTGCATCATTTTCAATTATTTCTGTGTAAAAAACATCCATAATGCAGTTGCTTTTCTTGAAATTTTTTTGTTTTCTGCAATTGACTGAAAACTAAGCAATAGTTTCCAATAAAGTCTCAAAGCGATGCATCCACTTCAAAATTGTCTTCCTCGATTTGTTTTAAGCGGACTCAATTTCAGTTAGCCACTAACAAATCCATTTTTCCTTATAAATTTTGTCATATTACGACAATTAAATAGATATTTCATCATATCCGATGATTGTTTCTATATTTTCAATTATTTATAAATATTCAACGTTAAAAATAAATTCGTCGTCCTCGCCAAGATTTTCATCGAAAATAAATGATAATATATTTGTTGTCTTAAGCATGTTGGCGCAATGTCAGATGTAATTGACACTATTTGGTTTAAGTTTATATTATATTTATTTAGAGCTTCTAGCATTTCAGCTGCAAGATTTTTGCCTTTGTTTCTTGCAAGCCGTGTCTTTTTGTAGAGACAATAATTTATTTGTAATTTCAGTGGTTATATGCGCCTTTATATTGTTTGCAACTGTTTGCAAAGTTTTTTTTTTTGCAGTTTGATGCATTTAAGATAATTTATTTTTCCGTCAGCGGGTCAACGATATTTCGCATATTTTTCAGAATTTCAAAAATTGAAAGGAATGCTGACTTCTGTTACCAATCCAATTAGCAGTTGATTTTTATTAACTTAAATTTTAATTTGTTTTTCTAATTGTGTTTTTTTTTTTTTTTTTTTTAATTTAATGGAGGAATTTGATGACGACGACGTTTCTAACTTTTCAACACTTGTGGCATTTAATATTATTTTGTGTAAATTAAGTAAATGAGTTTTTAAATTTGAAAGTCAATTATTTTTTAGCTTATTTTTACATGTTAAACAAATAGCTATGCCTTCATCAACATTATTTTCGAAATACAGCAGCAGTAAAGTTTAGCTAACATCAAAATTTTCTGGCGGTCTCTAGATTTTTTCCTATGTTTAGCGTAGTTATTACCAGAATAGTTGGCAGCATGATACAATTTTTTGCCTACCTAATTGCTCGGCTTTAGTCCGTTAACGTTCAGTGCGTTCGCACACATATCCCTTCAACAAGAGCAATTAGGTATATATATAAATATATATATATATATATATTATATATAAATATATATATATATATTATATATAAATATATATATATATATATACAATATATATAGGGTTAAAGGGTTAATATTTATTTATTTATATTCCATATTGTTTCAAGCTATTTGAAATACAATTATTACAAATATAAATTAAACAAAATTTACTTAATGATTCGTATACATATTTTAAAATTAAGAACCTGAATTCAAAAACAAAAAATTAAGAGGTAATCAACAAGCTCTATTGTCGTTTCTCTCGCACTTACTAGGGAGACTCCTCTCACTCGCAATTGTATATTTTTTGTTAACGGACTGTTTTTTGCCGACGGGACTATCTTGTATAATTCCCCAATGCTTATTTGGCTCGTGTAAATACCAGCATGCTCATGTAGATGATTTAAAATTATTGCGTTTAAATATTTAAATAAAGCCGTAAATCTTTTTTGCTACACTTAAAAAAAAAGTTTGAACTTACAATTTTTTTTACATTATTCACATAATAATTACTTTATATACAGTAGCAGTAAAATTGCTCATTTTATGTTGATTTATTTCTTTTGCTTTTGATATTCTTTTTCTTCCTGCCTGAGTTTGTTTACTTTTCCACCCTTAAACACATGCATTATAGTACTGCATCATTGACGCAAATGCACTTTCTCTATTAAGACAAAGTGCATCTGCTAAAAATTTGTAAGTGAATTTTTTTTCGATAAAGATACCAAAAAACGTATTATATTAAATATGCTTGTGTGATCAGTGATCAGATTTTGTTATTACAATTTAAAAATATTTGTATTCACGTTAAATATGTATAATAAAATCGAAAATTGGGATTATGTTTTATAATTTTGCACGAAGGCAATGCATTGAATGTATTGGCTTTATATTGTCTTTGGTATTGTAATTGTAGGCGCACTGACTCACAACATATGCCCAGAGTTTAAGTATTCTATATCCACTAAATTTAAAGTTAGCCAGCAATCTAAATATGTATGCAGAATTATTTTTTAAAATTAGTAGTGTATTTTGCATTTTCCATAGCTTTGCATACATTAAAGTTATCATATTTTGCAGTGTTCTGCAAAAAAGACTTCGATAAAATATCAGGTAACTGGGAAATTATACGCTTATTTCATTCCGGCCAATCCAATCATAAATCAATTTTTTGGTTTTTGCTTTTAACATGAAAATACCAAAACACATGTATGCATATTTAATGAGGTAGTCATGAAATATATCGATAATTTCTAACATTTTGGTGCATCACAAGAGTAACGCATAAGTAACATTTATCGTAAAGTTAAACTCGCGTTACTGGAATACATACGTCCCTTATATGTAAGTGCCAACGCTGCTAATGGCTATTTACCTTAAAAAGAAAAAAAAAAACAATATTAAGTATTTTTCTGTTGCTAAGTTTATGGTAATTGGTTTTGCTAAATCCGTGCGGTAATTGTAGTTATGTGAATTGCGACTTTATGTATAATTAAAAATTTAATTATTAGTCTGCGCTTAGGTGAATGCAGCAGCATGTTGTGACAACTATATATTTTTGAATGAGCTGCCAACCTATTTCGAAAATTAAAACACCTTTGAAATGACATAAAACGCAATAAAGTGCTATATTTGTCCATAATTACAATACAAAAATTCATATGTACTTTATTTTTCGATAAACTAAATTTTTTAGTGTTGGTACATCAATATATAAATTTACAACACATTTATAAAATGTAATTAATAGTTTTGGGTAATCTGTCCAATCTTGTGTGTACTTGATTTCGTGGTGCCTTTTTATAGGTTATGTATCATTGCTTTTCACTCACTTTTGTTATTCCAATTTTTGCAAAACGCTCATTTTCAATGTATATACATATGTATTCTCATCACCTTTTAAATTTATATAAGTAGTGATATAGAGTGTACTATTTTGACTTAATTTTAAACTTAATTTTAAAATCGCAGTGGAAACTGCTATTTGCTGACACTCGATTAATAACCAAAACTTTTTATTGCTCTTGGCTGCTTTTAGCGTGAAAACGTTAAGGAAACATAAGAGTTGATCATTATGACAGATTCGATGAAATTTGGACCAGAATGGTTACGCAATATGTCAGCGGAACCATCAGTTGTCGTTAATAGCAGCAACAGTATGTCTGTTGTAGTAGGTAACAATTCTGGAGGCAACAATGTTGTCGGCACATCAGGACTATCATTAAATAGTTCTGGCAGTGGCGGAGGAAATCAAAGTCATACGACTGCTACGTCTCGCAATTTGTTTCCTGAATATCGATATGGTCGAGAAGAGATGTTATCACTTTTCGATCGAAATTGTTTGTTACCGCAAATATTGCCATCTTTTAAGAAGTTGTTCGTTGAAAAAGTGCAATACCCGTTGGCACTAACTCCCAGCTCCGAAGAGGAAATGATGAATAGCCAAAACTCGCCCGGGAGTAGCGTAAGTGCTCGCACAATTAAATATATCTTAAATTATTTATTGGAACTTTGATACAGACTCGACCTGCTTGGCTTCAGCGCTCGGCCAGTGGTTTCGGAATATCATCGCGCGGATCTTCTATAAGGGTGGGAGCCACAATTGGCGATCGAGGTCGAATGCGTGGTAAATCTAGCTATCATCCGATATATCAGAGGCCAAGCGCATTATACGATGATAACAGCTTGTCGACTACTGCAATCAAGGTATGAACAATAATTATGAAATTCCGAGACTCGCATTTTAAACATTGGTTAAACTCTAGGCGGATCGCAATTGGAGTGAACGAAACGGCATTGGAGATTCATCCGCTGTTGGTAATACATCTAGTGGTGTATCTGGCATAGACTGGAACGGAACACCCTCTTCAAGTCCTCGAAAAGAATTTTCAAGCCATAATCGTAATATGGAAAATTGGCGACGAAATCGTCATGAAGATGGCTCAGGAGATGCACCAACTTCTGGCAACTTAGTTGGCATTGAAGTCGTAGGGTGGCGTAGTGGTGCCAACCAACAACGTTGGGGTAAGTTTGAACGAATAATAATAATTTTAAATTATACTTTTATATCGAAAGTCATTGCTCTCGCTGTCATTAAAGTAAATATACTGTATTTTTTGACAAAGAACAAAAAAGGGTAAAACGTTCTCAATAAGTTAAAAAAAAACTATGGCGCAATTTTTGGCGCATGTTTTGTTAAACAAGTGATAATAAACGGTAATATTATTCGATTCCTAGACAATGCACAATGGTTTCAGGTCGTTAATTATCTTGGAAAATAACTTTAAGTTCCTTTATACTAAAACAAAAACAAATTACAATCAATTGAATATTAAACAACGAAAGGGGGCTTGCTAAAAAGTGTTAACACTGCACAAAAGTATCCAAAATGTAAGGTAGTTTGTTGTTTCCACAATTCTTCACCCTTTGGAAACATTCGTGCCAATTCGTTGTTTGAAATATCAATTCTTCAGCTTTACCTTGTCTTGTGTAAGTCAGCTTTGATGATTAGAGGATCCACCCAAGAGCATATTTTATTCATCATATGGTAGCATATTTTTATATCCAAATCATACCAATAAAAACAGCCCCAAACAATTATGGAATCAGCTCTGTGCCTAACGGTCGTCTTTGTATGCTGAGTGATCGTACGGGTCGGGTCATCGTAAATATCACCCGAAGTCGTTGCAAAACTCTTTTTTATTACGTTGCTCCAAATATTGCTCTTTTAAACGTCCTCTTATATTATTTCAAATGAATTTTGGCAAACTTTTTCATCGGCTTCAAATTCTTATCTGAAAGTTAAGGAACTTTTCAGGTTATACGCCCTGAAAGTTTTATATATTTCAATCTACGAGGGACTGTTTGAGATATTGGAACGCCAGTAATGGCTTTTGAAGACATAAACGGACCTTTTTTGCAAGGGAACGGACCTCTTTCTCCAATTATGCTTATTTCTGTACGAAATATAACGAAGCGTTCACAAATTTTTGCAATTTCCTAAAGAGAAGATTGACCCGTCTAAAGAATTTTTATTATAGCAGTATAGTCTCTGAGATCCAGTGTTTCATATGGACGGAAATGGCTAGATCGTCTCGGCTGTTGACGTTGATCAAGAATATATTTACTGTCAGCGATGCCTTCTTCTAACTGTTACATAAATTTCTTGCTGGCACAGTTACCGCTATGGATAGCAGGTATAAAAATATATTAATTGGAGCACGGATTGACTTTGGGTGATTTTACATTTTTAAGATAATTGCCAAACTCAAGTGATTCGTATGGGACAGATAATGAAAGTTGCTTGAAAGATCAACCAATCGCAAATTTCTGCGAATCCAAAGGCAATATTTTTAAATACCACTAATTTTAAACTCTTGTGCATTGATGGTTCTTAAAAATAGTGATGAATTTTTTCAAAAGTCATGATTTTTTTTTTTTTTTTTTTTTAATAACACATGGGCTGATAAGTTCCGATCCTAACAAAGAAAACAGGTTTTTTTTTTTTATTTAAAATTGGCATTGTTCATCAACATCTTTTAAGAGCAACTCAATCGTTCTAGCGCCGCTCTAACATTTCAATACCAGTTTTGTATATCGATTTGCCTTTTGCGTCAAAATAGGCCTCAGTTTCAGAGATAATCTCTTCATTCTTGCGAAGTTTCTTACCCGTGAACATTTTTTTAGATCTGCGAACAGCCTGTAATAGCTGGGAACCAAATCTGGCGAATAAAATGGATTTGCGAGCAGTTAGAAGTTTAATTCATGTAGTTTTGTCATTGTCATTAAATCATCAACACGTTCTTGTTGTTGGTCAAAAGTGAGCAAACGCGGCAGCTACTTTGAGCAGAGCTTTCTCATAATCACAAGCTCATGCAATGTAAAGCCAAAAAGTTCTTTTCATATCTTTAGGATGTCAGCTAACTCATGCAACTTTACTTTTCGATCATTCAAAACAATTTTATGGGTTTTTTTTTTTTGTTTTCTGGTGTGACCGCCTCATTTGGACGACCACTGGGTTCTACATCATTGGGGTCTCTACGACCATGTTTGAAGTCAGCAAAGCAACGTTTTATTGTTGTTTCTGAAGGAGAGGAGTCCCCATAACATTTTTCAATCCATTGCATCGCTTGAACACACAAAATTGTTTGTGATCCATTGTATTGAAAATAACAAAAGTAGCTCCACTCTTAGCACAATAACTCAGAAACTAATGAATAGAATATTATGAAACTTTAAGAGCTTTCTTTTAAAGGATAGTATTAACTGAAGAATAGGTGATTGTTATAAAACTAGCACCCTCTTTGTGTTAGGCCCGGGACTTCTCAGCCCATGTATTACAGACAATAATTTAAATGATTCCTGGATTCCTGGTTGCGATCAGATAAAAAATTTCGAAGATACACTGTCGCTCAACTGAATAGATTTATGTTCTCAGAGGTAGAAATTGATCTGTAATCCCTAAACCAGTTTTCCGATTTAAATAATTTTTCATATTTTTGGCACTTAGCTTATACTAATATACTAATATTTTTAATAATAAGTGAATCCGCCATTTTTCGATATTGCAGCGAAATTGTTATTTATGCTGTTTTAATTGCCGCAACTAAATGTGTTTTGCAATCAAATTGTCTGCCTTCTTTATATACCTTTCGCGATAGCAACCCTCATACGTTGCTCAATATAGGGGCCATACGAGCAAGTCCACATTTTGAGTCTTAATTAACTATTTTTACAACCCTAGCTAGCTGTCTGAATAGGAGCGTTATCTTGCTGGTAAGTCCATTTGATAACGTGAAAAAAATATTGAAATAATGAGGAAACGCAGTCTGTATTTGTAGGTCTCCGCGTTCATTTTTGAAGACTAATACCGATCCCTACACCATACCCCTTCTTCACAGCAATGGCGATCGTTCAGAAAATGCTCTTCATTTTGCTGATCGTGAAAATAATAATTGTATTCATCAGGACCGTCTAAATTAAACTTTTTTCGTCGAAAAAAACCACCTTTTGTCATTCGCTCGTCCAGCTTATGTTCTTCCGTGAAGCTTTACTTTTTTAATTTTAATTCGTTTTAGATGATAAGCTGACGAAATCGCTCGTTTACTTTTGGACACTCTGGCTTAACACACCAATAACACACAATACGCATAGCGAGTTTGACTCCACCTTTCATGTTTTTGCTGTATTCTGATTTGTTTCTTAAAAAGTTACAACATTTTGGCTTCGTCCAATTTTTTTTTTCAGTGTTTTTATACCCGCTACCCATACGGGAGAGAGGTATTATAATTTGGTGCCGGCAAGGAATGCATGTAACAAGAAGAAGACCCGATAAAGTATATATATTCTTGGCCAGCTTCAACAACCGAAACAATATTTTTTTCGTGTTATGATTGCACACAGATTAACTTAATCGAAGCTATTAATGAAATACTTTTATATTTGACAAAAAAAAAAAACGCCTACTTACTGTGGATATTCTTGTCTTTGTCTGAAAATTTGGTATATTTTGCATTCTATGGGATATTTTGAGTATAGTACTATCTCACTATTACAGCTTATGTTATAATTTGTTATGTTTAGTATTTTTCAGTATATTATGAATCTTATAGCTCTTAATTATCAACTTAATTAGAGCTAATAATAATATTCGATGAATTGAAAAAATAAACAAATTTGTAAAAAAATAAATAAAAATTGATGAATTTGTATATTTTATCGTAATGCAGAAATAATACGTAAAATCAATCTCAGCTCTAAGTAGAGCGCAAATCTAGAGCTATAAGAATAATCTAATTATATACTTATTGCTTCAGTTTATAATTTAACTGCGCTGGTGTCGCATGCGACATAAATCGCCAGAATTAAAAATCAACGTTGTCACATGAATATGTTTATCTGACGAAATTTTAACTTTGATCAGTTCAAGAAATTAAGACGAAAAAAAAAGTTTAGTGAAATTTTCGAATGTTGTCGGAAGTTTCAGCGACACCTGAATATCTAAAATTACAGAAGAAAACATGTTTGCGATTTTTTTTAAATTATTTAATAATATTATTTTAATTTTTTTTTTGCAGGACGTTCGACCAGTTGGCGTGAAGAAGATGCAATACAAAGTGGGAATATGGATGGCCCAAATTTTGTCGGGAGCACAGCCTCTAATATTCAACGATCTATTTCAACAATCGGAACTATAGGCACTGACCGTGCAAGCAACAATGCGAAGATGCCAGGATTAACATCGACTGCTGCTAGTGCAATGCTAGTAGCTGTAAATCGTCAGGTCGGCTCATCTAAGGCTAGTCAGTCGCAGTGGTCAGGGAACAATTTTAAAAGTAATGTTGATGGCGATGACAACTTGCCGGAATGGGCAATGGAGAATCCATCTGAAATAGGGGGAACTTTCGATGCTAGTGGTGCTTTTCACGGCGAGAGTACAGAATCTGAACTTTATGAACAAATCAAAAACAATACAGTTTCAAGTAAGCAAACCGATCCTGATACAATATCAAATATTTTACCAAGGGAGTCTGAGAATTTGCGTGGTGCGAATGATGAAGTAATCAATTCAAAAAACAACTGCCAAATGCTTACGCCACAAAACCAAGCTACAGACAGCGAGACAAATCCAATTGTTCATGCAGAAAGCATAGGGCTAGTATGTCATGGTGGTGATACTACAATCCAACAAAAAACGCACAACTTTAACAAAGAAGAAGATGAAAAACGGGAAATACCACGAGAATCAACATCAACGCATAAAACTGTTGTATCTTCCAATCTTGCCGATATTTCCGAACGCTTTCAAGAAGTGGCCAATGAAGTGGAGAAACTTATCAATGATGATGGTGGTGAGGCTGCTTTAAAAGATACTAATAAAAGATACGAAATTCCCAACCCGATGAATGTTGTAGTTGATGAAGGACATCAACAATTGCAGCATCCATTGCACCCGGCAACTGCAACGAAAGCAATGCTTAATGAATGCTTGTCAACACATAAACCTGTGCCCTTCGTAGAACAGTTGGCAATGCAGCATCATCTTCAACAGCAGCATCACTTATCGTCAGTACTACCACCACATCTGATTAATGTAAATCCAAATGATTTATGGTATTACCGAGATCCCCAATCAAATGTCCAGGGTCCTTTCAGTGCGATAGAGATGACGGAATGGTATCGCGCCGGTTATTTTAACGAAAATCTTTTTGTACGTCGCTTTGCAGACAGCCGCTTCAGGGCTTTGGGTGACCTCATCAAGCTATGCCAAGGTAACATGCCTTTTACGCATAGCCATCTGCTGCCAACTCCAATTGACTTGGATAATCTACAAATTTCATTGGCATCACGAAAGCCGGCAACGTCTTTTAATCTGCCATCATTTTCATTAGGTGAACAGCAACATCACCGTACTGATGAAATTGAATTAAAGGCTAGTGTAACAGCAGCTGCTAACTCGTTAAGTGCTGCTATTAAGGGTCTTAATGTCAACGTAAGTTCTAATGCACATAGTGTGGATACATCGCACATGCTCACAATGCGATTTCAAATGCTACAGGATCAGTATTTGCAACATCAGGAATTTCAGATCCTTTCGGAGCTATCGAAAAATGAATGCTTCCAAAACCTTGATGCTGGGCAACGTGAAGCGATTGTACGGAGCAAGGTACAGATGTTGGTGCTGCCTGAGTACTTAAGTAGTTTCAGTGGCTTAAGTAATTCGCTTGCTGCTCTTAATCCTATAGCTGGTAATCAATTGTATGATGCAATTGCCCAACAAGCCAAGAAGGATCAACAGCAGCACCAACAAATTATTTTCCCAAACAATGTTGATCAACGTTCGTTTTTGGACGCCAATGATTTTATATTGAATGCTCAATTAATGCATCAGCAACAAACTCAAGGACAACAAAAAGTCACATCCGATCAACAGGACTCAGCAACTAAGATTAATGAATTACACAGTGCCGATATCGATTTGTTAAATGAATATAATTTGCGAATGCTATTACGTGGTCCAGCAAGCACTACAAATAGTCAGCAGACACTTTCTTCAGTTGTGAAACCAAATACAGGTGTTGATTTCATGTCCAATGAAACACAACTCTTGGCAACGCAAAACCTCATAATGCCTATTTGGCCACAGCAGAATGTAAACCAGCCATGGCCTGCTGCAATGCATAAAAATTCAAAAGTCACTTTGTGGGATGTTGCCTCTTTAGAAGAGGAGCAAAATCAACAATTGCTTCATCAACGGCAACAACTAAATGCTGCTTCTGATTGCAGTGCAAACGCGACTGTTAATTTAGAATTTGAAGCAGCACCGCAACATCAATCAATCAATCATCAGTTACAATCGGATGCACAGCTTGAGGTTACTGCTGTCAATCAAAACCAAAAACGAACGCATCAGAAAATTGTGTCTCTTATACCTGAGGAAAACATTCCAAATCGAAAGGATCAAGAAACTTCAAAACTACTTCAACTAAATGAATCAAATTTCAAACAGTCCTCCTCCAGTAAACAGCAACAGCAACAGCCAGTTAATAAATCACAACTGGAGGGAAAACTTTCAGATGTCAAGATAAATGAAGATGATCGCCGCAGGGAACAGACCGAAGAAAAGAAA
The DNA here is from genome assembly GCA_035046325.1 of Drosophila niveifrons. Classification (NCBI taxonomy): domain Eukaryota; kingdom Metazoa; phylum Arthropoda; class Insecta; order Diptera; family Drosophilidae; genus Drosophila; species Drosophila niveifrons. The sequence continues at coordinate 1,551,799 of JAWNOC010000058.1, read as the reverse complement.
CGTCTTAAAGAAGAGCGAAAGCGCCAACAACAAGAAGATGAAAAACGACGTGCCATCTTAGCGGAAGAAGAGAAAATTCGACAACAACAGGAAGAAAAGGAACGTCAGCAACAAATACAAGCTCAACGTCGCAAGGCTTTACTTGGAAACTCTCAAGCTACAGCAGCTATTATGCCAGGTAAGAATTTTCGTTCGTTAGTTGTAAATTTATGTTGAAAATATTAAATTTTTAGTAAAACCTTTTTAATAGACATTTCGAATACCTTGCTAATAGAATACATGCCCATTTGTAAAACATTGTAAAAATGAATCAGTAGATACAGACAAATAAATCTAAATGCCGGCATGAAATTTTTTCAAAATATATCGATGATATTAATTTTATGTGATGCAACTTGCAACTTGATCTTAAATGTCAAGCGCCAAGTGTTCTTATAAATAGCCTAACCTTTGAATGAATAAACGCTTTATAATGTAGTCGTCAATACCAGCCTACTGTTGTATGCAAGTATTTTTAATCACAAATCAAGTAGCATCGGCAAAACACTCGCTACATCTAGTGATCAGTAAACTCCATAAATTACTATTCACGTTCAGTAACTTCTGTGTTAAGAACCAGGTTTTTGTTTTGCTTTTCGAAATTTGCTTTTAATTATTGAATCTTATTAATTTTGAGACTAAACTTATTTACGAATCTTGACATTAAAATTTAACTATTAGTGTGCTAAGACTGCATTCTGGTTGGGTGGTGATTGGTTGCTCAACCTTGTTAGACTAATTCGCCAGGTGGTTAGGGTGCAACAATAGTTTGGTAAAGTAATTTTTATTCTGTTCTACGATCACTTCTATGTTTTTTGTTGCGAATGTACCACGGTGCCCCGGTGATGTGTCCTAGGATCTTCGACTGAACTCGCTGGACAATGTCAATATTACTATTGCTGGCATTCTCCCATAACTGGGAGCCGTACATCCATATAGGCTTTAGTACAGAGATATACAACAAGACTTTATATTCAAGGCTAAGTGGAGACTCAGTAGAGAAGTCAATGAAGGCTGCTGGCTTTTAGCTTTAGGTGTGTTCTCTTGGCTTCAATGTGCCGGCGCCATGTGAGTCTTCTGTCGACGTGTGCTCCTAGGTATGTCACTTCGTTTGCTTGCAGGAGTAGAGTGTTGTTTAACGTTACCGGCTTACATTTTTGTTCGTTCACTTTAATTCGCCATTTTTCAACATCGATCAAATGAAGAACTAGCTGCGCTGTTGCTTGGGTAATTTGAGCGGCTAAGAATAGCTGTATAATCGGCAAACGTAGATGTTGTTAGAGGACGGATAGAGTAGAGGACGTATAGTTGCCCTAGCACGCTACCTTGAGGAACTCCAACTCCATTAGTGAAATCATCAGATATAGCAGTGTTGCATCTCACAACCAATTTTCTATCGTAAAGGTAATACTTTAAAAGCTTGTGGGTGTTGTTAGGGAGTATTGTCTTGATCTTGCACCTTAGATCTTTTAGCCAAACTCTCTCTCTCTTGAGAGACATTTAAAAATATGGCAGTACAGTACTCTCGTTCTTCAAACGCGTTCCGATTTTCTGATGTTATCCAGTTGTCCTGCTCAATTGTTTCGTGCTTTTCACGAAACCCAAATTGGTGTGGCGGGATTCCTTCTTGGAGTCTTAGGTATGTGTTTATCCGAGTCAAAACGCATTTTCCAAAGTGTTAAGATAAGCATGAAAGTAGGCTAATAAATCTATACGACGTGGGGATTGTGTGGTCTTTTCCCGGCTTTACTATCATTATTATAATTGACTTTTTCCATCTGACTAGATAGTAGCCAAGTTTTGCTCCACGTAGTGGCGGCATTGTGTATTTATAGTTTGAGGTGTTAAAGCTCGAGCTGCAGAAAGAAATACAGACTCCAGTGAATTAACAAAACTGTCTACGTCGGCTTCATTGTTGAGATGATATAAATGCTTTCTGCACTTAACCCAATTGCTTTTCTGTGAGGTCAATTTGAATGATTGTTCCATTCTACGCTTATCAGATTTTTTTGAATGTTTTTGGTAATTGCAAAGTCTATTAAATCGGGTAGTTTCTTTGGGTCAGTCGGCCAGTATGTTGGTGTGCCAGAAGAAACCTAGTCGAGATTGTTCTTGACGTTGATAATTGCATTATAGAGTTGGTTTCCTTTTGAAGTCACGAGTGTGTGTGCTTGGCATTGTACAGTCTTGCTGCTATGAAGTGCTCTCCTAGTTAGTTGAAGAACTGCATAAACAGCTGTAGTGAAGTGAGGTTGGCAGTATACGGCGGCTAGTGTAAGTTGGTTGCCAGTACTTAATTGTATATTTATAGTAGATGTGGCCTGTAGGAAGTTTTTAGCAAATTTGTTATGATAGTGGTGCTTAATACGGCTTCTGATTTGAATTCCAGCCCCACCATATGTTTTACCATCTGGATGATTTACTCCGTAAGACGAATATCCTCGTAGTTGAAAATTGTTTTGGTTTGTAAGGTGTGTTTCTGAAAGCAGCATTACGTCGTTTTGATTGTCGAGTAGGAATTGAGCTAACTCAAGTTTAAAAGCTTGTAGAACCGTGTACCGTTAGCGTTCCACGTAGATATCCGTAGGGAAGTCAATATTTCGATTGTTGTGAAACCACCATTTGAATCAATAGATTTTGGTTTCGCATCAAGTCTTTAGTTGTGCGCATAAATGACATAAATTCCATAAGGTTTTGTTGTAGGCTGCATATCATAGCTTTGAAGTTGCTTTTTGGCTGCTTTGGTGAGCCGTGTTCGGTTCTTGGAATGCTGATTGCAGAAATTAACTTTTTGAGGCAGGGGTAGCCGGTCCTGATTTTAAATCGCTTGCTTGTATGTCACACTTTTGTTAGAGTTTATGGATCCTGGTGAGGACTTAGCTGGAGTCGAAAAGAAGACTTCAGGGTTTGATCTGGAGACTATCAACGATTTATTTTGGATGTGGGTAGTAATTCCTCTTTGATGGATGCGGAGTCATGAAGCTCTCCACAAACTACACACACTGGGCGCAGTTTGCAGTATGACCTTTTATGGCCATATATTTGGCAGTTCGCATATTGTGCCGGATCATTGTGTTTGTACGGTTCCTCAACTATAATTTGGCGGTAGAGCAGGAACTGAAGATTGTATATCGGGTATACTTCGTATTTTTTCAGTGGCTTATTTTCTGGTACGAGCTCAACCTTAAGGAGTGGCTGCGGTATTCTATCCCTGTTAAGGATATTGAAGACTGTCTTTGCTCTAAATCCCTTCTCTTGTAGCGCCTTTGTTATCTCTGCAGGCCCTTGCTGCTTTTTAGCTGGTACGTGTAAAAGTTCTTTCTATTATCGGTAAGATATTCCGATAATATCTGTAATTGTCTTCACATTTTTTTTTAACTTTTGTTTCCTGAATGTTGCCCTTTACAAGGGCTATTATGTGGAAGTTATCCTTGCCAATAAGCTCAATAATTTTATCGACAAGAACATTAAAACTTTTTTCTCGTATATAAATAGGCGGAGGCTTTGGCTTCCTTTTTTCGATTTCAGTAGACTCGGCCGCCTCAATCTCATAGGCGTCTGCCAAGATTTTTAATCGGTTTAAGTGATGACCGTTTTTATTGCAGCTAGGCAAACATTGCCACGGGTTATGTTATTATTATTATATAATTATATGGCCATGACAACCCTTTTATCGGGTCTCGGCCTGAAGCGCAATGTGCCTCCACGCGTCTCTGTCCTGAGCGCGCCTTCGCCAGTTGGTAACACCAAGTGTGGACAGGGTTACCATCACCTGGTCTTGCCAACGCTTTCGGGGTCGTCCTCTCCTTCGTGTCCCAACAATCACCGCATCAAACACCTTACGAGCCGGAGCGTCTTAATTCATACGGGCAATGGGCCCAGCGAGCGAAGTCTTTGAAATTTCACTCGACTGGCTACGTTAACATCACCGTACAGCTCATACAGCTCGTGGTTGTATTTGATGCGATAAACATCGTCCACTCAGATTGGACCGAAGATTTTGCGTAGAATTTTTCTCTCGAACACTCCAAGAGCAGCTGCATCTGACTGCGTCATTGTCAATCACTCCGCACCATATAGGAGTACTGGAAGAATGAGCGTCTTGTAAAGTGTGGTTTTTGTGAGTCGAGAGAGAGCTTTACTATTGAACTGCCTACTGAGCCCAAAGTAACACCTGTTGGCAAGTGTTATCCTCCGCTTAATCTCCAGACAGACATCATTTGTGCTTGTTATAGCAGTGCCTAGGTAGATAAACTCCTTGACGGACCCAAAGCTATAGTTCTCTGCAGTCAGCTGAGAATCAAGACGCCGCGATTCTCTGCTAGAGCACACCATAAACTTTGTTTTCTCCCTATTCACTGCTAGTCCTACTTTTGCTGATTCCTTTTCAATAGCCCCGAAGGCTCCTGTGACATCACGCTTGGTGCGGCCAATGATATCAATATCATCAGCGTAACCAAGGAGCTGGACACATCTGTTGGTTAATATCGTGCCCGTCCGATGCACACCAGCCTTTCTTATAATACTCTCCATTAAAATGTTGAAGAGTACACAAGACAGCGAGTCACCTTGTCTTGGTAGTAAAGGTTTCGGATTGGCCACTTCCTACCTTGACAGAGCTGATGGTGTTGCTCAATGTCATTCTGCAAAGTCTAGTCTCTTTACTGGTACACCAAGCTCTGACATGGCGGCATATAGGCGATCTCGCCGGGGGCTATCAAATGCGGCTTTGTAGTCGACGAAGAGATGGTACGTGTCGATCTGGTTTTCGTAAGACTTCTCCAGGATTTGGCGCAAGGTGAAAATCTGGTCAACAGTGGACTTGCCAGGCCTGAACCCGCACTGATAAGGTCCAATCAGTGCTTCAGCATGGGGTTTCAGTCTTTCACACAATACGCTCGTTAGGACCTTGTATGCAACTGGAAGAAGACTAATTCCGCGGTAGTTGGTGCGCACCATTGCATCACCCTTCTTCAGGATGGGATAGATCATGCTGAGGTTCCAGTCTTTGGGCATGCTCTCCGTGAGCCATATCTTACTGATTAGTTGGTGCATGCTCCCTACCAACATATCATCAGATGCCTTAAACAATTCTGACGGTAGGCCGTCAGCACCTGCAGACTTGCTGTTTTTAAGCCGTTGGATTGCATCCTTGACTTCGATATGACTTGGGATTGGCACTTCAATATCAGTGCCATAGATTGGGGTTCGTGGATCATAGTCTTCAGAGTCTGTGCTTAAGCCAATTAACAGACTCGAGAAGTGATCCCTCCATAACTTCAGCACGACCTCTGCTTCTGTGACAAGATTTCCATCATCGTCCCTGCACGCCACTCCACCATTCTTAAATCCTTGGGTCAGACGCTTGACCCTCTGGTAGAAGTTACGTGCTTCATTCCTGCATCTGCTGCTCTCTATGCTCTCACACTCTCGCCTTTCCTGCTCTTTCTTCTTGCGTCTGAAAAGGCGTTTTTCGTCTCTTCTTCTCGACCTGTAGACATCCCCAATAGCTCGTGTCGCCCTAGCCTGCAGTGTTCTTCTGTAGGCGGCGTCCTTTGCAGCTGTCGCGTCATGACACTCCTGATCGTACCATGGATGTCTTGTTAGAGGACGCTGGAATCCAAGCACTTCTGCCGAAGCTCGCAGAGAGTGAGATATGAGCGCCCACATATCGCTTATGTCTTCAGGTATTAAAGGTGCTCGGCTTAATAGCCCCGAGACGTGAGTGGAGAAGGCATTCTTCACCTGTTGTGATTGCAGCTTCTTAACGCACTTCGACGTGCAATCTTCGCCATACATAGCCGTGTGCGAATCTTAGCTGCAACAAGATAATGGTCGGAGTCGATGTTGGGACCCCGACAGGATCGCACGTCGATTATATTAGATGCGTGCCTTGCATCGATCACAACATGATCGATCTGATTTCTGGTCAATTGACCGGGAGAGAGCCAAGATGCCTTATGGGTGTCCAAATGACGGAATCCAGTACTACGAACTACTATATTATGCGCAGCTGCAAAGCCTATTAATCTGAGACCATTGCTCGAGGTGGTCTCATGTAGACTAAATCGCCCGACGGTGGCACCAAAGATGTCTTCTCGTCCTACCTTGGCATTAAAATCCCCGAGGATAATTTTAATGTCATGGGAAGGACAGCGGCCATAAGCTTGGTCGAGCTCCGCATAGAAAGCGTCCTTGGTGGCATCGTCCTTTTCCTCCGTTGCGGCATGTGCGCATATCAGGCTGATGTTAAAGAATTTGGCAGTAATTCGGATCGTTGCAATTCTCTCGTTTGTTGGCAGAAAGTGAGAGACTCGGCGCCGCAGCCTGGCACCTACAACAAAACCACAACCAAATTCATGCCGTTCTGGATGGCCGCTGTAGTAAATGTCACAGTTCTTTTTTATGCAGCCTTTTCCTATCCATCGCATTTCTTGGATAGCAGTGATGTCAGCCCTACATTTGTTGAGGGTATCTGCTAGTTGTTGAGCAGCACCAGGTCTGTACAATGTTCGTACGTTCAATGTGCATACTCTCAGATCATTGTCCTTTTTACGCTTGCTAACGTTGTCCTTGCTATGGTCGTCAACGTTAGATCGGTTCCTTTCCGAGGCTTCTCTTGCTTCCTTTACTGAAATTGTGTTTTACATGGGTGGATTCCAAGTCCTACGCCAAAACCTAGTTTGTAGAGTTAGGACTCTCGTCGCGCGCTTTAGTTTGCCACTAAACGGCTGTCTAGTGACAATCCAGGGAGAACCACGTGGAGGTAGTGCATCGGCTTGAAGAAAGCAGTGACAGGAATCATGCTGGCATTCACCAAGTTGAGTGCAATCAGACACTTTGACCTGTATGCTTTTCCCCATTCTCCCCCACGGGTTATGTTACGTTGAGAATTTAGGGGGCTCATCTTCCTTTTGATTTGAATGTTGCGATCCGTACCAGTCTGCACAGCCGGCTTAATATGTTTATAGAGCTGATGGTCCTAATGAGATATCTTTACAATTTTGGAAGAATGAATAGGAACTACAAAATTTATATACTAGGCTGGCACTTCTGTTATAGTTAATCGAAGTTTCGATAACGAATCATTTTTCTTGCATTTTCAGCATTATTTAAATGCTAACTTTTATCATTTAATTCAGTGTTTAAAAAATCACAGTCAAATTGACAGAATATTATTTTATATTTTTCACTTCTCAAGCTGCTTCTGAAAAATATCATTCAATGTATTGGCGCATGTATGTTACAGGCAGCAGGAGGCAACAGCAACGCCATAAAGTATATAGTACGAATACATTTTGTTTGTCTGTTCATCGTTCGCATGAAGCACTGGATCTCAGAGACTATAAGATATAAAACAAAAAAAAAATTTTAAAGGCACTTTTGCACCGACGATTACTTTTGTAATGGTTTTGTGACACGTCCATTTCTGCTTGCTCAAATTGTATAAATCCAATAGCAAATGAATATACAATTGTCATTTTTTACGTATATTATTACAATACATTATAATCTTTTTTAATTGTATTTAAAATGGGTAGCAAGTATCTCACATTCGGGCCCATATAAAACACATATAAGTATTTTAACCAGATCACAGCTCCCACTTTTAAAATGACGAATAATTGACAATAATGTATATCTATCACTTCATTTTCAGCCACATGTACAACTGGGTCAGGTCAGAAAACGAGCAGTGGCGCTAGAATAGATCACTCATCATCACGACCACTAACTAGTTCAATGGCTCCTTGGTCTTTGCAATCGTCAAGTATAAATACTGCTGCCCCAGGATTGGCCGAGATTCAAAAGGCAGAAAGACGTGAGCGTCGTGCTGATCTTCAGCGTCAACAAGAACAGCTAGATAAGCAAATTCGAGCTAACGCTGCTGCAGCAGCTGAAGCGACTGATGCCCTTCTTAAGTGGCAAGCCTCACCGGCACCTGCACAAGTCATGAATTTAGTTGATATTCAAGCTGAGGAAGCCAAGCGTCTTGCCAATGAATTAGTTGAGCAGCAACGTCGCCATCGTGAGCATGATGGGGCTGGCCTATCAACAAACAACAATATAGGTGTGCCTGGAGCTTTGTCTAATATATGGGGCAGTTCTAACAAAGCATGGAGCGGTGGATCCGTAATAACTAACTCAAGCTCAACTGCAACTGCAACTAGCAACGTTGCCTTGTGGGACGATATAGCAGTTTCGTCAACTCCTTCGAAAAGTATGACCTTGGGTACAACTGGCACCTCAGCGCTCAGCACTACTGCTCATCAAACAACTCAGAAGCCGCAGCTTATGCAATCGCAGTCAAAGAATTCGGTTGTATTGCAAAGCACGCCTCGTAATTTACGCAAAAGTCAAACGTTGCCGGTCATGCAGCCTCAAAATGTAATATCAAAGAATGTTAAGTCCCAGGTCCATCATATGGAAAAAACTAAGATCGTTCAAAACAAACAACAAACAAATAAATCATCGTCTTCTGGAAATGAGGATAAAAAGTTGAATTCCAAAAGTCAACAGCACAGTAGCAGTGATAGCGGCTTATCTCTAAACAAATCAACAATCAGTGATTACGAAAACGAGTTCACTATTTGGTGCATGAAGAGTTTGGACAATATGTCGGCCAAAGTGGATGGTAAGTTTTCTTGTGATTCGTGATATGCGAATTATGAAATAAACATAATTGAATTTTCAGTACCTACATTTGTAACATTTTTGCAAGACCTTGAGGCACCATACGAAGTCAAGGATTATGTTCGTATTTATCTAGGTAAGTACACCACATTTGAATTTGTACGTTGACGCTTATTTTCAGAGAACTTAAGAGTACTACTTCACAGTCCGCACCAAACTGGAAATTAATTTAAAATATATATATTGTTCTTACCATGTGAATTTTTATACCCGCTACCCATAGGTAAGGGTATTATAACTTTGTGCCGGCAGGAAATGTATGTAACAAGTAGAAGGAGGCATCCCGACCCTATAAAGTATATATATTCTTGATCAGCGTCAACAGCCGAGACGATCTAGACATGTCCGTCTGTCTGTACGAAACACTGGATCTCAGAGGCTATAAGAGATAGAGTTATAATTTTTTTTTCATTTGTTTCAAATTTTTGCCACGCCCACTTTCGCCCCCGAAAATCAACAAAATCGAATTACAAGTGTAATTTTAAAGCTAGAGCTGCATTATGGTGTACATAATAATAACAATAGAATTTATGATTTCTGAAAATTCGGTTGCGATCAGATAAAAATTGTGGAAGTTATTAAATACTTTTGTATGGGATAATACGCCTACTTACTAGAGATCTTAGTTGCTTTGGTCGACAATCTGGTATATTTTAAATGTGGTACTATATCGATATACCAAATATACCATTATGTAGTATTTTCGGTATATTTTGAAAATAATACCGCAATATTTTGCTTTTATTCAAAATGGGTAGCGGGTATCTCACACTCGAGCACACTCGACTGTAGCTTTCTTACTTGTTTTTACTGTATTAGTTTGGCTTGATTTTACGAGTTTTTCAGCGCGTTATTAAGAATACACATTTTTTAAAACAAAATATTTATTTCACTGGCTACTGGCAAATATTTAAAAATAATGACAATGGAGACAGTCAAAAAAAATATGCTTGACAGAAAAAACTCCGTGGCAAAAACAATTTTGGTTACTTTTTGAAGACCAACACATAATTTAAATTCAAGTTCTTAAAATTCTGTTTGAAAATTTCAGCGATGCCGCAGACCCTAATTATTACTCATATATTTACTAGCCTTATAAAACATAGTTGACTTGCGCTAGATGCTAGGTGACAGCCACAAATGGCCAAGTTCGTAAAATTGCTAAATGCTTTCTGTAGCACCTTTTTTTTTTTAAAATAAAACAAGGAAGAAAGCTACAGTCGAGTGTACTTGACTGTAAGATACTCGCTACCCATTTTAAATAAAAGCAATATATTGTTCTGTTTTATTTTCAAAAATTACGCAAAATGCTGGAAATATACCAAATGGTATATTTTATATAGCAACGTATTCAAAATGCACAATCACCAGATTGTCAGCCAAAGCACCTGCGACCCCTAGAAAGTAGGCGGTTTTGCCCATACAAAAGTATTTCTTTCATAACTTAGACAATTATTATCTGATCGCATCCGAATTTTCAGGTTAAAACAAACTTGATCTGCGTGCAAACATTACAAATGTTATCGAAAAAAATTAAGAGCTCTCTCTCTTATACTCTCTGAAATCCAGTGTTTTACGGACAGACGGACATGGCTAGATCGTCTCGGCTGTTGACGCTGATCAAGAATATATATACTTTATAGGGTCGGAGATGCCTCCTTCTACCTGTTACATACATTTTCTGCCGGCACAAAGTTATAATACCCTTCTATCCTATGGGTAGCGGGTATAATTATTTTATCAAAGTACAATACGGTGAAGTTACGATCAAAGTTCGCCAATCTTTTTCCAGCGATTTCTACCGTTTCGGATCATTTCTTATAGCTATTTATTCGGAATGTTTGCAACTGGGATATGTTGACATATTTTTTAACAGTTAGAAGTCTTGTTTGGTCAGCAATCGCGACAGCGATGATCTTACTTAAAATAAAATTGTGCGTTCAGAACTAATCCTAGAGACAAAAGTTAGTTCACACAATTTTACTTATTTGTGTCAAATCAACCTCAATGCTATACCACCACACGTGTTTTTTATTCTTTTTGATGACTCACTAAAATCCACTTTCGGACGTACACGTTTAGTAGTTTTGATCAATTCTTGAGGCTTACTAAGAGTGCAATTCATTAAAATTGTTTCCTTTTCGTTAAGCCAATTAGATTGGAACTTAAGAACTGATGCCTTTTTGCGGTGATATTGTGTCCAAAACAAAGCAATTTTTTTTCAAATGTATCCAATACATTGTGTTAATACGCCCATCCCGGACACGTAGCCAATGTCTTCAATATTGCTGTTTACATGATCGATGACCTTCCGTAATTTTTCTGCATTGCTGCCGATTGCTGTACACCAATAATTCTATATGTACAACCGAGTGAAGACACATTGAGAAGAGTCACCTACCAAAATTTAATTATAAACAAAAAACGCTATTAAAATTAAAATTTAAAGCTAATAAGAACACAAAAGACGAACACAAAGACACAGCACAAATGCAATGCAAAACAGCTGCATCGACCTTGAAGAAAAAAAAGAGACGATGTTAGTATAATGTTGATTATGTACACATCTGCAAATATCTGAAGCTAGTTTTAAGTTTTTTTATACCTTAATATATTAACAAATACACTGAATAAAAAATTTAACGGGGAATCTTGGGGGATCACAATTAAAACTTTACGTAAACATAAAAAAAAACGAATACAAAAAAAAACTAAAAATATAACAAAGTGAAGAATTATTTTATAATAACGACAACACACGTTAGCTTTTATTAATATTGAAACTTAAAAATAATACCTTTAATTTCAAAATCCATTTTAAATAATATAAATTGGGCTGCGTAATTAGATGACTGAACACTTTGAAGTTCGCTTTTAATGTGAAATATTCGCGATGCGTGCAGCTGCGCTTTGCAAATGAACACGTGTTCACAGCTTTAATTCTATTTTTAGAAAGAACCGTTAGATTTCCAAAAAAATCTAGTTTGCAATGAAGAAGCTTGGACATTTTAGTAACGATTTGTTTACTTTTCGTAAATTTTTGTTGTTATGACTTTTTTTATTTTTGGCACACATGTGCATACAGGAAATTTATTTAACAGGCAGAACTCCTTCTGCCCATAAGCACTTTTTATTTTTATTTATTAATATTTAACCTTCGGAATATTTTAGTATTTTTTCGAAATATTTATTAGGTATATTTTGGGAAGAATGCTGCTGTATCTCAGTCCAGCACACTAGACTGTAGCTTTTTCACTTGTTTTTCTTTGCAATATAGCGCATAATGGCATGCAAAAAGAGACTTACTAAAAATAAAAAATATTCTTAGTTTATAAATTTACAACTAAAATGATATCGGCTTTAATTGTATTCCTATTTGATTCAGGTGAAGGCAAGGATTCGAGTGATTTTGTGAAACAGTTTTTGGAGCGACGTAGCAAGTATAAAAGCTTGCAGCGAGCACAAAATGCACATAATGATGATATGTGTAAACCGGCACCGGCAATAACTCCAAGCAATGACAATAGCGATAACAAGGTAGGAACATTCAGAATTAATAAATTAAACTCGTTATGACTTAAATTATTTTATTATTTATTTATTTGAATGAATAGAACAAACAGAAGAAGATTAAGAAAAGTAAGATGACTAAAATGGATGCGCGTATTCTCGGATTCTCTGTAACTGCCGCTGAAGGTCGTATTAATGTGGGTAGTCGCGATTATGTTGATGGACCATAACCCACAAACGCCCTTAATCACAACATTTGGATATTTTAAAAGCAGTTAATTATAATGAATATAAATTGAAATGCAGGATACTATTGAATGTGGCAATAAATCTGTTATTAATAAACGCATATTCTATATACATACATACGTACTCTTACGTCAAAATCTTATGGGCACCTCAACGGAATTTTTTTCGTTCGACAGCTCTCCTGAAATATTCCACACGTCCCATAAAGTAGAGAAAAACTCTTCGTGCCTATTTTTCCTTCGCGCAGAGACTCTCGTTGAGTAAGTGGATACGGGGAGGGGGAAAATTCAGCCAACAACAGTCTCTTACACAAGGAGGGTGCTACAGATTCTTGGACGGGAGGTGCTTTGGATTACAGACGGAAGGACATTCGTGACGATGGGAATATCAATCTGCGCGTTTTTGTCTGAGATCTGCCTGCTCAATCGCTAGTAGATCTCATAAAAAGATCAATGGGACTTGGATTGAAGGCAGATTCCTGCCAGCTACGAACGACGAAAACTTATGCTTCATTAATACTATTCACGAGAAATAATTTTGCACGTTTATGGACGATTGAATAGCAGCGGACTATATATTTGGATTTAGACTTGGATTATGGGCGCCTCTTGCACGTGAAGCAATTATGCTCGCTAGTGCACTCTCGGACCTGCTGACCTCTCACTAAACAATAGAGGCTTCAGCTTAACGTAGGTCATGCGATTATTGACATCTGGAGGATGCGAAGAAACAGCCGGACTGAATGATTGTCTTTGATCACAAGACTTTGCCTTCCAGTCGAGGGAATTTCAAAACTGAATTTTATTAACCAAAGTGTTAAAACTAATCAGTGGATAACATTTTTGACCTTTTATCCAGATTAAGAGAAATAATAAATGTTGCAGTTGCGTATTATTACATTTTGTTTGATGTTTGGAGCAACAACAAACGCCAACAAGCTGCTGCGAAGGAGTTTGCTTTGCAAAAAATCTATGAAACTGCAAATAAGATAAAAAGATTAGCTGATGTAGATTTTTATTTTGATAAAGACTAAGTTTGACAAAATGCAACAGAATGCTGGAATGTAACTGAAAAGTATACGCAATGGCTTGCATCCTCGTTAAAAATTGAGTTTCTTAAGATCATATTTCACTCGAAAAGCCTGGTCCTAAACGCTTGGCATATACTGAAGCGGGACCAAGGTTAAAGTGAAAATTTGCATTTGAAATAGTCAATAAAACAGAAAATTCAATGCCACCCGATTCGATACACATTCTAACATATGTACATACTCCAAATCAATCGGCAACAAACGTGCACAATTATTTTGCCATTAACGTTTAGTATATCCTTCTCGGCACGGCGGTCATCAATGTACGCGATTTGGGTGCTACATACACCGCTCGTGCACTAATCGATTCAGGATCCGAAGTGACTTTCATTTCTTCCAACGCATAAAGTTGCCATTCCAGTCCGTACAATCCCAAGAATCGGGGCTCAATCACGCAGTTGTGGCCCAAGCGCAGAAGTTATGTCACATCAGCATTGGTTCTCCGACGAAGCCGAGGCTCCGTATCGAGACCTCAGAGTTCGTCATTCCACAGTTGGCAGGCAAGCTGCCCTCATTCCATATGCCGCAAAGTTTCCTAAGGGATCTGCCAGCGATTGAACTGGCAGATCGATATTTCAACAAAAGTGCTCTGATTGACATTTTAAATAGCGCGGATATCCTTCCGTCAGTCATATTAAGCGGATCCCGGCCAAACATTTGTGGCTTACTCCGTGTTTGGCTGGATTCTCACTGGCCCCGTTTCCCTGAATGTATTGACAGCTGTTTCTGCGTTTCCGACAAGATTCGCCATCCAAGCAGTCAATCAGCTCGGCAAATTCATTTCCAAATTTTTGGAGGTGGAGGATATTCCAGCAAAGCTGATAAAGGAGTCCGATTTCGTTTGCGAAGAAAACTTCGTGACTCTTCTATTCCGGAAGCCCGATGGCATTCAATTGGGTCATTCCAGTTCCTTAGTGCTGGCTCAGTTTCTCAAGAATGAAAATCGTTTGTCCAGAAACGATTCTCTAAACGAGCACTACAATACCGTTCTCCAGGAGTATGTGGGTTTGGGTCATATGACACCCATCTCGCCGCAGGCGATTGTCACGACTCCTAATTTGGCTTATTCTCCAATCGGATCGGTATGTGTTCAATGCGGACATAATGAAGATGTATCGTCAAATCCTTATTGACCCGAAGCACACACAGTTCCAACGAATTCTGTTTCGTACGTCGGACGGTTAAACACAGATATATTCGGTGTCAACTGCGCGTCTTTTCTGGCCCTACGAGTCCTCAAGCAACTCGCTGAAGACATACGCTTGCAGTATCCTCTCGCAAACCGAGTCATCTCCAGCAGCATGTACGTGGACTACGTCCTGACAGGAACACACACTAAGGAAGAGGCCATCCGGAGCATTACGGAGGTGTGTGCAGCCCTGGACAGCGCTGGCGTCCTGCTGAGGAAGTGGACGTCGAACAACAAGAGCGTGCTAAGGAACATCCCAAAGGACCACCTACTCCGAGAAGACTTGCTAGAACTCAAGGACTCGAGTATGGCAAAAACCCTAAGCACCAGGTGGCAAGCTCACGACGACGAGTTCTTCTTCACGCCACCAGAAGTTGCACATCAGGACTCCTATACAAAGTGCTATCGCAGTTTGCTAAACTCTTCGACCAAGCCGGGTGGTTGGCCCTTTCGTTAACCGAGCCAAGATCTCCATGCAGGAGATCTGTCTGAAAACGCTCGAATGGGACGAAGAGAGGTTCCAGACTTTCTTTTGGACTGACTCGACAACTCCAAGCGACTCCAAGAGTTGGTCGCATGTGCGATCCGAGCACAATCCGGATGATCTCGCAAGCCGAGTTGTCCTCCCATAAGAGCTGATTCATAACCCTTTTTGGTGGCATGGACTAGAGTGGCTCCATCTCCAACCGGATCAATGGCCAACATCTTCAGGTCCCATTCCGGAGAATCTGCTGGAGCAGCATATTAGGTGTAACATCGCCAAGTTACCTTCTAGTTCTGATTTCCTGAGCAAGTTCTCTGATTTTAGCAGAGCACTGCGCACCTCCGCCTACGTTTTCAGATTTATTGATAAAAGTCGGAAATTGGCAGTTCCAGGACCGACCATAGTCAACGCTGATAAGTTGTCACGAGTTCTAGAGCGACTAGCCATCATGACTCCTCGATAAACCTTTCCGAAGGAATACCACTGTCTGCAGTCCAAGCAGCAAGTTTCTTCTTCAAGTTAAATTCGAAACTTGAAACCATTTCTCGATGGTAAGGGGATTCTCGGTGATCTCCACCGACTTCTTGGAAGCGACGAGGAAGTGCATCATCGCAAAACATGGTCCCCACATACGGGTGGATTATGGCTAGCCGGCGCACATTGGGCCGGATTACCGATTTGGTGGCATAAAGTCCAAAATTTTATGGAAGAAAATCTTAATTTTTATTTTATATATTTAAACTTGATACATTGCAACCATGCAATTATTATAGATTAAAGAAATATCTGTATATTTCCCGCTATCCATAGGGTAGAAGGGTATTATAACTTTGTGCCGGCAGGAAATGTATGTAACAGGTAGAAGGAGGCATCTCCGACCCTATAAAGTATATATATTCTTGATCAGCGTCAACAGCCGAGACGATCTAGCCATGTCCGTCTGTCCGTATGAACACCTAGATATCAGAGACTATAAGAGATAGAGCTACAGCATTTGTTATGTTTGCACGCAGATCAAGTTTGTTTCAAATTTTTGCCACGCCCGCTTCCGCCCCCGAAAATCAAATAAATTCGAATAACAAGCGTATTTTTAAAGCTAAAGCTTTTAGTGTGTATAATAATAACAATAGTATTTATGATTCCTGAAAATTTGGTTGCGATCAGATAAAAATTGTGGAAGTTATTAAAGAAATACTTTTGTATGGGCTAAAACGCCTACTTATTAGGGGTCTCAGATGCTTTGGCCGACAATCTGGTATATTATGCCGTCTATGGTATATTTTGAAAGCGGTACTATACTATTACGAGCACACACGACTGTAGCTTTCTTACTTGTTTAAATATGCTTGAGTTCTGTCATGGAAGTGTGTATCGACAGCGGGCGCCACTGTTCTGCGCTGGCTATATTTATATTTGGTCAAATAGATGAATGTACACTGAGCGACGAAAAAAGGAGTGCAATAAATAAAAAAAATAAAAATCAGGCGTGGTCAAACTTACTTGGAAGTTTGCTTAAATATTTAGAGTGGTCTATTATTGAAGTATGCCAAGTTTCAAGCTCGATAAATGCCATATTCGATTTAATGCCACCAAATCGGCAATCCGGCCCACAGTAAAGAGTTTTAAAGCACTCTTTTACAAGGCGACCTCCACCACAAAATATACGTTTGAAGAGTTGTTCACTCTTCTGTTTAAGATTGCCTTAATTTGAGGCCAATCTCTCCGTTGTCCGAAGCAGTAATATAGGCTTATTAGCTATTTTATTGATAGATCTAGCTATTTTGAAACTGCAAACGCTATAAGATTTTGTGAAATTTTATTAGCTAGAATTCTAGCTACTTTTGGCACTTTTTAAATAGTACCGATAGTATTATGTCGTTCACTCAAAAAATTTGCATTATCGAATCCGTTTATAGTTCATATGCGAACTTAGTTGATTCACTCATGAGCTAGATACAAATTATGAAATTGTGAAACGGTAATCAAGAAGTTAAGATTTCGCAACGCGTGGTTGCAGAATGACGAGTTTAAGGATTGGATACGCAAAGATGTGACAGATGCAACGAAGGCATATTGCTGCTACTGCAAATGCATTTATGGATTCAAAAGAAGTGGATTGTGTTGTTTCAACTACACATTGCCAACAAAATATTTAAAAATTATAACGAATAACCGCCTAATTATAACGAATAACCTCCTATTTCGCTCCTCTATTCGTCGTCCTGTGCTGTTCTGTTCCATGTGTCATTGACAATTTAAAAGAGGTTACTATAATAATCATTGTTTTGTTTCATTCCATGTAATATGCCATCACATGCAGCCGCCGAACAGAGCCGCACCGCTGGCACCAACTCCTTTCGGATCCACCCACTACGGAAGGGCAAGCTCTTTCTCATTCCGAGCAATCCTGCCGCAGCGCGTGAAGCTGCAGAGAGTGCCAGAAGGACCATCACCCGCTCCTACACTGCGCTCGACCCAGCCGTCAGCGATGATGCAACGAGCAACCGGACCCGGGTCGGTCTCCGACTCCAGCACGGCCACATTCTTTTTTAGCGTTGACCGGCCTCACCTCCGCCCGAAGGGGCGTTTCCTACGTCGCAAACCAACGGTCAATATCCCTATCGACACCGGATGTAAAACGTTTGAGATGCGAGCACTGATCGACCCGTGTAATGCGTATCAGCGCATCATTGGCAACGGCCTATTGGCTATCCGTCACCCGCGTTGGAACGAAGGGCGTCTGCACGGCGATCATCCGCTCGCGAACATCCGACTTCCGTCAAAAGGTGCTGCTGCAGGTTGATCCCCAACTTTGCTGGCCCAACACCCTTTCGACCTGTCGATGGCGAGAACTTGGAGCAGTTCCGCAGCAGTACGCTCGTCGACGAAAGCTGGTTCCAGCCATCGATGGTGTCCCTGGTGCTTGGCACTGATGTGTATCCTCACATCATTCAACCTGGCATACTGCCGAGCATCAACGGTTTGCCAATGGCCCAGAATTCCACATTTGGTTGGATTCTGTCCGGTCCATGTGGACAATAAACCCGTTTGCAACTCATTGCAAGTTGGGGAGGATGTTGATGCCAGATGATAGCAGGTGTGACTCAAACCAGCTGACAGTGTGGTCGCGATCGTTTGTTATCGATAGTGACAAAATTAGTATATTGTGCGAGTGACCTTCTCCCATGCGCAGTCACACTGATCCAGCTGGATCCACCCTGCCTACTTTTAGTGCATTTTCCTCCACACATATGTTTTTCTATTCGCAAATGCACATCTATTGCAATTTCAATGTGCAATAATAAACGTGCTTAAAAAAAAACTCAAATTTTTACGAAGCACGTTTTTATTTTTTTTTTAATTTTTTTATTTATTTATTTGACGCCACCCCGACGAGCACTGTGTTTTTTGACCCAGAAGGAGCGGGCGAGGCAGACGACACACGGCGACCTTGAGAAATAGGGACCTTGAGGGTAAGGTTTGTTTCTGAGCAGCACCTTTTTGGCCTTCGGACATACTTCTTTCGACAATCACGACGGAAGCTTCTTGCGCCACAGCAAGCAAGTAGCCGATAAACAAAAGGCAAAGTAGCGGAAAGTTTGACCGTTTCATTAGATATTGCGAGGGTCCCGAAAGAAAGTAACCGTAAGTGTGATCACCGTACTTGGATGTAGGAGAAAAATGACAAGAATTTGTCGATTTCTTCTAATGCAAAGTAGAGTACAAATGCATGCATATGCGTCATTGACTGGATCTGGAGCGTTGAAATTTGTAGAAGTAAAAATCTTCGCCTTGAAGGTCCAAATTTTTGTGGGGTGGCGTTGTTTTATAAAACACTGCTTCAGCCTCCACAATTTTTTGCACTTTGCTAGAAAATACGTATGTGTTTACAGGTGGTTGGATTATACACTGCCATCATCAATGGGCACGACAATAAAAACCTTAACCTCACCAATCTACATTCGAGAAAAAAGTTCGAATGAATTTTAATTATGCTTATTAAAAAAGTCAATTTCCATTCAATTCTTTTAAGAAAGGAAAAAAAGTATTTACAGTGGGAATGGGATTGCTATCACAGATCACAATACCGACAAAAATGTCAGTCGCGTAAATTCCAATGCCAATAAGGACAACCTTAGGCAAACTGCGCACTCAGTGACATAATCCTAACAGACTATCTCATACAATCTCCAGGCTGCGAAATAATTACAATAAAAAATATATAACCACTTTCCTTCTCCCTTATTCAAGCAGTCTGCCATCTGATTAACACGACATGGTAACGTACTTCCCAGAAAAATAGAAAAGTTAAAGTATCGATATATTAAAACCTGCTAAAAGGCGCAAAACTGCCTCATGATATGGAACTATGCTATTAAAAAAAATTTATTCTTACCTAAATCATTCCATACCTGAGAATCAATAATACGATTCCGCGATATAATTTTGGATTTCGTTAAATCTATGGAACTATATGAAACATCAAGAATTAAAAGCACTTTCGAAAAACAAGAATATTGCTTTATAATATTTTCAAAAGGTTTAATGGACAAAATCAAAACTCCGCTTTCAAGTTACACTAATGAAATCTTAGAGCCTTGCATACGGTAGGGAATTTGCTGAGATATAACGCTGCAATATCCTGCCGACCATACAATTGGAGCTAGAGTTCCACATGGTTGATCCACTAGGATCAACCCTACATGTTTCCACAGCAGATATAATGACTTGCACACAACTAAAGACATCTCTACCTTTGCTAACGATACAGATGTTCTGAGTCGCTCCAAGTGTCCATTGCAAGAATTAGCCTAATTAGATATTTTTCTGACCAAAGTAGAAAAACGGCTCTCCGACTGGCGAATAAATGTAAAATATAAGTAAACAAGTAAGAAAGCTACAGTCGAGTGTGCTCGACTGTGAGATACCCGTTACCCATTTTGAATAAAAGCAAAATATTGCGGTATTATTTTCAAAATATACCGAAAATACTGCAAAATACTAAAAATATACCAAATATATAATTTGATATATTTTTAGTATTTAGTATAGTACCACTTTCAAAATATACCGTAGACGGCATAATATACCAGATTGTCGTCCAAAGCATTTGAGACCCCAAGTACGTAGGTGTTTTTTTCTGGTTTGCGGGGGCGTAAGTGGGCGTGTACAAAATTTGAAACAAACTTGATCTGCGTGCAAACATAACAAATGCTGTCGAAAAAAAAATATAGCTCTTATAGTCTCTGAGATCTAGGTGTTCATACGGACAGACGGACATGGCTATATCGTCTCGGCTGTTGACGCTAATCAAGAATATATATACTTTATAGGGTAGGGCTACCCTATGGGTAGCGGGTATAAAAAGCCCTTCCGATAGTTATCAAAGTAATGAGGACACCTCCGTAGATCAATCACATAGCTATACCTTTTGTGAAATACAATGTCCGAGACAAATTTCATACCTAGACCCGCAATAAATTAGTAATGTTGGCCGGTGCTATTATCTTCGTTAGCATACAAAATTGTTAATGCGACCATTATCTTAAATACTTAAATGAAATATTTTTGTGGATGCTTCGATGAGCCTTCGCTATGTGATTGATCTATGGAGGAGGGCATAGCGACATATCTCCGAGAGGAATTATGTCATTTTCAAAACGTCATATTTTCGTGCGGAGCTATGGCGCTTTTCAAACGACATATCTCCGCCGAACAAAAAACGACATAACTTCGCTGGGAGATATGACGTTTCAAGAAGACATATCTCCGCGCGGAGTTTTGTCGCTATGAAATCCAGTGCTCTTAACTTCTCAACTCTCCGCCGCTGAGCCGAGTTTTGCAAATGCGTATACATATGTATATATAATTATATATACACATAAATACCAGAAATACCAAAACTGGCGTTGAAATCTAAAATTCTGGTCAAAAAAGTTTGAATTTCGTCTGTATAAAATGTCTGCACGAAATAATGTGCGGCATAAAAAAAGCTTAAAAATTCTTTTTTTATCTCAATGTTTTACTTTTGTAATTAAGAAAATTTTTCTTATTAATTTAAAATCTACAAATTCTGCTGTACCAACCTTCATTTAAATTTTTGAAATATCTTTGATGGTTTAGAAGCAGAGGTTTAAACTTTTAGTTTGAAACTGCACGAAATTAGCTGCGATCCACTGTATATATATATATTTATTATATATAATTCCCCAAATTTTTTAAAAGTGAACTTAACATTAGCGAAGAATGGGATACAAAGTATATTGCAATTTTGGCGCGTTCCCACTCATATGTACTCATCAGTGCTGCCACCAGATATGACCAGATTAAGCAATAATAGCATAGAGTAATAGCTTATTTCCACTGCACCAAAAACCTCTTTTTTTCCGTTCAGGTCGAATGTTACATTTGCCCAATGTAAAAACCCATAAGAAAAATAAAGTCGGTTCGAACGTAAAAGAACTGAGTCAGTGAAAATAGGCTATACTCAATTATACATGTGAATGTTTATACGTACATATGTATGTACATATACATATACCTACATATGTTAATAACAAACGTATACGTATATGTACATATATATTATATATTTTACATAATACATAATTCATTCAAGTGTAAGATGAGTCGCTAATAAATCGACGAAGATATGTCGTTTTCTAAACATCATTTCTTCGCGCGGAGATATGCCGCTACCCCTTCACAAAATGTTGTCGAGTAATAATTTTGGATACGCTGTACTATCTGCATCTTCTAGAGTCTCTTATATCTAAGTGTAACTATAGGACCTGATTACAAATAACATCTAACCAAATAACGATGATCGGATAAGACCTCTTTTGTCTGCTAAACATACATATATATGTACATATGTATATTTCGCGATGGCATAAAGGTGTAATACATTTCTACCCTATACATAGCGCATACAAATCCCCTAAAGAAAGGCTGTCTCTTATTAAAATAGTTCGTGCCTTTAATGCGGTATAAACCTTTAAACAACAAAAATCAATCCGAAGATGCCATGTTTATATATTACATGTCCTGGGTCGGGTGGTAACTTAAAATCCAAAAAAAAAAATATATTACATGTCCTTATATTACAAAATCTTTAGTAATGGTGATTAAAATACAGTAAGTGATTCGATAGATGTTAAAAAAGAAATAGTAATCTAGTACATGCGCTACTAATTCCTAACTTTTTAGGCTGACAGGAATTATTGGCAATGAAAATTGAGCACCGTCGGTAATTCCACACTGTAGTGCATTCAGTCCGCAGACATAAATATTTGGGTTGGTTTTCGTTAATGTGGTTGGCGCCTGCGCTTTACTACCATATGTAGCATATATATTGAAAATACCTACATATATTAATAGACTTACACACCTACACTCTAAAAAGAACTGGTGACTCTTGGTTGAAAAAACGAAATATTTTATTGGGCATCACTCTGTTGTTAATTAAAAACTAGTTAACTTTAGTCTTGAAATTGAACAAAAACGATACACCCCTATATTTATAGCTGAAAAGCAGAATAATAATAACAAAATATTATTACAATAAATAAAAGAACTTTCAATTGCAATTGGAGACTGCTTTTACAGCTGAATGAATTGCGTAGTTTACACCGGGTGGCATAATACTACATCCTTGTCTTGCCCATGGTTACTCGTATTGAAATCATCAAGGGGATGAGGAGCAGTGTGGATTAAAACTGAACAATGGTCGTCTTTTTGTGCTGCTGAATGTTGAATGTTGACGTCTTTGTTGTGATGTAGCTATTATTATTATTTTTTTTTTGTATTTCTCGAGCGCTGTTGAACAGACGAATTGTATACATTACTCAACCCAATAAACAAATTAACAACTTTTGTTCTTTTCCACTCGACTGTCAAATAAAACAGTCACCGTTAAACTTAAATAAGTCACCAACATATGTATGTGTCTATGAATGCAGCAGCACATACAAATATACAAAATTATTTGTTTCAGATAAGAAAGCTACATATGTTTGAGTTTAAAATATCAGTTAACCAAATAAAACTATTTTTGGACGAACAGAGTGAAATGATTTTTTAAGAGCGAAAAAATAGCTTTTAAATTCGGCGTATGATCTACTAAGTGTTTTTAACAAATTTATCTCCAGTATTTGAAGCGGCCTAGCTGAGCATCTATTATAAACATACAGACCTAACAAAAACTCTTCTCAAAGAGTAATTTATGACTCTATATTCTTTTAACAAAAAAAAATTCTGTCAGTGAATATCTTTAATATAGATGATATTATATACCGCGGGTATATATAAAGACTGTGGCTACTAACTATATTGAACAACTTCTAGATCGGGCTATCTTTTTATACCCGCTACCCATAGGGTAGAAGGGTATTATAACTTTGTGCCGGCAGGAAATGTATGTAACAGGTAGAAGGAGGCATCCCCAACACTATAAAGTATATATATTCTTGATCAGCGTCTACAGCCGAGACGATCTAGTTTGTCCGTACGAAACACTGGATCTCAGAGACTATAAGAGATAGAGCTATAATTTTTTTTCAAGATCAAGTTTGTTTGAAATTTTTGCCACGCACACTTCTGCCCCCACAAATCAAATAAAATCGAATAACAAGCGTAATTTTTGTAATTTTGGTGTATATAATAATAACAATAGTATTTATGAATCCTGAAAATTTGGTTGCGATCAGATAAAAATTGTGGAAGTTAATAAAGATAAACTTTTGTATGGGCTAAAATGCCTACTTACTAGGGGTCTCAATTGCTTTGGCCGACAATCTGGTATATTATGCCGTCTATGGTATATTTTGAATGTGGTACTATATCGCTATACCAAATTTACCATTTGGTATATTTTTAGTATTTTGCAGTATTTTTTGTATATTTTGAAAATTATACCGCAATAGTTTTCTTTTATTCAAAATGGGTAGCGGGTATCTCATAGTCGAGCACAATAAGTATCGAGCAAGTGTGATTTTAAAGCTTGAGTCGCGATTTTTAGCAGATACAATAAATAACTATAGTTTGTAGTTTTCTTGACTCGATACAAAATTTTTGAATTTATATAAAAAACAAGATGTAGCGAGTTAACAATCTGCTATACTTCGTACTCCCTAGTATATTTTTAATGTAATAGGATATTAATTGATCAAACACTAGCTTCGGTTTGTTTAGTCTTTAATTTCAACATGTGTATGCTATGCACATGCTATTGCTCCTGTGCAATTTCCTTAGACAGGGCGTGTGTATCAGCAATAGAGCATCAAACGTTTTTATTGTTGTTCAATTTAATAGCCTAATTCAGTTATGTATACGAGTACGTACGAGACGTTGTATAAGTTGACGCAACGTCGACAGATGTTAGAGAATGGTAGCAATAACTAACAGCATCAGATGTAACCAGATACCTGCAAATTATCAAAATCTGACGGTTATTGTCACCCCTTGCAAATAGAATATAACCCAGTAGGAACTTATAGGTCCTTTACCGCTCTTGCTATTAAATTATGGTGCTGCTCGAACACATTTGAAATCGATCTAATTTTGAAGCACAGTGAATAATTTTTACACACAAAATACTAGAATTATACTAAACACTAAATTAAGTTATGGTATCGTATATATAAGAGGTCTAAGTTCTAATATACTTTTACATCAGTGAAATAGGGAATAAAACGAAAAATATATAATATATATTTGCAAAGAGAAGCAAAACGTAAATAAAGGTAATAGAAACTTTTAATTCTCTTCATGATGTCAGAGCAATTCACTTTCCAACCCGTATACATGTAATTATATATACTACTCGTAATGCGCGCAAATTGGTTGAAAATCACCAGTCCCAAAGGAATTGATTTTCATAACAAGCTTAAGTTAGCCAAAAAAAAAAAAAAGCGGTCGCAGTGGGCGAACATTTCTTGCTAGGGTTGTTTGCTTACAAATTTTCATGCTCATTTTATTTGGTCGAAACGAAACGAAAGAAAACCAACCTGATTGTAAGTCACCGTCGCTCGACTATCAGATACCATTTTTGGGTACGAGTATATTGAAAAACCGAAAAATTAAGAATACGCAAATTTTGTATAGATCAAAATATTGTTCAATTTGTATACTATAAAATTGAAAAACTAAACTTTAAAACATAAAGGCACAACAATTTTTTTTATTATATTATATTGGTTCAGTTATGTTTATTTAGTAAATAATTTCAAATATAATATTTACGAACAACTATGCAAGAAACTCCATTCTGACTAAATTAATTTTATTTGATATTAAAATGTTTATTTTAAGAAATATAATGTGGCTTTTATGCTTGATAAAGGAGGTTAATCCCAGTAATTTAGTAGGTCTATATTGCTTCACCAAATATTTATGCTCCCCTTAAGGGGCGTAAAAACAAATTTCATAGATAATTTCATACATATAATATAATGATCAAACATATGAAATGCGATATTTCTTGAGCAGTAAAAATAAATAAATATAATTAAATAAAATAAATAAGAAAATACCCATCCACATTTTTGCTAGAAGGTATAAAAAGTGAAAAGCTCGAGACAGAATATTGTTAAACGATATTTAAACATAACATGCTTGTAGAAAAAATTTGGGATCGGCTAATCCCATAGCGCACGCACACAACACAACAGGAAGCAACCACAAAATTTGTTATTTCAAGAGCAGCAGCACAAACAAGGATGCGTGCAAGGCAACACCAACAATGAGGCGTATCAAAAAAGAGAGAAAATGAGAGGGGAGAGCTCTAATATAATAAATAAAACAAGTAAGAGGCTACAGTCAAGTGAGCTCGACTGTGAGATACCCGCTACCTATTTTGAATAAAACTAAAATATTACGGTATTAATATAAAAAAAAAACGCCAAAATAGTATTTCGCAAAGTTCTAAAAATATACAAAATTGTATATGTATGTATATGATGTATTAATACATGAATGCAGTAATGCATTCAAAATATTCCATACAGTGCAAAATATAACAGATTGCCAAAGCAACTAAGATCCCCAGATATTCCTTTATTAACTTCGATCATTTTTATCTGATCGCAACCAAATTTTCAGGAATCACAAAAACTATTGTTATTATTGTATATACCGAAAATTCGACTATAGCTTCAAAATTACTCTTGTTATTCGAATTTTGTCAATTTGTGTGGACGAAAGTGAGCGTGAAAAAAATTGTAAACCAACTTGATCTGCATGCAAACACAACAAGTGCTATAAAATATAAAATTATATTTCTATCTCTTATATCGTCTCGGCTGTTAAGGCTGATCAAGAATACGGGTCTGAGGTGGCTCCTTTTGAATGATACATACATATGTACATTTCCTGCCGACAGAAAGTTGTGATACCCTTCTACCCCTATGGGTAGCGGGTAAAATGACGCTAGTGTGTTTTGTCGCCATTGTTCTTTGCGTTGCACAATGGCCCAGTCGACCACTTTTCTTGATAGAAATCCAATTTGTTAAAGTTAACAGAAGTCAGCGATTTGGCGGCGTTGTATCAGAAAATGTAATCGGCTTTTAAACAAAGCTAATCTGAATCTGAAAAGTGTAGAATTTAGTTCAATTTAAAATTCAGTATAAAACTAAATAAAACAATAATTTGTATGATGAATTATAAGGAGTGTGGCTTGTACCTCGTGTTTTGTCATGTAAATTTTAAAGTGTGTCATTTTTAAGTCCTGGCATAAAACCAATTGTGTCTCTTCGAGAATTTAATTCCGACTTTTCTTTGAATTTGCATTTTTAGACCGTAACATTAATTGCAAAAATGCACTGTTGTCAGATATATGAGAATCAATGACGAGAAACAATAGCAAATTTGATTTTTTTTGTATATATATTGCTCTGATGATTTTACATGGGGACTAAGAAAATGTTATTACATATGCCAAGTAAAATTTAAAAGTTGATAAGAAATCTTTTTATGCTGCATGCTGAAATCTATAATATTTTTGATTTAACGGATATATAGTCTTATATTCGATGAATATGCTTTAATTACATATATGTAGACGTATTGCAAAAAATGATTTTCCATTGAGCCTTAATACCTTAATATTAATGTAATAATAATCCCTTAATATACCCAATGTGACGAAGCAATTTCGTTAAACTATCAGAAGTCAAATTATTGAAAATTTAATGATATCGAAATTTAGGACGATGTTCACAAAATTTTTATTGTTTAAAAAAAATAAATAAAATCCGTTTGCGTAGTCACGCTTACATTATCCAAATTGTTCAAGGCACCTTAATTAGCTCATATATAAAAACCCCATCAAAAAATCTCTTGTAGCATAGGAGTTATTAATTTCCATCCAGTAAAGATGTCTTCTGGACCATAGTGCATGCATGTACACAAACACACACACACTGACTCTAACCTGCGACACCTAGTTACTGATGTATTTATGTGTCAGTTTTCTTTCTTATGCTTATCAGCTCAAGCGAATATTTTTATGGCTTTACATACATACATCATTCACTGCAACACCATCCGTCTAATCTTTTATTGAACATAATGAATGCCAATGGGAATACAAGTATAATATCTCTTAAGACTGCTACGCATTGTGGACATTTAAAGCCTTGGCGTAGTGTGTATTTAAGCCATATAATTTCACTATACTATGCACTTAATTAATTGTTATTAATTTGATATGTATTAATAAAATGAAATCAGTGTAATATTAGTTTTCATGTTAACAAATTTCCTCTTTACAACGTATCCCGAATTCACACAGACAAATTCGATAAGACTAAACGTCCTTGGATCAAATTATGCTCTGTTGCTGTTAATGCTCGTGTTTCATGCGGCAGATGCGATCGATTTACTCAGCGATAACCGAACTTAATTGATTGTTCGCACTAAAACGTTAGAAGTCTGACCCACAAATACTCTAGATTGATTATCGCAAATTACAATGCATGCGATGAATTCTTGAATGTTAGGGCTCGTTTATCTTCAAACATCTTAAACCTTTTTAAAAGTCAAAATTCATTCCTTGAATTGAAATGTGTGAAAAGATGAGAAGATAATTGTCTTGCACTCGCAGGCGAAGTGTTTAGTTATTTGTATTGAAACTCGATGTGTTCGATTCATTGCACGCGTAACCTGCAACTTATCGATTATTGTAGTAACACTAACCGATTGTCACGATACCGAAGTCTGTCGCAAATAAAATTTCGTACATAGCAGACGTGCTCGGCGATCTTTTTCTGCTATTCATACACACACACACAGCCAAGTCTAACTTCTACTATATACTTCTATATATATATATATATATATATGAATATGAATATGATATAATTGGCATTCAATTGTGAGTTGGGAGATTAAGAAATGTATGGCACTCTACGGTAGGTCTTCATGTCTATTAAATAGATATCATCAAAGGCCGCTCTATTAGCAAACACTTTATGTGTGACACTTAATTTATAACCTTCACTAGATGGGTGTTATAATTTTTTCCCCCTTTTGGTCACATCTGAAGAGATAGATCTATGTATGTATTTTATGAGCACACTTAATATTATTGTACGCAGTTATATATTCAATATTTTTCAGGTCTTTTCTACTTTCGTTCCACTTAGCAAAAAACAAAAGAAGTGACGTTAATTGTATATGTGGTTTCTAAGGAAAATCTTTTAGAATGAAGGTTTTCTCTTTACAAAAAAAATCCCTTAACCACTTAAAGTCTAAAACAAACAATAATAATGATATGCGAAAAGTGACATGGCCTTCTGAAAATGAGAAAATTGTTTGCAGATTAATGCGAACAATAGCTTTTCAGTAAATCCATAAGGAAAAACTCGAGATTCAAGTCTTAATCACTTAGCTGGTGACAATAGTCGAGAGAGTTATATTGTGTTAAAAAATGGCATACAAGTAAACTGTTATTTTTATTTTCTTAATTTCTTATATCTATTCTTCAATTGTCTAGTCTATTCCCGTTACAGATAGTTATAGAGAAATTTTCCTTAGTCCAAAACTCTATTAAGTGAACGTTTATTAATAAAATATAGTTGAATCATTTTGGTCAATCTTTCCTTTGCTCCGGATTTCCATTTTCGGAGTAAATTCATTTTTGTGATTGTGTCTATTAACTTTATTAAATAACTAGTTGACCCGGCCAACTTTGTACCGCCCTTATGACAATAAATAAGCAGATTGTGTTTTTAAAGGGTATTATAACTTTGTGCCGGCAGGAAATGTATGTAACAGGTAGAAGGAGGCATCCCCAACACTATAAAGTATATATATTCTTGATTAGCGTCTACAGCCGAGACGATCTAGTTTGTCCGTACGAAACACTGGATCTCAGAGACTATAAGAGATAGAGCTATATTTTTTAAAACAGCATTTGTTATGCTTGCCCGCAGATCAAGTATGTTTCAAGTTTTTGACACGCCCACTTCCGCCCCCGCAATTTGAAAAAATCGAATAACAAGTGTATTTTTAAAGCTAGAGCTGCGAGTTTTGGTATATAAAATAACAGCTATAGTGGTTATGATTCCTATTTGCTTGCGATCGGATAAAAATTGTCTAAGTTATTAAAAAAAAAATACTTTTGTATGGGCCAAAACGCCTACTTACTAGGGCTCGCAGTTGCTTTAGCTGACAATCTGGTGTTATGTTGTGCCGCCTATGGTATATTTTGAATGCGCTACTATACCAAATATATCATTTGGTATATTTTTAGTTTTTTGCAGTATTATCGTATATTTTGAGAGTAATACAGCAAAATATTATGTATTGCTTTTATTAAAAATGGGTAGCGGGTATCTCATAGTCGAGTACACTCGACTGTAGCTTTCTTACTTGTTTTATTATCAGGCGCAAAAACAAACAACGCAGATGGTCTTCCGATCCGTGAACATTCCACGTATAATTGACCATGGGAAAACGTGAATGGTCTAGATTTAAACCACAAACTTTTAAGGATTGCATTGTGATTTGTTGATGGTCATGGCGAATGCAAGACGTAACGGAAATTGAATTCTTTTAAATTTAAACGGCATATCGGTTGGGATTATCGGGATCCTCGGAATAAGAACTTTCTCATCTTTAAATTTTCCTATTATTATCGTAGCGTAAATTAATAAGGACCAACTTGATAGCGTGAAATTTCATCGTTGAAATTCGAGGATTGCAATCCAAAAACCGCCATATCACTGCGTTTCGTGACATATTTGCTGTTGTGTATAAGAGGCAGCGTTAGCGCGTGGCTCTCATGATGTGTGCTTAAGAATTGATTTTTATTAAAATATGTATAAGTTGTTTGTGTTTACAGAGTTGCCAAATGATATAAAGTTATAATGTATTGGTTAATGTAATGACAGAATGTAAGCTAGTATTGGGGTTAGTGAGCATAGTTTTCTTATTTTATTATTTGAGTATATACAACATTTGCAAATATATTTTATGTACTTAACTGAATTGCAGTAATCAACTTTAATGCACCACAATACTCACAAACAAAGTCCATTTTCCCAATGCAAAATGTAATCCTTGCTGCAATCGTATCGAAACGCTGCTCATCATCAAATTCAAATCAGCACTTGATAAATATCTTGTTCTGCGTAGAATATTAAATATATTTGTTGATCTCTGTTGTTTGCTTCTCGTGTGTGTCACTAAATCGAGTATTACGGCTTTGTCGGAAAAGATTCTATAGTCTTGCTTGCGGCATTGCTGGCTGTAGATACAAAATGTATAAATACATAATATCGTACATAAATGTATGATACGTTTACTGTAATTCATTACTATAAGTGCAGCCATTTCGGTGAAGTATAATTCGCGTTGTCAAACGGGATTAAAAGTATCCTATGACCGTCTCCTGGCTCCCTCCCTACCAATTTTCACTCAAATCTGTTCTGCCGTTCTTGATTTATAAGTGGTTTAACATTACACGACTTTCTGTTATACATATATGTATATAGATAATCGATCGAAATAGGCTTTTTACAGACAGGCACAATCATGTTTTTTTTTTTATAATTTTGCTATTTTTAACGATATATTTTGATTAAAAATTGGTCAATTAGTTTTATGGTTTCCATTGTCTGTGACTAGAAACGAATTATACCATCAAAAATGGAATGCAAATTAGAGACGGTATAGCCATTATATAGTTATTATCGTCAGTTCATCTGAGGAGCTGGCGTTACTGAAGATATTCATTGATTGTTTCCTGAAAATGAATTTGTTGATGTACAAAGATAGTAAGAATAAAACTTCGACTCAATTCGCATTATAGTTATTGTGATAATATATACACATACATGTATATTACGGTCTAAATAGGTTTTGTATATATATCAATAGTCGCTAGAGTTGGTAAGGCTGACAAATTTTTTAAAAAAGAAGCCTACGTGATATTTTACAATTCCCTAACCAAATACAAAAAAATATTTAAGACGTGAAACAACGTTCGTTAGATGCACTTTGTATTCGTAAATTAAGGCAACCGCAAATATCAAATGGGTTTTAATGATTAATATTGTGTAGAATTTATTCGGGACAATTTTTCACGAACTATTTTGACATTAAGTTGAATAATAGGAAAAGTAGTTAATATTATAAGAATTTGCAAGCCCAACTTCTCATAATTAGCATCTTTATATATATAACATTCATAGCAGGGATTTTTGTATTTCGTTTTTTTTTTTTTTGTTTTTTTTGATTAAATGGTGTGATATGATATAAACATGCGACATTCGATGTTCTCAGCAAGTGAATATTTGCTTCAATTGCTAAGGAAATAGTTAAATTGAGAACGTAGTACAAAAGAAGAAAATAAAATAGCATCAATAACAACAAGGGTTAAATTCTTAAGTGTCTTTTATACCTAGAGTAGTAGGCAATTCATTGGTTGACCGAGCCGTATACTCAATCAACCGAAAACCAGCCCTTATAGCTTCTACACCAATCACAACTGAGTACGCGCCCAACTATGGGCGGGGCTTTTACGTTACCGTTACTATTTGTACTGCTTGTGTGCTCGAGAGAGCGAGACGAATGATGTCAGCCAGCAGTTCAGATAAGGTCAAAGCAGTTCAGCCTTATTCATGCAGTGGGACGGCAGGCAGGCAACACACCGAACCCGAAAGAAATTTTTGCCAACTCACCTATGTAGATGAAGCCCAGTTCAGTTCGATTTTAGTGTTGACCACACGCATGATTCCAAGCTCCAATGAAGGTTTTATATTTGCGTTTATCTGTATCGCATTCGCAATCGCGAACATACATTTCCTAAAAACTCGATGTAAGCATAAATAAAACAAAAAAATTCATTTAAAATAATAATAACAACTCTTCTGTGCTAGTGAAATTAAATAAATAATGTGTCGGTACAGTTGAGACATCAAATGCTATTGCTATTGTACAATTTGCAAAATTTTACACAACAAAAAGTTAATAATAGCAGTACAAATTACAAAATGTACACACACAGTACAAAATGTACATAGAGTTTATAAAGTGTATGTATGTACAATATAGTTCATTCATTTCATCTACATATGTTTATATGTATTTACAATGTGTTGTATTACATGCTATGCGTAAAAAGCCTTTGTTCGTTGTAATTTCATACTGTAACTGAGTTTTAAATTCAATAGTGCTCGAAATGTATGCTCACGCTCAATAAAAATGATTAAACAATGGATTTAATATATCTTATTACCCATGGGTAGAGTGGTATAAAAACGTAGTGTCCAAATAAATTGCAAAATAGTGAAACATCGCACAACATCGCAGCCCTTTTTCCATCGAACCCATTTTGTGCATGTTATAGCAATTTTCTTTCAACATCGGCACGGTTGGGTTTGTTATACATAAACATAGACATATATGTACATATGTATAAACATATACTCATGTCCGACTGCCTGTCCTAGATAGATACGAGTACTATACTATCTTGAACTACCTAATTTGCGATTTGTGAGGTCCGCTTTTAAGTTGAAAACGTCAAGAGGCCTGTACTGATATTTGGTATTTACAATATGTTAATGAGAGCACCTCTTGATGTCACTTACAAAGTGCTTGTCGCGTCTCTCATTTTTATGCCTAATGTAATAAAAACAATCTTCAGCGAATAAAAGTCAGTCTCATGTTGACTTGACATTTATATAGTAGTTATTTTACCGACACATGCTCGAAATATCTTTTTATATAAACTACCCATGGGGTAGAACGGTGAGAGGATGTGTCAGGGTGTGGTGAATGCTCATGTGGGCGTGGCAAAACTTAAAAAAAAATTGATCTGCGTGCAATAATAATGTCAAGTTAAGTAGAAAAAAAAGAATTAGTTCGATTTAAGTTCTATAAGTTCTTGAAATCCAGTGTTTAATACGGACAGACGGATGTGACTAAATGGCAAAAAAACAAAAAACATTCTTTATGAGACTGGAGATTATAGTTCCTTAGTATCAAAAGCGAAGTTGATAGTTCGACTCCCCTGTAGCTGTATGAACGACTGTCCGTATCTAATAGATCATAAGACTGTGCAGTGAAATTTTCAAGTACACCTGAGCTTTCTTTTTTATTATATTTTATATTGTAATTATTAATATAAAATATATAAAATCAAGAATGTTTTTGTAAGGTGAAGTTTCGGTGTGAGTTTTACAAGTAACAATTTTTTCTATTTATTTAATTAATTGCAAAGATCATGAATTAAAGAACACCAACACAAATAGCAATGCCAACGACGGCAATTGGTCCAAAGACTTCGTTATATAATATTTTATTTGGTTTCGATTTAACTAGCTTGCTCAACATAGATACAAGGCTACATATATGTATATATGTTATATGTATTCTGTAAGTAAAATAAGTGTGTCTGACTAAATTCAAACAAGTCAGAAAGCTACAGTAGAGTGTGCTCGTCTGTGAGATTTTGAATAAAAGCGAAATATTGCGGTATTATTTTCAAAATATAAAGAAAATACTATAAAAATACAAAAAATATACTAAGTTGTATATTTGGTATATCGATAAAGTACCACATTCAAAATATACCATAGACAGCACAATATACCAGATTGTCAGCCAAAGCAAATAAGACCCCTAGTAAGTAGGCGTTTTAGCCCTTACAAAAGTATTTCTTTAAAACTTTCACAATTTTTATCCGATTGTAACCAAATTTTCAGGAATCATAAATACTGATGTTATTATTATATACATTAAAATTCGCAGCTCTAGCTTCAAAATTACACTTGTTATTCGATATTTTCAATTTGCGGGGGCGGAAGTGGGCGCGTCAAAAATTTGAAGCAAACTTGGTCTGCGTGCAAACATAACATAAATTATCGCTCTATTTCTTATAGTCTCTAAGATCCAGTGTTTCATACGGACAGACGGACATGGCTAGATCGTCTCGGCTGTTGACGCTGATCAAGAATATATATACCTATAGGATCGGAGATGCTTTCTTCTACCTGTAGAGCGGCTATAAAAAGAAGTAAGAAAGCTGTAGTCGAGATTGCTCGACAGAGCGATAAACAGTGGGCTGTTATTCTTAAAATATATCTATATTAATACACCAAAGAAATACTAAAATGTGCAAAAATTATTATATTATATTTAAAATATACCGTAAGGTAATTGATAATTAATTAATGCAGAAATTAATTAATGCATCTCCCTATGAGTAAGCGGGTAATACCCGATGTTTTCCGAATTTTTTATTTAAGCGGTACATTGATGTATTAGCTGGAAAGAAAATTATAAAGTTGGTTGTTTGCCTTCGATGAGTTTTTATTGTAGTATAAAAACTGTTGGGCTCACATATGTATATAATGCGTGAATCCTTGTCTTGCTTTGGAACATAACTTATAGAAAGGTTATATATGCTTATATATTAAATATTTAAGTATTATAAAAATGTATGTAATTAGCCGAAGAAGACATCAATGATAAATATTATTTTTATACATATTTTATACATATTAATCTTTCGAGTATACACATTTTTTCTCGAATGCTTTGACATGTGTTTCTATGCATTTATTTCTTATCTGCTTTAAATCTTTGGTCCCGTTAGGTTATTAAAGAAGACAAAGTCATGCGTTTAATAGAAAGTTGATATTTGTGCAAAGTTCTGCATTTAGATTTTGAGCTCGACGCGTCAACTGATCTCCAGCAAAAAGTGGTTTATTTTAAGAAATTGTTCATTTCTTAATGCAAAAAGTTAAGATTGTTGCCATTTTTGATCTTTTTCGCGAGACTAAAAAGAGAGTAAAAGTTAAAAAATAAACCAACCTTAGTCAGCATCAATATCTCAGTCGATTTAGCCGGTGTATATCTTCCTCTATTGCTTGCAAAGATCATATTTCTATTTCCAATTTTAGATATCACAAAATTTTCAAAAACCTCCAACTACTTATATACGTTGTAATTATGTTAGTTATTGAAACGGCATAACAAAAATATTTCCTAACTAATTTTTAAAAATAAACAAAATTAGTGTTGTCATCGACCTTATTGTCTATTCCGTTGTACTGATTAAAGTTACAATAGTCTCTATATAGCCTCCATGCATGTAAGATTCTTCGCAACATCTTTATTCTGAAAAATTGTCCTAGCTATGCAGGTGGATTAAGCCGTCCCTTATAGGGCAGTTAGTTGATCGCATGGGAAGCCGACATGGAATATCAGAACAGTGTGTGGGTTACTAATATCTCCAGGACAACTTTGGACTTGACCATAACAGAGTGCATTCATATTACTGCACCTTGGCTATGAACAAACATGTTAATTGCGTTAATATTAGAGTGTATACAATGGGCTGTCTGTAGCCTGGCCAATGGCGATGACTTCCGCTTTTATAGAGTTTGTACGAGTGCCTCAAACCCAGGTTGGGGCAACAGACAGACGCAACCACTCAGACATCAGTCATCTTTGAACTATCGGTAAAAATATTAAAGGAAAGCAAAGACCTTCCTTCATATGTGCAAGTATATACCGTATTAAGATAATCAGTACATGTGAGGCGATATATATAGTCCAGTTTAACGTCCTGCCATGTTGGCTTAATTTCACGAAGCCCGAGCTTAGGGATACAAATTAAGCGTGGATCAGCGTCCCCTTAGAATTCACCGCAGGTACACATTTGAAGAGCCAGTTGTTTGGACTAGACATGGGGAGCGAGGCCCATCTAAAACCTCTTCCGATTTTTGGTTATCGGCAACCGGTTGATCGTACGCAACTCCACGCTGAGTATAAACCTCATTGTCCGCTTTGGACTTACCACAGCCACCACGATACTCTCCGAAGGGCCGCAACCAAATACCAGGATGGACAAAGTCCGCAGACACCTGGTTCCCGTGGTACCAGAAACTCACCTTTGGTCAGGTGTCGTACTTGCCAATTGTACTACCAATTAAACTCCAAACAGTTAGCGTTGGTGAGGCGATAGTAGTGTCGATACTAGTCCCTGTCTATAGCGTGGCGGCAATGCTTTGAGCCGCTTACGTGACTAAGGGTTGCGCGGATATGTTGAAAGGCCCCAAGTGCAACAAAATATCTTTTTCGGCATGTACAAGGCTTCGATGGCCTCTTCACTCTTTCTAAAATGTTGAGCTTCCATGTGAGTTTACTGCTCAAGATTATAGCTTTGCTCGACGATATTTATATTTACCCCATCCTAGGGTGTACCACCTCGCACTACGCTTGTAAAGGTTGGTCCTGAGACGCCAAAGCATATTCTTTGAAGTGGCTGTTGGCACCGGATCCGTGACTTGGTTGGTGTGCAGTTGCTCGTACTTCGAGCACTCCAATACTCGAAAACAACAATGTTGTAATGAATCAAAATCTGCTGAAATCTTTATTTTCTTCATTAAATTTTATACATTTCATTAGTTTTCGTATTTATACTTACATTCGTGCTCTGTGCACACCTTCAAATCCCTATTTTATTGTGCACAATATTTTGGCTCTGCTTGGGCTAACATTCAAATTTAAAGTAAAACACGCTGCAGAAAATTGCAGCTGCATTACTACTTTCAGCGGGCCTAACGGTGAAATTCCCATGCACAAAAGAAAATCACCGATTACAAATGCCCAGTAGGAAATGCGCTGGCAAAGCCCTAGTAGAAAATTTAGCTCGCCCGCCAACAGTGGCTTTTTCAATGGACAGGCTACAATATCCTAGACAGAGTCTAGATAGACTCCACTTAGTGTTCGCATGCTGATTCGTGGCCATCGCATGCACTGCCTTCTAATGTGCAGGACAAGTTGATGATGATGATGATTAGCCTGATGTCGCTGCGACTTAGTCAGGGATGAAAATGTTTTTCACGGTCGATCGATATTTTTTTTTAAAGATGTAAATTACTCAAAAATATACAATCCAAAAAGCTAGAAAGTTTTCCCAGCGACTTCTATCAGTTTAATTTAATCTTTGACCAGTTCATAAGCAAGTTTAGTATAAATTGTGACTATTTTTTTCTTTTTAAACGGTGT
This sequence comes from Drosophila niveifrons, assembly GCA_035046325.1. NCBI lineage: Eukaryota > Metazoa > Arthropoda > Insecta > Diptera > Drosophilidae > Drosophila > Drosophila niveifrons. The sequence continues at coordinate 1,514,020 of JAWNOC010000058.1, read as the reverse complement.
ATTTTACTTCAAACTAGTCGTATGTACATACATATACATACATATATGTTTTGCTTTCATTGAAAATTGAAATCGAATCTATGTATGTTTACTGTCAATTTGACATGTGCGTATTTACACAATCATATGTATATGTAAATAATATGTAATAGTTTATTCTCAGAAATATGATATGTAAATAATCACGTAAGGCGCCAACAAAAGGCTTCATGAAAATGTAAAAATTATTTTTTGAATGCCGCCAAAAAGGTAGCGAACGAACATTTATAGATAATCGGCAATTGGTTTAATCACATACAACATTTTTAAGTAAATTCAGAATAAACTGTCCACAACTTAGATATGTAGTTATGGCAAAAAAAAAAAACGTGACGTAAACATAAACAATAGATATAAATGTGACAAAAGGTATAAATAAAACCAATTCGTGTACCCCAATAAACTTTCAAGTACAGTAGCAGTAGTAAATATTTATAGAAAAATAACTTACATACTTGTATTATCGACCAAGAGCAAGTATCAATACGAAATAATGAAGATTTGAAAATCGTCTTCATCTGTAATACAAACAAGTAGTAATCTAGTTTGTGACATTTCAAATAACATTAATGTAACGAATATTTTTAATCCCCATAAAAACAATGCAATGATTGATTTGGTGAACTCAAGCCTTTTTTTGTCTTTTCAGATATTATTTGAAATTGAAATAACTGTGAATCCATGTAGAATCCAACATTGTCGAAAAAAAAACCAATAATACGAATTGCAGATGGCTAACACAGGCTTAGCTGTATCATCATCACAGGCATCTTCGCCTAGTCAGCAACATAGCAACAAGCTACATTTGTTGTCTGATGTAAATTCTTCAGTTGTTGTTTCTGGACGTGATTCGAGCTCAGTGTCTTCAGCCCTAACTTTAGCGCCGAGACAATTGCATTCACATTCACATTCGACAGCATTAGATCAATACCGGCTACAACTTTATAATTATGCTCTTAACCTTGAGCGTTTGCGTTGCCCTCAATATGGCTCTGGGACAGCGGCAGGAAGTGGGACAAGTTTAGGAGGAGTAAATTCGCAGTCATCAATGGTTGCACCTTGGTTGCATACATATACGCAGCCTGCGCTGCACTGTGGGCAAAGATTGGCAACGCTTTCAACAATATCGCTGTTTCCACAGTCGCAGCGAATATTTCAACCCGAGGAACCGAAACCACAACACAGTTACATTGGGTTGATTGCTATGGCGATTTTAAGCTCTACAGAAATTAAGCTTGTGCTCTCGGATATTTATCAATACATTTTGGATAACTATCCATATTTTCGAACTCGCGGACCTGGTTGGCGCAATTCCATACGCCATAACTTGTCTCTCAACGATTGCTTCATTAAATCTGGACGCAGTGCGAACGGTAAAGGTCATTACTGGGCCATTCACCCAGCTAACATGGAGGACTTTCGCAAAGGTGACTTTCGGCGTCGTAAAGCTCAGCGTAAGGTTCGCAAGCATATGGGGCTATCCGTTGACGACACTAGCACGGATTCTCCAAGTCCGCCGCCATTGGACTTAACTGCTCCACCTGCACTAGGTACAGCGCAAGCATCTTTGCAGCTGGCAGCCCTTAACTATCCATATAATCAGCATTACATTGGCCAGTTCCTTGGACGCAGTAGTCATCCACAATATACCACAACGACTACAGCTCTGCAGCGACAACAGATTCATATTCAGCAACATCCCGATTCAAATATAGTATTCCCTACGCTGGACCACCACATTTCATATCAAGAACAGAAACAGCAACAACAGCATCAGCATCAGCATATAGCCTATATCAACTCGACGACAACGACTACAATTGCAAATCTTTATTCGCAAACACAACGCAAGCGTCAGTTTGATGTTGCCTCTTTGCTCGCACCCGATGTACAAATTGTTGATATTGTTAATAAGGATGAGCGAGAGAGAGCATCGACAACACAAACACAGCACACGGTCATAACAAAGCTGCAAGTGCAAAATCAACAAACGATTCATCATCATCATCATCAAGAATTGGTGATGGAACAACAACCATCATCAAACTCTAGTGGCAAGACCAATCCGTCCTTGGATGCTGCCGACATCGACGCTGATATCGATGTAGATGGTGACGGTGAATGTGATGGCAATCGAGATAAAGATCGAGGCGAAGTACAAAATGCATTAATGCTGCACCCAAATCGAAATCGTAGTCATTTAAGCAGTCATGAAGCTGCTATAGAAATGCTTTCGGTTCCAGATGACAATAACTCCGATATTAGTGATGCTAGACGATTATCACCTTTTGATGCAGATGACGCAGAACTAGAGCCTCACAATTTCACAACATCAATATCGCCAACGGAAGGTGGTGGTAGGAGCTCATCAATAGCTAGCAGTAGTCAAAATGACTCGAATTCACTTGAGGAATGCATTACCGTTTCAACTGCAGACTCTGCATCCGTCTCTACATCGATTTCACATCACCTATCAACTCCTCTGGGAATACCATCATGCCATCATCATGTTGTCGATCCGCACATATTAAGCAGATATTATGGTACATATATGGCAGCTGCAGCGCATCGAGCCAGCATCGAAGCCTCCAGAGCCCAATCAAAATCAATAACAACACCCCCGCCGCCAAATGAACTGTTACCTAACAAATTGTAATTAAAACAATATGGAATCTGTGCTCGTATTTAAATTAAATGTAATGCCACCAACTATAGTTTATATAATACTATTAGTAGTATTACACTAGTAAATAAAGTTCTGTTATAGACACTACTTGTATTTCGAAGTTTTTATGTTTGTTTTTATGTTTAAAATAAATGTAAAATAAAACAAATAAGAAACAGATAAGTGTGCTCGACTGTGAGATACCCGGTACCCATTAAAATATACTAAATTAATATATCACAAAAATCGTAAATATGTAACAAATGGTATACTTGGCTTATTTATATGGGACTACATCGCAAAATATACCGTTGTCGCAAAATATACCAGACTGTCAACCAAAACAACAAATAACCCTAAAAAGTAGGCGTTTTTGCCAACACATAGCATTCCTTTAATAACTTCGACAATTTTAATCGCAAACCAAATTTTCAGGAATCACAATAGCTATAGTTATTAGCATCGATACGATGTTTGCAACAGCAATCTAAACAGTAATATATGGATGTTTTCGCCCCATATCGGTCACTATCTAAAAAGGAGTTAAAAGCTTGATTTACTACTGAAGGGCTGTTCCCAGTAGAACGAACTCGTGTTTTTCCCGCGCAACTCCAAAAAAAACGGCAGTGAAAAATGTTTGCGACATAATTTCGTTCCGCAATTTCCCAGCACAAAGAAATGCTTAAGCATTTCTAGTATCGATACTGCGATACTAGAATGTATGAATGTCAAATCAGCTGTTGCACATACGAAACAAGAAAAAGTTATACAAAATAAAAGCAAGCATTGCATTATTATTTAAAAATACCAAATTTAAATTCCACAAAAATTCTAAAAATTATCAACTACGTTAAAAATATACCATGGAGTTCAAAATATACCAAATTGTCAGCCAAAGAAATATAGACCCCTAGTAAGTAGGCGTTTTCTCAATACAAAAATTGTTCTTTAATGTCTACGAATTTGTTTAGCCGATCATAGCAAAACTCTCTGGAATCTCAAAGACTATAGATATTATTGTATGTGCGGGACTTCAGCTATAAAATTAGACTTTTGCCGAATCAAGTTGAATCATTTATTATTATTTGAACACAAATCACAATCACAAAAATATATTTTACATTACATAAAAGTGAAATTTCATTGCTGTTTTGGCATAAGCACCGGCAAAATTATCAGTGTTTTTGAAAACACTGCAAAAAGGGGACTGTAGCACCTACAAGTGTAATTGAATTTTTTTTATTGATTTGAATTAGAAACAAATTTTGTTACCTGGTTTTGTTTTTGTTTTCATATAAGGTTCCCTTTCGTTCCTTGGCCTTTTTAATCTCTTGACTATTATTTTTAGATAAAATTGCATCTGTTGCCAAGCCGAAGGGTTTCAATAATCGGAATAAAGCCTCAAGAGGTTTTTAGAAACGTGAATATTATTTGTTTTTTCAAAGGTTCAAAAATGGTTTGCCATTGAGGCTTAATGATAAGTTATTTAATTGGCTTGTGCTGACCTTGATGTTGTCGCGTTTTAACATTTCCGTTAGCTTGTTAATAGACGCAGAATCTTTGATTAAACATCTATAATAGTTTTCTGACACAATAATGATTGGGCATGAATCCAATGTACAGGGCTTTTTGAAATTGCCTTATTTCCAATTTCGCTGGGATTGTGGTAATGCCGTCCCCAAGAGACCGCCATCAAAGATACTCTACTTCTTATTTAAAGAAAAAAATACTTTTTTTGCGAAAAACTTATGTTACCTCATTAAGCTTGTCCAATACCAATGAGATGTGCTTCACATGATCTTTCACGTTTTCAGAGAATATCAACTATATAATCATAGCAAGACTTCGCAAATTGTTACCCAGGTACATGGATAATGAGCCTTTGAAAAATGTTCGGAACTTTTTTTAAATTATAAGTCTGCAGAATTCATACTTTTCGACTGCTGCAGGGAAAGCAGTTTATCGGTCTTCTACATTTGACATTTGGTAAAATCCCAATTGCTAGAAAAGTGTTCTGACACAGAAACTATAGTTCTACAAGTTCTTCCCGTGTACATAAAGTCTATATTAAAATTCAGCGAAATTGTTTTCCATATCTTTTGACTTTGGTTCATTCAATAGTTTTGGCCTGTGTTGTGAGCGCTGCATTCACTGAAACGTCAATCAGAGTTTCCATGTCAGAGCTTTTGAATTTGTGATTATGTAGTATATATCTCTAAACTGTCGCTCGTAGGGTCTTATCCAAAAGTTATTTATTTTATTTGAATCTTTTATTTTTTAGATAAGCACTCAACTTTCATAATTTAGCTCGTTCTTGCATATTGTATGCAATCCCGAAGCATCTTTAAGGCGGAAGTTTTTGCCATTGGCAAGGATGCAGAAGTGACACAGGGATTAGGTACAGAAATTGAAGTTCGCTCTAGGCTTCAGTGGGATGTGAGCTGGCGTAATACCAACTCGTGCAAAACTGCAAGGCTGATATGTACTGCAGGCTAATGCTAGACATTTTAACTGGTCACTGTTTGTCGACTGCCAATGCTATAAAGCTGCAAATGCAACGAGTCCGGAGTTAATCTCACGAAGCCCGAGCTTAGGGATACAAATTAAGCGTGGATCAGCGCCCCCTTGGAATTTACCGCAGGTACACATTTGAAGAGCCAGTTGTTTGGACTAGACATGGGGAGCGAGGCCCATCTAAAACCTCTTCCGATTTTTGGTTATCGGCAACCGGTTGATCGTACGCAACTCCACGCTGAGTATAAACCTCATTGTCCGCTTTGGACTTACCACAGCCACCACGATACTCTCCGAAGGGCCGCAACCAAATACCAGGATGGACAAAGTCCGCAGGCACCTGGTTCTCGTGGTACCAGAAACTCACCTCTGGTCAGGTGTCGTACTTGCCAATTGTACTACCAATTAAACCCCAAACAGATAGCGTTGGTGCCGCACCTCCTTAATCGCCTTTTACGATAAGTGGGGGTCCACTGTGGTTGGTATTCTTTCTAACCCCGCCGCCTTCCAGCCACCAACCACTGCATCCACACAGTGCGACTTCTGAGTCGAAGATACGGTCCAACGGTACAGTTACGGACCTCCACTGGTCTAAGCTTTGCCCTTAGTAATAGGGGCAGCCGGTCCTACCTAAACCCTAAGCCTGCATCTTGTTTGTTTATCATTATTTTTTATTGTTTGGGCGACAACGTGGTACATGAAAAATGTGCTGGCTTTAACTGGAGTATTGTCGATTTATTTGTATGTAAGTCAGGGTTAAGATGGACCTGTGAACATTGCGGGTAGGCTGAACGCGAATTTGCTGAGTTTATTTAGCAACGCGGACTGGCAGGCTTATAGAAGTTCTACATAACGACTTGGCGTCGTTAAATATCGAAGCTTCCTGCTCCAAATTTGCTGTCGGCAGAATTGACAATGGGGAATGCTTGAAGTAATTCAATCTTTGAAATTAAGAGTCCATCAACTTTCACTTTATTTGATTAGATTTGCTGCAAAGAAATAATTTTAATGCTGATAGATTAACCTTGATTTGCTGCAAAGAATTTTGGCCGGAGCACGTATTTATTATAAAATAGCTTAGCTGCAATGTCGATCTTCGATTTCACTTCCTAATTGTAGCAATAATTCTAATTCTAAGACCTCTTTTATATCTGTTGGTTCAGAAAATTAACATTCTCTTGACGTCTTTGATAACAAACAGAATGTAAGAGGCATGTGCAGTAATCTTAACACATCACACTGTTACACATTTTTAAATAAACAGAAGTATTAAATGTTAACTTGGAACTGGTTTCGATTAATAGTTCGATTCCAAGTACATAGTGAACTGGTTCCACGCTCATTCTCTCTGGGGCAGTTAATTGCAGTGGTGTCATTTTTTTCTGAGCAAAAAAAGCTGGATCAATGAAAAAAAAAGCTGAAAAAAGCGGAATACCTGAGAAAAAAGTTAAGAAACAAACTGATCTTTATAAGGCAATGTGATGTATGTTTTTGAATGATAAACCCTCAGTTCCACTCAACTTATCATAAAATATATGGGTAATACTCTTTACAGTGAAAAAAAAAACATCAACTGAAACAATTTTAAAAATAAGTAATATAATGTAAAAAAATTAAGATCTATAGTATATTTAAGATGTCGTCAATATTATCATCATCGGTTGGATAAAATTTTTTTTCTTCAATTGTAGATAGGCAGCTGGGTGGTAGCTTGGTAGCTAAAATTTTAAGTAAATTAATTTCTAATTTGAAAATACAAATAAATTAAAATATGGACCTTATACTCAGTATAGCGTTTAACGTTTTAACGCTCATGCAAACTCCTTGAATTCTGTGCTCTGCAGCCAGACATCTCTCACTTTTTATTTATAAGTTTCCTTTGGCATCGTTAACTTGATATAGCGCAAGCCAATTTCACAATATTAGTGATGCAAGACGCTATGAACTTTTGAGGGAAGTTATTCGATACAAGTAAATATCGATATTTTGTCGAGAGAAATACATTTTTAACATTTCAGCCGTTAAATTCAATTTAAACATCTATAAGCCAGAATTCCCGCTGCCCGCTGTTTTCATATTTTTCACGCAATCACACTTCAAAAAAATCCAGATCTGACTGGAAAAAAGCGGAAATGACACCCCTGGTTATTTGTGATCTGACAAGGAGTGCGAAATTTCAGTGTCTTATTAATTGGCATTATCTGGTAAAAACAAATTATTGTATTAAATATAATATTTTACACTTTTCTATAGGTTATGGGCACAGACACAAATGTTGCTGATAAATAATAAAGATTGTTATTTTTGAATTTCTTTAAACATACATAGATGCCGTTCTCTGAAGATTACATTCTTATACCCGCTACCCATAGGGTAGAAGAGTATTATAACTTTGTGTCGGCAGGATATGTATGTAACAGGTAGAAGGAGGCATCTCGGACCCCATAAAGTATATAAATATATTCTTGATCAGCATCAACAGATGAGACGATCTAGCCATATCCATCTGACTATCTGTCTGCCTCTCCGTCTGTCTGTCTGTCCGTATGAAACATCGAATAACAAGCGCTAGAGCAGCTAGTCTTGTATTATATACAATAATGACTATAGTCTGTGATTCCTGAAAATTTGGTGGTGATCACATAAAAATTGTCGAAGTTATTAAGAGATTACTTTTGTATTTGTCTGACAATGTGGTATAATTTGCACTCTAGTATATATTTCTAGTATTTTCGTGGTATTATGTTAGTAGAATTTATAAAAAATACTGCAATATTTAGCTTTTATTCAAAATGGTTAGCGGGTATCTCAGATCAAGTGTTTAACATTTTCTTAATTGTTAAATTCAGATTCGGTCATCGAACGACATCTTAAGTATAATAGAGAGTTCAATATAATACTTTAGCTTTATGAGGAAATGGAAAAAAAAAAACAACAAAAAGAAAACATTTTGGAACAAAGTGGCTTAAACTATAAATGCCACCAAATGCATTTCAAATTTGATTTAAATAGAAACATATAATCTCTTTACTTTTTAACATTTTTTAGTTTCTATAAAGTTTAACCTATTAATTAATTATATAAAGCAAATTTTTTAATTTAATACCAATTTTTAATTTTGAAAATATGCATGTTATGCATTTATTAAAGGCATATACATAATAACTTTTGGTTAATTTTCTATGAAACAGACCAAATTTGAACAAAAAAAATTTGGTGTTAGAAAAACATTATTTCTCAAGTCTTTAGTAAATGAAATTAAATTTTAGCTCAAAAAACTATATATGAAGACATCCAAGGTTGAATAAGCATCGCAAGAGAACTCTTTGACACTAAATGCAAATTTAGTAGAGAACAGATTAAAGAGAAAGTATTTAAAGTATATTCGCACTGGCTTTCAAAAGTCTGAAATTAAAACCAAATCAATACCGGCAATACCAGAAAATAAAAAGAACATGAACAAAATGAAAGAAATTAAAAGAAAGTTAATGCTCTCACTTGTACGTAGGTAAAAACAAAGTAACTTTTGAGGAGGCGTGTTGGAAAAACATAACACTGTTAAACATTTTTCAATTCCAAGTTCAGAGTGTTCTAGTGTTGAGTAAATACTACTCATTAAGGTGAACATGTTCACTTGTTCTTTTTTTTCAAAAGAGTCAACCTACTCATATTGCACACTTGCTCACTGTTCATTGCTAAGTTGCTCACTGGTTGTTCAGTGCATTACCAAGCCAATGAGCACAGCATCTCAACGACTTTTAAAAAATATATTATACATTACATATTCAATTTTCAAACCCACCAATACCTCTGCATTTTAATTTGTGGCATTATTTTTGCTCCCTTCATGGGGAATTTAAAAATATTTAAATAAAATCAAGCAACTTCTTGCTCATTTATGTGCATTTTTGGTTTAAATTCTGCATTTCTGAATGGGAACAAAGTGCGCAAACAAGAGTAACTAAGCACAAATGAAGAAGTGAGCAAGGGAGCTAGTGAACAAAATTGAGCAAGTAAACAAAAATGAGCAAATGAACAATTAAGAATAAAAGGTAAGGAACCTATTCGCTCGCTCAGTTTAGTGAAGAACTCTTTTTTGTTCACTCACTTATGAGCAACTTCGAACTTCGAATCGCAGCGCTCGACCCGACTGAGGTCGCCATAATTCAGTTTTTAAAGATAGGATTTTTTGTATGAAACAAAGCATCTATGCATTGTATGGTTAGTGCTAGAGTCTTCATAGTATTGGTTCACGCTCATTCTCTCCCCAGCAGTTATTTGTGATCTGACAAGGAGTAAATAATAAAAATGAAACTAAAGTATAAAGTTAAATTACAAGGTGTTTTATTTTAAATTAATCATTGCGCAATTAGTTCTTACTTCTGTCAGTAAGCTAGTAAAGGAATGGAAAAAATACGCTCGTGCTAATAGTTCCGCATTCGATCTGCGACTGAACTGAGTGTCTGAGTACGCTGCGCTGAGCCGAAGAAACGCTGGGGTTCTGGTAATAGACATGAATAATCTTTGTATTATATAGTTAAGATTCGTAATATCTCAGCCATTTTTTTTTTATAATTTTGATAACTTTATCGACACATTTTCTTTTATTCAAACTTTTGTTTCAATTTTTACTATCTAAAAAAATATACAATAAATAAAAACATGTAAATAATTAATTATTTGATCAGCTACACACAATCGATACAAACACACCACGTCTACCGCCCAACGTGACCGAATTGTGTATCTTAACTATGTATTTAAATATTATTTACCCTTTGTAGATTTAGGGTATTTTTTCAATTTTTCGCGATCGCAATACTACCATCTCTACATTTAAATTAACTGATTTTTGCTTAGATCTCCAATTTAAGCATTATATTAAAAAAGATTTGATGGCGTCCCAAATAAGTATCTTACACAGATTGAAACAATGGGAATTTTAAATTTTAAGCAATTTTCTTAATGAAGATATACCTAAAAAAAAAATGAACAATTAATAAAGACAAATATAATAAATTGTTATTAAAAACTAACGGCTATTTTAACTTACTATTATATAAGGAATATGTTTTGCTATTTTTTGGCCTTCCCTGCTATAAATAACCACCAAGAGTTGGCAACACTGGTGACGGACGCTGCGCGCTGCTTTCGAATTTCGAAAACGCTCTGAGGTTTTAATCGCAGCTCTCGGGTTTTCTGGAGTTGCAATAATGCAATAATGACACCTCAAGCCATGACAACAACCGCTGAGCGGCAGACTTATTTCGAGCATCGGCAGGCTTATTTCGAACATAGACGTATGCCAAACATCACAAATAGTGGTTTTACACAAAAGAGAATTATATTCACTGCAACTCCACGTTGCAAAACTTCACATGCATACAAATACTTATATAAGCGGTCATGTAGATACAGACACGCATACATAGAAACGAAAGCACAGCGCAAAGAAATACGCTCATACTCATCGTTCCGCATTTGATCTGCGACTGAACTGTGTGACGGACGCTGCGCGCAGCGCTAAAACTTCGAATTACGAAATGAGCCGAAGACGCTCCGGTGTTCGAATCCAGTGTTGCCAGATTAGCTTATTTCAGGCTAGATCTAGCATATTTGAAAATGGAATAGCTTATAAAATTTGCAAATAGCTTATAGCCTAAAATCTAGCATACTTTAAAGATCATCTAGCAATAAATGTGTTCGTGTATTCATCGGAGCTCTATTAGTGCCGATTGCTATGATCGTGATTTTTGTTTTCCAATCGATGGTGCCATCGATATATTGTGCTACATGTGTTTTTGCATTTTATTGTGGTTGTGAAATAAAACGAATGTGAAGCTTACAAATATGCCAAAAGTAACATACAAACAATTATTCCGCGATGCGTGGCTGGAAAGTAGCGAGTTTAAGGACTGGCTACGGAAATTGCCTGCTGACGCGACAAAAGCGTACTGCTGCTATTGCAAAGCTACAATAGCAGCAGAAATACATATGTAAATCTAATTAAAAGAAACGATAAATATTTAAGTGAAACCCAAAATGACGATTTGGACGATTTGCTTAATGATTTCATTTAAATAAAATCTTAAAAAATACGATAATTTTGTATGGTTAGTGGTATGGGTGTGCATCGCATGATTCAAATTTTTTGCACGCCTTCTTCAACTCCCGCAAAACGAAAAAAATTTTTTTAGAACCGTAATTTTGAAGATACAATAGTATATAGTAGGCAAAAACGCCTACATTTTTGATATTTTAAGTATTTCGCGGAATCTTTTTTTGGTATATTTGAAGAATAATGCTTTTTATTCAAAATGGTTAAAAAGAGCGCCTTTAGTTTGTAGGTTTAATTTTTACATTATTTTTCTAAGTTATTTAATCTGCCGAAAAATTTTCGCCATGCCACAGACAGTGGTTAGCCTAGACAAAAACCTTTATGGTGTGATTTATAAAACCAGTCACATTGCATAAACAAAAATCTCTTTTTTGTTTTGTTATTAGTTTGAGATAATCAATGCTTCAAAAACTTGTAATTATGAAATGAAAAATTTAAGAAATGGTTTAAGATGCAATTAGCTGTTTCCGATCGGAATAAAATTCATTTTTCTTTCAATTTTTTTTTTTTTATTTTGAAAATTTGCGTGACGATTTCGGATACAAAAACGTGTGAATCAAAATCAAATTGTTTATTTTAATAATTAAGTTCACAGAATATTTTTTCATTTTAACACAGTTTTATCACAAATTTAAAACTCTCTATGAATCTAGGGAATTTTTCTACACAAAAGTGAAGTTTCATTACATCTCTTAGGAAAAGTACAGGCAAAAAAGTCGATGTTTTCGAAATACCAGAAAAAAAAGAGTCTGTTAGACTTGAAATTGAAATTGGAGTAGAAGTGTTTCCTAAAGCGCTCCCGAATTCCTTTTTGTTCTCAGACAGTTGCAAAATAATAATTTTTAAATAATAAATATCAAGAGGAAATGCGTAGATGTTATAAACAAAAAATATACAGAAAAGTAAAAAAAGTAATTCGCATTTAAAAAATACAAACAAATTTCGATCGTGAGGCTTTCTTTGCTGAAAAACAAAATCGACTTCCGCTAACTGCTGGCCACGAAGTAAAAAAGCTACACATGTACACGCACACGCATACTAATATGCGCCAGCAGTTACCTACTAGACTTCTGCATGAATGCATCCAAAACGACAAATGAATAACTTATTCGAAAAGTGGGCAAACTCTTTTTTTTAACTTGAACAGTATATTTGGGTGTGAGTGAGTAGGGTAGTTTTGTCTGTTTTGATTGCCATGTATCATGCCATTAGATGTACAAGCAAGGAGACGCACCCATGACTACGGCTGAACCGAATTCAATGCCGTTCTCAGCACAATACGTGTTCGATGTTCGAAATTCAAAATCAGCCTACTACTGAACGGTTGTTGTCATGGCTTACTAAACCATTATTTATTTAGGGTGTTTGGCATATGTATGTATGTATTTTGTTTTAGTGTTAGTGCCATATTGCTGTTTTCAATGGCACCACTTACACTGGATCTTGGAGCCTATAAGAGATAGAAACGTAATTTTTCGACAACGTTTGTTATCTTTGTAAGCAGATATAGTTTGGAAGTAGCAAGGGTAATTTTAAAGCGAGAGCTGTACGGATAACGGGTAGAGAGTACCTCTCAGTTAGGCACACACAACTGTAGCTGTTGCTGCAGTTGCACTGACTTTCCATTATGCCATTTTATAGACTTAATAAAAATTTGTTTTATAACATTTTGTTCTTCGATCGCATTTGGTCAAGAGTGTTACTGAGTTTAAAACATCGAAAAAGTGCACATTTCAGTGCACAGTTTAAATATTTTGTATTAATAAGATACTCATGGATTAATAAAAGACCACTCACAAGGACTGACGAGTATTTGGTGAGTTTACCATTATGTGAGCCCATAATGTTAAACATGAATCCCTTGGTGCTCTCTATTTAACAAAATAATTTTGACTTATTGCAATTCACCCATAATAAAAAGCTACAATGACCCTGCTATAACATATGTTATATATATATATTCTGAAAATATTTTCAATAAAGGAGCCAAGTTGTATTGATTTATTTATTTTGTATACTTAAATTGCTAAAATATTTTAAGAGTTCTAAATGTAGAGCTTTGAAAATTTATGTAGATTACGAAAAGTTAACTTTATTCCCGTCTATGCGTATACTTGCGTGCTCGTATTATCAGAGCACAATAAGAAAAACAGTGATTATAGGCAAAGCTCTCCATAGTCAAAGCTTTTCGGCTATTCAATCAACGATTGGACATCTAACTTATGTATGTGCTGTGCTGTCATTGGCTGTCGGTTCATAAACGTTTTATAGCGCACGCTTATTCTCTCCCTTCGTCTTTCTCTTTGTGTGCCACTCTCTTAGGCAGAAGAGTAAAACTTGTAAAGAGTTGCATTGGTAGGAACTAATATGTAGGTATGCCAAATCCGAAACCAAAAAAGCTTCCTCGGTATCTCTTAGATTAGTTTTGGAGCCGAAGAGCTTTCCTTTTGCACTCGCTTGCACTGCAGTCTATATGGACCTGTTCAAGACAATGAAGGTGGCTGTGGAATTGGAATCCAATTGAATTCAGTGACAATTGAACATTGCCACGCTGTGGTGGTAGTGATGGGGCTAAGTTGTCGGTCGCCCATACAATTGTTGTAGTAGATATTGTTGTCATCACGCCGTTGTTCTCAATTCGTTCGTTACGCTTGTTTCGGTCGTTCATTCGTTAGCGCGGTTAAAATTAAAAATCGTTATAATTGTTAACATTTAATGTTATTATGAGTATTATAATAAAATACCGCCAGATTATTCAAATTCAATTGCAACAAAAAATGTATTTCAAATTAACTTTGACTGTGGAGACATGGAACGACATGTAGAAAGACAATTATTCTAGTTGCGAAGAGAGACAGACATTGTGAGTGATAAGCAGAGAGGAAGCATCTATGACCGTGACGAAGATAAGACGACAAAGCGATTCGGAGCAAGATAAAGAAGCATCCTTCATTGTATTCCGTTCTTTATTCATATTATGCAAGTCCTCAAAACTAATTCCGAACAAACAATGAAAGTTTAAACACTTATTATCACAACAAGCTGAAATGTTTTTGTTTGTTGTGGCAGTGGTATCGGCAGAGGCGGAGATAATCAAAATATTCAAAGATCGCAAGATAGAAAAATGATTATACTCAAGTACATATGTGCATATATTTTAGCACATTTCATACTTGCGTAAAAGCGAGATGTAATCGTTAACAAATTATTCTTTTATAAAGTGCCATATTCAAGTTAAGAAAAAAAGTATAAAATTAAATAACTAGGTAGAAATATAAGAAATTAACGGAATCTAGTCAAAAAATACATGCACATATATATAAATATATATATATATATATATCATACAAACATTCATATGTAATGCGCTCATTTGTTAAGAAAGGTAAGTCAAATGTTTAGTCTTAAAATCTGCCTTTTTGTTAGGCAAGCTAGGTATTGTTAAATTAATTATATGTAATAGCTAAGTAGAAAATTGTTAAGTCGTAGGACCTGTTCACAAAAATATGAACTATTTTTACAGTTGCCTCGGTTATTGTCGCTCGCATTATTATCGATCAAAGAACGTGCTGCGCAGTGCGCACAGGTATTCAATGCGACAGGTGCACATTGCCATGCCATGCCACGCACACAGCCTCAAGCTCACAGGTTCAGGTCCAGCTTCTAACGACGGCATGCGACTTTAGCTTAGTAGTGAGTGTGATGCAAACTGCTGTCACTGCTGCGAAGGCAAGAGGGTGAAGAGACTGGTTTTTCTGCAATCCCAATCGCGATCGTGGCTCGTCGGGTTTCTGTTTTCCGACAACTTTCCTGATATGTGTATATGTATATGTATATATATATATGTATATGTATATGTATATGTATATGTATATG
This sequence comes from Drosophila niveifrons, assembly GCA_035046325.1. Taxonomy (NCBI): domain Eukaryota; kingdom Metazoa; phylum Arthropoda; class Insecta; order Diptera; family Drosophilidae; genus Drosophila; species Drosophila niveifrons. The sequence continues at coordinate 1,498,808 of JAWNOC010000058.1, read as the reverse complement.
TATATGTATATGTATATGTATATGTATATGTATATGTATATGTATATGTATATGTATATGTATATGTATATGTATATGTATATGTATATGTATATGTATATGTATATGTATATGTATATGTATATGTATATGTATATGTATATGTATATGTATATGTATATGTATATGTATATGTATATGTATATGTATATGTATATGTATATGTATATGTATATGTATATGTATATGTATATGTATATGTATATGTATATGTATATGTATATGTATATGTATATGTATATGTATATGTATATGTATATGTATATGTATATGTATATGTATATGTATATGTATATGTATATGTATATGTATATGTATATGTATATGTATATGTATATGTATATGTATATGTATATGTATATGTATATGTATATGTATATGTATATGTATATGTATATGTATATGTATATGTATATGTATATGTATATGTATATGTATATGTATATGTATATGTATATGTATATGTATATGTATATGTATATGTATATGTATATGTATATGTATATGTATATGTATATGTATATGTATATGTATATGTACTACATAAAAATAAGTGAATTATTCCCATAGATTGGCGATGCGAAATGCGATCGGGATTGTTTACTTATGTAATCACTAAAGACAAAAACATGCAGCTTGCGTTTACTTGAACGCATTTGAAAAAGTATCGGGCTGGTCTCCTAGGTGTCGGGTCGGTCTTTGGGCTGTGCAAGATGGTTAGACTGGGTCTTAATTTGGTAAGCGTAACGCATAATGTATAGGCTACTCGTATGTGTGTACATACAGGTGTGTGTGTGTGTGAATACTTTAACTTGAATATTGCGTGCAGTCGAGTTCGCAGTCTATTGAGAAAATGCTTCCAAAACGTGTTTTAGAGTAGATAGATAAAGCCGAATCTGAAACGTGGCGCCGACACTTCAGTTTCTGGTCCAGAGACAAGGACTGAAACTGCGACTACGACTGCGACAGTGACTGGAGATAGGTTTGGAAGCGGGAGACGAATGACGCCGGAATGCGAATGCGAAACACGGAAAACTAGTTGTGTCGATGTTGATTTTGCTATCGCTGATACTTTTGTTGTATTCCTTTCCTTGTGGTGGTTGTTGCCATCCTCACAGAAATAAACACACTTAAAAATAACAACAGGTGAATGCGAATACGAATACGAATTCAAGAAATCGAAGCTTTCCTGTTTTGTTTTTTTTTGTTTTTTGTTGTTTTTTGTAGAAACCGAGACTCAACAACTTTTGCTGCCCTCAGTTGAAGTTGAGAACTAAAGGCAGAGGATACTTATCACTGTATATGCTAGCAAGAAGATATAGGCAATTAGACGATTTTCTCACTCTTGGTCTGTCTGTCAATTTCAATCTATTTGCTGCAGTAAATGAAGTTAGCTTGAGAAGCTACTTTATGTTTTACTAATTAAATCTAAAGCAAAAGAAAATATCTCTGACATAATGCATCATATAAAGTATGCATCAGCACAAATTGCTTAGTTGTTGCATCTATTAAGATGTAGACACTGATTATTTTACATTTTTAATACTATCTCTTTTATTCCTTGAAATCTATCAAAATGACTATATACACTTGTGTAGATCTTAGCAACTATATTTATTTGTTGTATTTGATTTGATTGTTATACCCGCTGACAATAGGGTAAAAGGGTATTATAACTTTGTACCTCTAAGAAATGTAGGTAATATTGAAAAAAAGTCATCTCCGACCCCATAAAGTATTTATGGATCTCAGAGACAATAAGAGAGCTAGCTATAATTTTTTTCGTACGCACATGTTTATTTCAAATTTTTGCCTCGCTCACTTCCGTCTCCCCAAATCGAAAAAAAAAAACAAAGAAAAGCAAGTATAATTTTGAAGCTGGAGCCGATTAATGGTACATATAATTTTAACTACTCATTTTATAATTTTTTAGAAATACTTGTTTATGGTGAAAAATCGCCTTCTCCAATCGGGTCTTAGTGAAAATTAAAAGGATGTGGTGAAAATTTAGTATATTTTGAATGAAGTACAATATCGATATACCAATTATAGCGGTAGTATATTTTTAGTACATTTCTATTTATGTATTTATGAAAAATGATTTTATTGAAAATGAGTATCAAATCTAACCTCTGCATTCTGTGAATCTTCAGGTTAACTTTTCATGTTTTTAGTTTTAGTTCGTATGAATAACTATGAAAATATTTGCTTTTAATATATGTTGATTTATAATTTATAATAATAACAATAAGCATCATAAGCAGTAAGAAAGGATTCTTATTTAGAAAGAAATAACTATATTGCTCATTTATGTCACTGTGTAAAAACTATTTATATATTTTATTCAAATCGACTCAAATTTTATAAAATGAAGTGCAAGCAAGTCCAGAGATAAAAATAGTAATTTGAGCAATTTAACATAAAGAGATAAATAAGACCCAGTTTAAGAACTGCGCTCCTGAACTGTTTTCTTCGTTTAGGTAGTAAAAAGCAAAATGCAATCCAGACTTCGTTCCCTCTTCTGTCTGTCTTGGCATAAGAGATAATTAAAATCAAAATGAACAATAGATCCATTGTTTAATTTGGCTTTGCAACATGATGTTATGAAGGTTAAAGGACTAACCAAATGACTGCTAAGTTAACAAATGAAGTGTTTGTTTCCCTAAATACGAGTACATACTCACTTGCAGGCGTAAAACAAATTTAAGACATTCGAAATAATAATTCGAATAATAATAGTAAGTGACACACATTGTTTTTTTTTCGAGTATACCCTGTACATATGGAAAGTTATTAAAGAAATACTTTTGTATGGGGTCTTAGTTGCTTTAGCTGACAATCTAGTATATTTTGCCCTCTATAGTATATATTGTGTGTAGTACCATATATATATGTTTATATATATATACATATATATTATTCAAAATGGGTAGCGGGTATCGCACAGTCAAGCACACTCGACTGGAGCTTTCTTACTTGTTTTCTATTATATCATAAAACCACTTCTGACTGTAATTTACAAGAAACAGTTCCTACTGAGTCAAAATTTATGTTACGGGTTTTTAATTGTATAGATTTATAGAAGATATGTTGATATATGTTTTCGAGTATGACCAAGATACAGTTCAGCATATATGTAACTATTTCGAGTACATGCTTTTAGATAAGTACGTATTAGTTCACATCGAACAAACAAAAATGAAACTTTTTAAGACTACGTCAACATCGAAACCATATTTACAATACTTGTAATATATGCAAAGTTTTATTTTATTCGATTTCGATTTTAAGGTTAGTGCGAGATAATAACAATAATTGTTCACGGTGTATAGTAAATGTTGTATATAAATAAGGAAAACTGCTAAAACAGTTATTCGACGAATAAAATTGCCTCCGATTCTTCCCTATACTCGTATGTTTTTCAAAGATGTTTGAAAGTAATTGGTTAATTTTTATAAAAATCATACAACATTTGGTATGTTTGTAAACTTTCTATGTCATATGTTATGCGATATTTGTCACACTGTAGCTTCGTCACTGTCACATTGTAACTCATTTTGTTATACAAATTTAACACTTTTTTGCACGATATAAATAAAATTTAATGCCATATTTATATAAATGCAATATCAAAAAAGAATCCGAAACAGCTTAGTTAGATTTGTTATTGTTGGGTGTTCGCATTTATTGCTTCGGATTGATTTGATGTTACTTTTCATGTGGTGAACAGATGTGATTCAGATGTTATCACATTGTCAAATACGAGTATGCTCAGATGTGTAGTCTTTTGTCTGTTTGTTTGGTACTTCGATATTGTAGCTCTTGCGGAATTATTTTCTGGGATTAAAGGTACAAGAATTTATATATATAATGTATACTTTATTGTACCCGCTACCCATAGGGTAGAAGGGTATTATAACTTTGTGCCGGCAGGAAATGTATGTAACAGGTCGAAGGAGGCATCTCCGACCCTATAAAGTATATATATTCGTGATCAGCGTCAACAGCCGAGACGATCTAGCCATATCCGTCTGTCTGTCTGTGTGTCTGTCCGTCTGTCCGTATGAAACACTGGATCTGAGAGACTATAAGAGATAGAGCTATAATTTTTTTTCGACAGCATTTGTTATATTTGCACGCAGATCAAGTTTGTTTCAAATTTTTGCCACGCCCACTTCCGCCCCCGCAAATCAAAAAAATCGAATAACAAGCGTAATTTTAAAGCTAAAGCTGCAAATTTTCGTGTAGATAATAATAACAATAGTATTTATGATCCCTGTTTGGTTTGGTCAGATACAAAATGGTTTGGTTGCGATCAGATACAAAATGTGGAAGTTATTAAAGAAATACTTTTGTAAGGGCTAAAACGCCTACTTACTAGGGGTCTTATTTGTTTTGGTTGACAATCTGGTATATTGTGCTGTCTATGGTATATTTTGAATGTGGTACTATATCGATATACCAAATATGCCATTTGGTATATTTTTAGTACATTGCAGTATTTTGGTATATTTTTAGTATTTTGCAGTATTTTAGTATATATTTAGTATTTTGTAGTATTTTTGGTATATTTTGATAATAATACCGCAATATTTTGCTTTTATTCAAAATGGGTAGCGGGTATCTCACAGTCGAACACACTCGACTGTAGCTTTCTTACTTGTTATTACAAATAAATATTCTACAATTACCGTGTTAATATAACTATGGCATTCCATAATTCATATTTTTGGCTGCAGCTGTAACTGTAGAACGTTTAATTATAATGTAAATTTCTGTTTTTATGCACTTGGGACTGTTGGCTGTTAAGTTGATGCCAAAAAGAATTTCACGAAACTTCTGTGAATAGTCACGCCTAAGCGCAATGTTAAATACCAGTAAAAAAGAAAATTGACCGGCAATATAAGAAAGTGTCATCCGATTGTCCGATTGCCAATGCGACGCACTGGGAACATAATTTAATGTGGGGTAGAGTAGTAATCGTGCTTTGAGTTAGGGTTAGAATGAGTTAGTCTACTGGCCTTCAACAATTTTAGTGGAATATAATATTCATTTATTACTCAAGTGGTCACATTTCAAGTAATTCAAGACAAAAACTTGCAGATGTGTCCGTTTAATGTTTCTTGCAGCTGTCTGTTTGTTTTTTTTTTTTTTATCGAATTTAAGGTTTGTGAAAATATGTAAATAGAATTAAAGTTATAATACAAAACAAATTTTATGTTGAAATGACTGCAGTTGGATCTTAGTGGATTTGATTGACATTATGGCATATATGTTTGTTTCGAATTCAAAAGAAATCCTTCAATTCCAAATAAATCGATATGATTATATAGCTTGATAGAATTAGTTTTTAAATCTTTTAACTTTCTAACAGCAGCAGGTGATAATTTTAATTTGTCATTACAAGTATAACTTGACTCTAGTTCAATTCTGTTATTGTGTGATAAGCTCGCGAATACAACACATTGTAAACACATTGGCATTGACCATTGTGCTGCCCTAAAGCAGATTAGGATTAGCCGAACCTTTTATTATTAACCATACTTATAGTATTACCAAAAAATCAATATCCGGCTTTCACTCAAACTCAAACCATCTTCATAATATTAATATTAACATTACTTCGCAAAATCTTTATTTAACAATAAGCCGACATAAACCCCAAACTGCCAGTCTACAATATTTTCCAATAGGGTGCGACAAGTGTAATAATCGTTTCAACAAATGATGCATCCGATTTCACATTACCAGTCTTCTGTTGGTTATTTGTGAACAAAAAACAGTCGAGTGTGCTCGACTGTGAGATACCTGTTATCCATTTTGAATAAAAGCTAGTTATGCGGTAATCATAAAATATACATATTTTTATACCACAAGTTTTTTCGGTATACTCGTATTAATAGGACTGCACGCAATGAACGAAGTAATAAATCCCCTCAAGTAGCGGGAAAAAAATTTTAAAAAGCTAGTATTGTGTTCAGAAAATATTATTTACTATTTATTTACGAAACGGTTTTAAGAGTAATTCAAAAATGAACAAACGTAAAAAAACATAAATAATGGATGCACTCTGGGATTATTAATGTAGGAATATAAGTTGGCAATTTAACAATTCTAATATTTTAGAGGTAAATATATATAATATATCCAAAAATATGTTGATTTAGCTGACATAAAATTGGCAAATGTAGCAATAGTATTTTAAATTTAATTTAATTCGACAGGAAAGCAAACATTAACGGCCAAAATGGGAAGTTTGAGACGTGTTAATAAGAAAAGACATCATTGAGTATCGAAACAAGTAAGAAAGCTACAGTCGAGTGTGCTCGACTGTGAGATATCCGCTACCCATTTTGAATAAAAGCAAAATATTGCGTTATTATTTTCAAAATATACCGAAAATACTGCAATATACTAAAATATACCAAATTGTATATTTGGTATATCGATATAGTACTACATTCAAAATATACCATAGACAGCACAATATACCAGATTGTCAGCCAAAGCATATAAGACCCCTAGTAAGTAGGCGTTTTAGCCCTTACAAAAGTATTTCTTTAATAACTTCCACAATTTTTATCCGATTGTAACCAAATTTTCAGGAATCATAAATACTATTGTTATTATTATATTCACCAAAATTCGTTTTTTTTAGCTTTATCTTTAAAATTATGCTTGTTATTAGATTTTATTTGATTTGCGGGGGCGAAAGTGGGCGTGACAAAAATTTAAAACAAACAAAATTATAGTTCTATCTCTTATAGTCTCTGAGATCCAGTGTTTCATACAGACAGACACACAGACAGACAGACGGACATGGCTAGATCGTCTCGGCTGTTGACGCTGATCAAGAATATATTTACTTTATAGGGTCGGAGATGCCTCCTCCTACCTCTTTCATACATTTCCTGCCAGCACAAAGTTATAATACCCTTCAAACTTATGGGTAGCGGGTATAAAAACAGCTCCTAAAAAAGATCTAAAAAGATCTCCTTGTTTGAAAGCATTGGCTTGACAATCATTCAAATAAATTTACAGTGCATTTGACGATCAGAGACCAGAAACTAATGTTTTTTTAGATTTAGTTATACTGTTAAAATTCCAATTTTTTTTTAAGTTTTTGAAAATTTACAAAATGTATAAGCTTAGTATAATATTATAGAGGAATTGTTTTAAGTGATTTTCTTGACTTTACATTTAATTGTCAATAGTTTGAATTCGAAAATTAAACATGCAATTCCCTTTTCTATAGGTGGCCTGTTGGGTACATATGTAGTTTTAAACTAATCTCTCTCACTTTTAGCTATTATCTTTAATCTCCAGCTAAATGTTCGAAATTGCCAACCGTGTTGACAATACCAAATCCACGAATGGTGACTGACCTGGACAGCTTGTAAGTCCTTTTGTTGTCCTTTGTTGATGCCCTTTTGGCTAAACAAGTTCGCCATCAATACTATAAAGCTATAATCCAAGCCGAACAATATTAAGAGACCATAAATACTACAAAGAGCTCTTTTGAACTACGACGATTTGCAAGTAGCATACATTGCAAAAGTGACAGCAAAGTACTTATTTTCTGGCACATGCAGAAAATACATTTGATATATAATAAATATGTATATTGTATACTGTAGACAAAATCAAAAAATATTTTGCATATGTAGTATATATGCTAACTTAAGAATTAAAGTAAAACTCTAAATAAAGTCAAACAATACTTGGGTTAAATGAATGTTTTTGTACTTTATTTAATTATGAGAAAACATATGTGTAACTTTTACTTATGACATATTTCTTGGACTTGTCTGTCAATTAATATGAGTGCTGCGATATATCAATATGGTAAATATACCAAGCAAGTGGTAATCGGCCTTTTCAAATATAAAATAGTAGAGCCCATTAAATTTATTCCGTTTCCTCCATCTCCATCCGCTAAGTTTTCCATGCAACCAAATTCATTTTTAATGCCAACACGTGCAAGAGCTTCTGCCCAAGGGCTCGTAAAAAATGCTAAGAGTCAGAGTCTATATGGTAGTCAAAGCCGATCCCGATCCGACTATGCGTCTGTAGTAGATTTCGGCTTGTGTGTCCTGTAGCAGCTTATACTCTGGGTGAGGAGAGTTCAATTCAAAATTCAGTATTGGTGTTTCTTGTTGTTTTCTTTTTTATTTAACATGTACATGTAGGTTGCTCTTACTGTTGACCGACCGATGTTGGTTTTATGATGCTAAGAAGGAGAACAATATTTATTTCATTTACCTTAATACCACAATGAGTACATACACACATTTGTACATATTCAGACATACACAGACACAGATACTTGTAGGTAGTAGTATTACTCTTAGATTTTCAGTTGGAGGGGGGGCAGTAGTAAGTAGCAAGGGTTGACAAGGGTGATGATATTGAGGCGGGCTATAGCAATTGTAGAGCAATGTTCACAAATACTACAAAGGCTAAAGGGGAGTAAATATTCAGAAAGGTCTGAGGTTTGAAAGTGGTTCAATCGCTTCCTCCTCCTATACTATTAGATTTTTGTTTGTTTGTTTCGGGTTTTGGCCTCGCTACTGGCGCGTGTCGTTTAGAAGCTGAACCTCACACCACATACACCATTGGGTTTCCTAAGAGTAAGTATTACAGACAAATTGTATGCACTTGCTTCGACAGCAGATGATAAATGGCCAAAAGAAGCTGCGCATAATGAAAATCAACTTGAAATGAACACCACAGTGCAAAGTGTGGCCAGTGCTCCTTCTCGCCCCGCCCCACAGTGGGCGATTTCGTCTCGCTAGCGGCATTAATAACTTCTAAATTAAAATAAATGTCTCCAGTCGGTTTTCTTTCACTGATCAGAGAAAAATCTAGAATTTTTTAAGTTAGAAAAAAAATTTTTTTTTATTTCTTTTTTTTGTAATTTAAAAAAAATGTATTTTTAATTTAAAAATTTGTTTTACTTTTATTTTTTTTAACTTCAATTAACAAATTTCATATATAAACTTTATCTAAAAAATTATGGGATGATGGAAAAAAAGGGGATGACTTCTAAGTGCCATACCACAAAAAGATCCCTTTTTCCTACTGACAATGTTCTTAAAAAGTACTATAGTTTGAATACTAGCAGGTAATAGCAGTTCATATTACACATTTTGGACGCCACTGATTCACACTTTCGGCGAATAAAAGAATTAGACTGAATCCACTTGAATTCGGTAAGTTCGTCTCCACGAAAAACAGATGAACCCTAATCCGGGCTCGTTGTTTATATACTGAATTACCACTACGTTTTATGAGCTATACATTTATAGACCGGTCACAAACATTGATTTTTTTGTAATGCATACCTTGAAGATAATAAAAAGCCAAACTTTTAATAAATTCACTGAAAATAATTTTGTAGAGCTCTTTGCAAAATCATACGCTGTATTTGTCCGTTCACAGCTAATGATCAGGTGATCATAGAGCTTTTTAAATTTCAAAATTTGAATTAAATGCCGCTAGCGAGACTAAATCGCCCACTGTGCGCCCCAAGATATTCAAAGACTTTTACGCAGAATGTGTTATCATATAAAACATATACAATCTCATGATCCCTCACATTACATTTTATATTAGGACAGGATGGGAAACCACCATTATTAAATATAACTACATTGTGTGAATTTAATGAAACATTCATACATATATCACATCGAATTCGCCACAAGCTATTTATTCACTTATTTAGGACCGATTTATTATATTGTATCATGCAGATAAACACCATAGATATTACTATTCAAATGAAGGGAATTAAGCAAAGCAGTCAAAAGTATGACTCAATTTTACAATGAATCGAATCGAAGTCGAAACACAACCCATTCACTTTTGAGGAAGCATTTTTTAAGTGTACGCTTATGCTTATATTAGAATTGTGTTATGCTATTATTTTGTGGGGATAGCTTGTATCCCGTTTTTATTTTTATTTGTATTTGTATTGCGAAGCAGCGGAAGTCATCATTATAAATAAATTCTTCAGTTCGGAGCGAAAACAAGTAAAAATTATCTTCAGACAAGTGCTGACAATAAGAGACTTTTTTTTCAACTTGTCCTACTATACACATATTTATGTATGTACAAGTATATGTATATGTATATATTCATGTGCAAAGCTGATTGTGCTGAATGGCATGGATTTATGTCGGACTGTTTTATTCACCGCCAGAAACATAGTTTATAAATTTATTGCGCAATAAGGCTGTGGAACTTTTTAAATTCATACGCAAGCCATTACTTATGGTAGTACTCGTATGTTTGAAAAGCAAATATAATATAATAATGAAAAATAAATATAATATTATCACGCTTAAAATCTAAGCTTGCCTCTTTACGATTTAACTACCAACAAGAACTACATAATTGCTTAATGCAAGACCAAGAAATTGTGTTGCCAAAGTATCTTTTTGAGTCTTATTAGTTATTTGTAGCGGCACAGCTGCATTCGGTTGAAAATAAACAAAACAAGTAAGAAAACTATGCTCAAGGGTGCTCAACGGTGATACGAGTATACCCACTTCTTATATTCTTCAAATATACCAAATTAATATACACAAAAATATACCAAGAACTATATTTGGTTTATCGATATACTATATCCTCTATCCCTGAAAACCAGTCAATGTTTCATACTGACAGACAGATAGACGAAAATGGCTATAACATCTCGGCCGTTGACTTTTTCTGCCTGTTACAAAAATTTAAAGAGGTATAAATATTATTGATGTTAGAAATCACGATGGCTGGATTCTTATTAGAATCGTACCATTTTCTTGAGTACATTTAAAAAGATAAAATACTTTTAAATAGTCTTCCACCTAAGACTGTATTTATCCTTTTGAGAGCATTTCTTATCTGTTTTTGCAGTAAGCGATGCATCGCTATGGGCCGGATTCCCGATTTGGTGGCATAAAGTCCAAAATTTTATGGAAGAAAATCTGATGTTTTTTTGATACAAAATATTTAAACTAGATACCCTAGATAGAAATATAAATAAAATATCACGTATACGTCATGATATGTGAATGGGCAGTTGGAGTAGGCGTGGTCGAACTTACTTGAAAGTTTGCTTAAATGTTTAGAGTGATCTATTATTGAAGTATGCCAAGTTTCAGCTCGATAGATGCAATATTCGATTAAATGCCACCAAATCGGAAATCCGGCCCATAGTGCGATGGCATGCAATTACAATGTACGTAATACATATGTCTCTCACCTTGTCTTATCTATACAATATTGTCTAATTTTTTGTTTATCAAGGAACTAAAAACAACATCTGCAGGTGATCTACAATGCTATCGCAATGAAATTACACTCTCACCTTCTAAGAACTACAACCTTTAATTTAAACTACAATTAATAATGATAATGAGCCATTTTGTTTTACTGTGAGTCCCAACATCAATTTGAACTCCCATCTCAACCTCTTAAAATGGATGAATTCGAGATGGCTAACCAGGAGGAGAGACATACGAGTAATATTATTGGACTAGACGAGAATTTTGGCGTGGAACCAACTTGTAAAATAGATTATGAACCTGTTGAGTTAAAAATTGGAGCCAACGAAGTTAGTCCAATTTCTCTCACATATGAACCGGATTTTGATGACGATAATCATGTGAGAAGTCAACGAGATAATTTAATTTAATTTAAAAATGATGTAATTAATAATTATGATGACATTATTTCTTGCAGATAACCTGTTGTAATCGACTGTTGACAACAACGACAGTAAATGTTCAAAAAAATAACCAATCACTTAATGGCAATTTAAAAATAATAAACTTTTATCCGAAAATGGAGCGATCGAATATTCTCTTAAATACTGATCCATTATTGACGCCGTGTACAATACAACAACAACAACAAAATGGAAGTAGTCAAGATTTAGCAAACAAAGATAATGTGATCGAGCATTGCACTACATTAATGTTGGACTCAGATTTAGATTTAGATGCTAAGCAGCAGCAAGACGTTCAATTACCGAAATGGAACTCCATTTACAAAGGGAATCAAGCGACTGATGATATGGAGAGACGAATCATGCCGTGCAAAAATGCAAACGAAAATGCTTTACCGAATTTTGATAAACTTGTCGATGAAGAAATCATTTTAGAAAACTCTAAAGATGCATTGCTATCACCAGTAATCAAATCAACCCATACGAGTATATCAGAAGCTTTTCGAAATTCACGGTGAGTTCAATCTTGAAGCTTGTCAGCCAGCATATTCAATATACAAAATTAATATACAATATACAATAGAACAAGAATGCAGAATTTGCGAAACCTGTAGTTGTCTATAGAATATCCATCGTTGTATTTAAAATTATTGAGTTGAGATATAATTTCCACTTAAAGCTACTACAAAAATCAGCCAGGTAGTGTGTCGTTGTTGGTCTGATACGAGTATAATAAGTTTGAACAAGCGGTAGTTGGTCAATTAGATTTACATTACGTGGTCGTAATTCGTTACCTCTCAAAATTATTCACCACTTCCGTTCCTACTATTCAATTATTCATCATCATCAATCTAAAAGCATACTCCGAAAATTGTGCAAAGGACACTAGTGTCCTTTGAAAGTAGCTTGCTAAATTGCTAAACGTTGAACGGAAGTCCAGCGGACGTGACGATGCCGATTCGATTCTTTTTCCAAAAAGATTTAAAGGTTAAATCGATAATACTTGTATTGATCAAGTTTATTTTTAATGTAGCACATTACACACCTTTGATAAATTTGTAAGCAAAAATTCATATAGCAAATAAAATCACTGTCCAAGAATTGTATTTAAACTTACGTCTTTGAAGTTATTGGTAGTTTTGGGATGTGTCTGTTTTTTTAATTGAGGTTTGACAAATTTCAAAAGTAAACTGTTGATACATCCAAATACCGTTGTTGCTTGAATCAATTTCTTTTTTTTAGGGAGCAATTTGCGTTAACAACAACTGGAGTACAAGTTCATAAATCATATGAAAAGGAGAAGGAGAGTTCTGTTACTGAAATAATTCGAAATCTTCAACTTATTCGAAGTCACTTGATAAGCCAGGTAAATAAATAATCATAAATGTAGTGTACCACATTAATGAGTTTTTACTAAAAGCAGGTTCCCCAAATCAGATCCTATTATTACTACCCATATAATTATTGCTAAAAGGGTATTATAACTTTGTGCCGGCAGGAAATCTATATATATTCTTGATCAGCGTCAACAGCCAAGACGATATAGCACTTGCTATGTTTGCACGCACATTAAGTTTGTTTCAAAGTTGCCACGCCCACTTCCGCCCCCGCAAATCTATCAAAAACCGTAATTTATATGCGAATTTTGGTATATACAATAATAACAACAGTAATTGTGATGCCTGAAAATTTTGTTGCGATCAGATAAAAATTGTCAGTTATTAAAGAAATACTTTTGTATGGGTAAAAATGGCTGCCCTGCTTTCGTTTGCAACGAAGATAAACACGACAATAATTTTGTTTCTCGTGTTTTAGATGTTTAGAGTTAAATAGCAGATTGGCTTTTATTCAAAATAGGTACCGTGTATCTCACAGTTGAGCACACTCGACTGTAGCTTTCTTACTTGTTTTTCTATTACTACCTCTTAACTTAAGCAGACACTTCTTTAATGGACCATAAATATTAATGCTAACTTTTTTGTACACTTCAAGCACATTGAAATCTCAACAATCAAGTAATTATTAGAAAAGCTGAATTACATATGAATGAATAATTTGTAGCTAGACTTGCTATGTTAGTATTTCAATTATTTCAATTCAATTGCCATTAGGGAAGAACAGTATTAAACTTGGCGTCGCTAGGAAATATTTCCAACAGGCGGAATGTGCCTTCTTTTTATCTTAAAATTAAATCTAGTCTTAATCAGGGTCAAAATCCGAAATCCATATCCGTTCGTCTCTCAGTAATCAAGACAAAATTTGTATATAAAACAAGTGAGAAAGCTACAGTCGAATGTTCTACCTCGCTACCCATTTCAAATAAAAGCAAAATCGCTCGGCATTATTCTTAAAATATATTAAAAATATACCACAAAATACTAAAATATAAATAAATAAATGGTATATTTTATGTGTTAATATAGTATCACATTCAAAATATGCCATAGAGTAAAAAATATAATATGTATATTTATAACTAAAATCCGACGAACTATAGATAGTGCAGCTGCACTTTTGAATTTTAAATTAGTTTCTTGAAAAACTTATAAAATTTTGTTGAGTTAATGATTATTTAGACTGAAAACAGAAAGTAGTGTGGTATATGTAAAAATTGTCAAATAAAATGTAAACACGTCAAATCTTACATAAATTCACGTATTTTTAAGAATCAGGCAAATATTATGTTCCTATTAAGTATCAGTAATAGATAGTACATAGATTGTTTCTTGTTTTATATTGCTAAAGTGTTGCACAGCATAAATAAAATTCCCCACAAAGTATATATTTATTTTTATGAATGGCTTTTTCAGGTTTTTTTATTCTTTACGAATACTATGCATACATTCTCTTTTTTTTTGCTATTCATTACATTTGTTTTGCATTTCTTTTGCTTTGTGTCAACACAAAGTTTTATTATTCCACCTTTCTTTTATTTCGCAGCTTTCAGCTTTTCTTCTGTTCTGAATTGCTGCAAGTGTATGTGTGTGTGGACTCTTAGTAAGCATTCTATTCTATTCTACTCTGGTCTATTCTTCTAAATAAATTCCCTTTCAGAATTCGTTTTTGTCCCTTACTTAAATTTCTTTTGAATCGCTGTTGTACTATGTTCGGTATAGACGCTCCAAACAATAAGCTTTGTATTCTTGTTTCATACAGAGTCTTTCTTCTCATTCTTTCCTTATATATCACAACTCCTCGTTTCCATAACATTAAAGCTGCAGTCTATGGTCTTTATTTTCAATCGTATTATTTATTAATGTACTACTGTGAAATTGAAAATTGTAGCTAACATAAACTTTTATTACATTAAGAAATAATAAAATTAATAAATTACTATCGAGTGTGTTCGATTGTGAGATACCCGTTATCCATTACCCATTGTAAATAAAAGCAAAACAGTGCGGTATTTACTTTAAAATATACCGAATTAATATGCTGAATATATGTATGTACAACAAAAAAAAAAAAAAAAAACATAATATCAACTAAAATTGGTGTAGGCGTTTTTTTTTCTATACAAAAGTATTTCTGAAATTTCAGGAATCATAAGTATTTATGTAAAATCGTAACTCTAGCGTAAAAATAATGTATTTACATTGACATACATTTTTTTTTATACCCGCTACCCATAGGGTAGAAGGGTATTAAAACTTTGTGCCGGCAGGAAATGTATGTAACAGGTGGAAGAAGCCATCTCTGACCCTATAAAGTATATATATTCTTGATCAGCGTCAACAGCCGAGACGATCTAGCCGTCTGTCCGTCTGTCTGTCTGTCCGTATGAACACCTAGATCTCAGAGACTATAAGAGATAGAGCTATATTTTTTTTTCGACAGCATTTGTTATGTTTGCACGCAGATCAAGTTTGTTTCAAATTTTTGCCACGCCCACTTCCCCCCCGCAAATCAAAAAAATCGGGGTCGGAGATGCCTCCTTCTACCTGTTACATACATTTCCGGCCGGCACAAAGTTATAATACCCTTCTACCCTATGGGTAGCGGGTATAAAAAATACTTTTGTATGGGCTAAAACGCCTACATACTAGGGGTCTAAGTTGCTTTGACCCATAATCTGGTATATTATGCCGTTTATGGTATATTTTGAAAGTGGCACTATACTTAATACTCAAAATATACCAAATTATATATTTGGTATATTTTTAGTATTTTGTAGTATTTTTTGGAAATAATACCGCAATATTTTTATTTTATTCAAAATGGTAGCGGGTATCTCACAGTCGAGCACACTCGACTGTAGCTTTCTTACTTGTTTTTTATTTTCCTAATCTATTTCAAAGTTTAGGCAATTTAGCTAGTCACAACAAATTTTGGAAATCACAATGTATTTTTCCACACTTCACAGAAAATGCTATCGATATTTAAACTACACGTATAATTATCATATGTCCGTAGTCACTTAGATCTAGCATCGATTAAAATGGCTGAGACCATTATCTCAGCTTTTGGATTTGGGCAAAAATAGATATTTATGTATACATAATATAAGTTTCACTGTAAAAATTCTCAAGAAATTTAGACAAATATGATAATAATATCGCACTTTAGAATAATTCTTGATATGTTCTACAATAGCTTAATATCTATGGGAAACTGAGAAAGATATAATAATTCTAAAATAACACCATGAAATATTTTTACCTAAATGACCCTATGATAAAAGTTAAGAAATAGATATTTTATGGTTCCTACGATATAGATGTTCATACATACGGGTGGGCAGCCAGACGGACAGTGCTTAATCGAATTAATTATGGTTCCGAATATATATGTACATATACACTTAATTGCGTCTCATCACTATACATTTTGTTTGAAATACTTGTATATATATTATTTTATTTACTGGCGCTTTCACTTTCAAGAAGTACAAAAAGACATTTTATTTCCAAACGTAAGATATAATTTTCAAGTTTAAGGTAAGCATAGATATATAATATTTATGGCACAATAGAACCCTCAAAAAATGCATCTCATTGATAGAATAGCAAAGATGGGAGCATTGTTGAATGGTTGTATAATGACAACGCAAATTGCATACGGTTGCTTAAGGTAATCGGCTTGAAATCTGTCTAATGTGATGTTTATCTAATAGATTTACTTAAGAGAAATGGCTGGGCTGGCCGAACCTGATTAATGAAGGGCCAAAAATTGTCTAATGAAAATTCTAACAAAATCTGCATTACACCCCAGTTAGCAGTTACCAGTTACATATTTCCTACCCCTAGGGGTTGTTCCAATAAGTGTACAAAGTGCGAGCTACCGCGATTATGCCGCGTTTGATAAGTTTGGTTTTGATATAATCAGAAGTTCGTAGTTCAAAGGCCATTTAATAATAATACATTAAGATAAAAAATGCTTGTATCAAGGTTTCATCAACTTTCAAAATAAATTGGGACATAGCAATATTTCAAGTTTAATTACAAGTTTTGAATTTCCATAGTGGCTACCATAAAAATTTGAATAGCTGCAAATGCATTTGAATTATTAATTTTCTTAATGTCAACTATAAACAGATTAATTACACGTTTGGCGTAATTTTAATTATTATTTTTTTTTTTTAATGATTACTATTTTCCCAATTCATAGTACAATAATAAGAGTCACTTTCGATATTGTACTTAAATAAATCAAATTGGGCAAAAATAGATATGTACGTACATATATGGAATATACTGGAAAAACCTAAAAGGTACTGACTGCTATATGTGGTACATATATCGATATAGTACTACATTCAAAATATACGATTGATTACAAAATATACGAAAGCAACTTAGATCCTACCAGCACCAGCACCGGTTTTTTTCGCCATATAAAATTATTTCTTAAATAACTTTTACAAATTTTATCTGATCGCAACCAAAGTTTCAGGAGTCACTGTATGCTCCAAAAATTAAACAACGCTCTCTATTTGCTTTGTTTTTTTCTATTTGCAAGACATTTGAGCAGTTTCTTAATTTCTATATCTGATTAAAAAAAAAATAAAAAAACGTTTTCATTACGAGTAAAGGGCCAGCACTTAAAACATATACGAGTTTTGTGTTTAAATTGAAATGATTCATTATGATGACGGTCAAGGAAAGGCAACAGAATGCTGCGAGTACTCGTATGTTCATTTACACCGGAAATGCATAAAAAATATGCACGCTAAAATTCTAATATTAATCAAACTGAGCTAACCTTGCGTTTCTATGACGACCCTCTCCGACACAGTCCTAGCAAGTAACAACGTCGGTCGGGAACGTTGGCCTGATATGGTACCACAATATAGTGGAGAGTTCGGGATCACGTGACACTATTGCAGTTCTTGTCTCTACATGAATAACTGTTCTATTTTTAAAATTCTAATTTATGAATGAATATGAAAACGAAAGCGAAAGCAAAAGCAAAAGCGGATGGGAGCAATGTCGCAATCACATTGGATACGTCGTTGGATACTCCAACAGAAGCAAACTTTGGTACATACATACATATGTTTGTTTAAATCCCACTATGTCATGTCACATACTCGTACAGACAAAATACTAAATACGAATTCGACGCAGTTTTGGAACAAAGTACAATATTATCTTATGAAAGAGTTGTATCAGCTTGTGTTTTTATACCCGCTACCCATAGAAGTAGAAGGGTATTATAACTTTATGCCGGCAGGAAATGTATGTAACAGGTAGAAGGAGGCATCTCCGACCCTATAAAGTATATATATTCTTGATCAGGTTCAACAGCCGAGACGATGTAGCCATGTCCGTCTGTCCGTATGAAACACTGGATCTCAGAGACTATAAGAGATAGAGCTATAATTTTTTTTCGACAGCATTTGTTATGTTTGCACGCAGATCAAGTTTTGTTTCAAATTTTTGCCACGCCCACTTCCGCCCCCGCAAATCAAATAAAATCGAATAACAAGCGTAATTTTAAAGCTAAAGCTATAATAATAATAATAGTATTTATGATTCCTGAAAATTTGGTTGCGATCAGATAAAAATTGTGGAAGTTATTAAAGAAATACTTTTGTAAGGGCTAAAACGCCTTCTTTCTAGTGGTCTTAGTTGCTTTGGCCGACAATCTGGTATATTATGCCGTCTATGGTATATTTTAAATGTGGTACTATATCGATATACCAAATATATCATTCGGTATATTTTTAGTATTTTGCAGTACTTTCGGTATATTTTGAAATAATACCGCAATCTTTGCTTTTATTCAAAATGGGTAGCTTTCTTATTTTTTTGTAGAATATACCAGGTTTCAATTTACCTGGCATAAAAGCATAATTTGTTTGTCATATTTATTATATTAAATCTAGTAGTAAATAGTAAATTTACTTTCCAGAATACAGAATGCTGGCGCTGGGATATTAAATTATATTCAAATGTTTAAAAACGTAAAAATGGGATTAAGATATAGAATTATTTTGCAAATAGTATAGAGTCCTCCAATGCAATGAAGGTTCGTCTGTTAATATTAAAAAAAATCATGCAGTTTTTTGTGAAACGTAAGTTTTTTTTTGTATATTCATTTTATATACATATGTATATAAAGAACAATACCGCACTGTTTTGCTTTTGTTAAAAATGTGTATCACATTCAACTTTAGTTTTCTTACTTATTTTTAAAGAAAGAAACAATATCATCTTTGAGAATCTTCACAAAAACAGTTTAATGTAAATACATATGTATATACACATGTGTTACTAATACATATGCAAATCTCTAAAACAGTTTACAACGATGAACATACATACAAGTATGTGCATGTATATGCAAGTCTTACAAGCGTTACAAAAACATAAACATCCGAGAAACTGCGAACTTACTTGCTGGATTTCCATGAGGCACTTTCGCATTTTAATTTTTGTGGTGAAATACTTGTATCATGGACTTTTTTACTTTTGGTTTTAGTTTTCGTTTTGGGACCAAAACCGAGATTTTCGCTTTTAGGTGCTCCGGTTTTCACAAGTTTTTAGTTATCGTTTTGCTATCGGAACGTTTCATTTCTTATTGCCAAAACAGCTGACTTGTGTTTTAGTCAGAAGTAAATAATGCGAAAAAATGACTTTCGTATGCCCAATTTCCTGGGTGAATAGAACTCACATAAGGATAATTTTATCATGCATACCAAATATGATCTAAGTTTTCCCCTGAAAGAAATATATTTGCATTTGTCTATTTTGTAAATATTAGTCAAATGCTCAAATGATAAGAGTAGTGTTTACTACCTCTAAGAATAGGACGTCAATGTTTTCATTCAGAACTCAACATTACCTTTTTGATAGTCAATAAATTAGATGCTATATGGCGTATCTATATAATATGAAAAGACATCTCTCCTCACTAAAACGTTATATAAATTTATTACATTGTTTTCTTTGAGTTAATTTGAAAGGTTGTTGCAACAATATAATATTAAAGCCATGTAAAAATATTTTGAATTGCACTCGCCGAGAGTATACAAGAATACAAGATGCCCTGTACCCATAAAGTTTGTAATTGAAGCGACGCTATCGGTTTTCAGAATTACAGGAATATTTGTTAAATCAATTTGCAAACGGGGCACGAAGATTAATTGAGTTAGATCTTTTAGACTTGAAATTAGACAAACAGATATGGATATATCGCCTCAGGTGCTGACATCGACTGAAGTTTGACTTTTTCAATGAAATACGAACTTTGGAATGGAGCAAACCTTGCAAGTTATAAAAATCGCATTCTATTATAATAATAGTGTATATTTCCATTAACATGTACTAAGAGATGTTTTTACCTATATAGGGTAAAAGAAAAAAAAAGTCGACAGCAAAGAGGGTCTTTTTTAGAGCATCTATTTATATTCTGTTTAATGTCTTTCATTGATTTTATTAATATAATTAAGTTATCACATTTCGCAGGATTTAACACTTAACTTAATTCAATAATATTCGGAAGATGCATTTGTCGAAAATAATAAAAAACAAATTTCGATTCTCACAACAAAATGCTTAAAAATATTGGCTCAGATTGCAGACAGATAGAGCTTTTATTCAAGAGAACTATAGTATCAGTGGATATAATTCTCTCTCAATGGTAAACTTTTGATGTTTTGGTATAAGTACTAAGATAAAATGAATACAACAAACAGCAAATGACCCGTAATAAAACTTTTGATACTTTTGATAGTGACTCCAAACTTATGTACCATGATAATGATACTATCGATGATCCTAAAAGTGTATAACAATAATTGATGATTATACTCGTATCATTTAACTGTGTTGAGATTATGCGCAACTACTGTGAAGCATTTCTAATAAACTATTCTCATTACTATGTGACTTAGTTAACGTTATAACAACAGCTCTAGAAAGCTGGAAACTAAAGAAACACGTTCCACACTGATTATTCAAAGACTTTAAGTCACTTAAGCTGTTCGAGAAGTGTGAATTGCGATGGCTATAAAACATCCCTTCCTTCGCTCACACGTCCCAACATTCACTACTGATCAAAATTGTTGAAGAGAGAAAATGCGAATGACCTGTGGAATTATACCGTATAATTTCTTAACATGTTCAAATTAAATTGGTATCATTGGAGTTGGTAGAACTAAAAGAGTTTTACACAAACGGAGTGCTCCAGTTAAAATGCAAAGCTATAATTCTTTGTTTGACAAACTACTATTCAGTCTGTATTGGAAACACATATTGCGGTATTTTTCAAAATATACTAAATTAATGTACCATAATATACCGAAAATATACTGAATTGTATATTTGGTATTTATATATATGGTACTACGCACAATATATACTACAGAGGGCAAACTATACTAGATTGTCAGCTAAAGCAACCTAAACCCCTAGTAAATAGGCGTTTTCCCCCATACAAAAGTATTTCTTTAATAACTTCGACAATTTTTATCTGATCGCAACCAAATTTTCTGGAGTCATAAAGACTATAGTTCTTAATGTATATACAAATTCGAGACTCTAGCTTTATTATTACACTTGTTATTAGATTTTATTGATTTTCGGGGTGCGGAAGTGGGCGTCGCAAAAATTTGAAACAAACTTGATCTGCGTGCAAACATTACAAATGCTGTCGAAAATAAATTAGAGCTATATCTCGTATGGGCTCTGAGATTCAGTGTTTCATACGGACAGACGGACATGGCTAGATCGTCTCGGCTGTTGAACCTGATCAAGAATATATATACTTTATAGGGTCGGAGATGCCTCCTTCTACCTGTTACATACATTTTCTGCCGGCATAAAGTTATAATACCCTTCTACCCTATGGGTAGCGGGTATAAAAATTTAAAATATTATATGGTGATGCTTTTATTAATGATGAATGGTAGTTCCTTCGTGTGTTGCTGTTTGTATGGTTCGGTATTTGGGTTGAGTAGAGGGAGACAGAAGTGCGTTTATTTTATGGTTGTTTCGCCTTTGTTCTAGAAATTTTTTTGATATTTTGACAAAAGCTTCGAACTTTTTATAAATTATTCTTTCGGGTATATCATAAATGTTATATTTAGACATGAAAAATATTTATAGTGATATAATTCTGACAGTCGACATCAGCATCGACCTTGTCGATTGGATTTTAAATTATTATGGGCAAAAGAAAATTAACAGAATTTCTCTAGATAAATACAGAACTGGAACCTCTAGCGACAATACCTCCGCTCTTCTTCTTCCATTTTGTGGCACCTGGCGCTTGTCGTGACATATTGTTCGTATGCCCGCGTCCCATTGTGTAAAAGATTTTTATAACTTTGTGCCTTTTTCTATCTACCGTAGCATAAGTCTGGACAATGGAAAATTGAGGAATAATTGGAATAATTTTATTGTACTAGATTTTTTTCAATTGAGTTCAGCCATCATGAGGCATTATTTCTTAGCGTGAGGTAATGGATGAAGATTGATAATCCTAATCATATTTTTACTTGTATTTTATTATTGACAGCTAAAGAGCAATCACGTCCCGTGTATGTATGTATACGTACAATTCAGAATATTTTATAGACTTTATCCACTGATAACAGTACAAAGTACAGTGGACTGTAAGAATCATTTGTTGGTCATTGTTTGAGAGAACAAAGCTTGTAGCTTTCAGGACCTTCATTGCCATTGTCGCTACTCTGGTAACAAAGTACGACAATGAGCATCTAATTTGAATGCTATATTGTCCTTTGTAGTCCCAGATTAAATCATCTGTCTATAGACTGGGTGCTTTCCCCATCATTAGAGTTGCCATTGTTTTGATAAATAATATGAATACAACCTCTTGTTGCCGACCTATTCTCTGCCACATCAAATGAGAAATGTGTGTGGGCGGCATGGCAAACAGGGTGACTAATGTTTGATCGAATACAACCGAAATGCCTTGTTCCAATATAAAGTACTCGTACACAAACAAAGAAAGGGGTTAACAAATGCGCTTTTGTTTTCAATATCACCTTGTGTAGCATAATGAAACGATAGGAACAAGAACATACTCGTCGTATACCTTATAACAACAACACATTACACACTAGCAGCATCATAATTTAGACCAAATCATGTTTTCAATTCAAATTTCAATTTCCTCCAATTTGTATACGAATTTCCTGCATGATTTTATTCTCTCCCGGATGTGAGTACATCCAATACAAACATACAAGTAGTACTAAGCAACATACGGTCAAAGTCGAAGTCAAAGTCGAAGCTAACGCTTCATGCATGTCCCGTCAACGGCAGCGTAAGTGTGAACGTGAAACAACACGTAATTGAATTGACGCGGACACAGGATGCAGAATGCAGAACAGAACATTCGAAGTCTGAGCAAGAAGGAAAACGATTAAGACAAGGGTAGCATTCAGAGAAAAACCCCTCACAAATAAAGAAAAACAATTACCCTTAACGCACTAGGTGGTCTGTGAAACACAGAGACGAAACCGAAGCTGCGAAGTCTGTTTTTGTTGTTCTCATTCATTGTTGACTATTTGCCCATTCCAACTTTTCCAACATTTCTCATCGATAAGAGCATCTCATAAGCTTTGCCGCGATTTTTGCTTTAGAGACCTTTGCACTTGACATTGGCAGTAGGTGCAGTGAGCACAGGGTGGCTTCTTTCAAAGCTTATTTTAGAGTGGGTATTGTAATTAGAATAAAGGCAACGTCAAGTGGATCAACGTCGACAATGTGAACAACGAACGCACGGAGTAACCACATTTTTAATTCATTTTTATTAATTTTACCCTTTGCTATTCTAAAATACACATGATTTTTTTCAATGGCCGTCACGTGCCCTGCAACCGCAAAAGATATGCATTAGAACAACTCTTTTGGATTTGTGCATTTTAAACTTTCTCAGCTCTCATCTCCTCTTTCAATTATAACATTATTGTTGAGACCAGTTTGAAGTTTAACCTAAAATTACAAGGTGTAATAAGAATATATTAAACAAATAAGAGGACTCGTCTTCTGTGAAGTGTCTACTACCTCTTCTCAATAAAATATATCAAATTTTCATATCAAACAATACTAAAATATATCTAAGGCATACATTATTTATCAATTCTGTAAATTTGGACGCAATCAGATAAAAATTGTACTCTATATTTTATATGAAGTACTATATCAATATACAAAATATTGCGGTATATCAATTTGATATATTTTAGGAATAATGCCGCACTGTTTTGCTTATCTCGACTGTAGCTTTCTTATTTATAGTGTGGTTAGATTCACTCAGCATCAAATCATTTTTACAATTAACTAAAGTACTACTTTTAACATGTATGGGCTCAAGTGATGGGTTATTGGTGTATTTAAAGTCATACTATTATGTAATAATAATAGCATTTTCAGAAAATGTTTATGTGAATGTGAGTTCCAAGGCCTTTTTTGATAAATATAGATATACTTGTAAGTAAGATACAAGTAAAAGAAACTACAATCGATTATACTTGACTGTGATATACCCGCTACCTAGCTTTAATCTCTCTATTTCTATATTCTCGATCTTTTCGAAAAGACTACTTCGAATCTGAATTTTCTTTTCTTCCTCATTATATTTGAAAATTGCACAGCAAACAAATTGGAGGACTTATCTTCGAATTTATTCGATAAATCACTTTATATGGCAAAAACGGGTTTGCTTTAATTGATAATCTGGTATATTTTGCCATCTATGGAATATTTTGTATATACACCGTAAAGATTCGATATATTTCTTTATTGAGAGTTGCATAAAATACAACAAAATTTAATTTGCGTCTAGAATGTTAATAAATTTTTATTTAATAACATAATTACCGTTAATAGTTATTGCCTTATCTCGGATGACTGGTTACAATCTAGAGCTGCAACGATTGGACATTTTGAGGATTAATCTATTTCCGACTTTGAGTTATTCTCAATTCTATTTCTTATCAAATGAAATAATGAATAATATTCATGGGAACTGCTTATAATATGATCAAAATCGAAGACAAGGTTGATCAAAAAGAAAAAAGTCGCTATCCAACATGTAAGCCAAGCTGTTTATATGGCAAACTAGTAGGATGGCGGGGGGCATGGGTATACTCGTATCGTCTCAATGCTCTTGGTAGTTGATTGCCAGAGAGCTGAAGTTGATTTTTTAATAATTGCCATGTACAAATAAACGCCAGGAATATGCTTAGGGTACAGTAATCAGAAACACAAGATATACTGTAATGTAGAAAAAAACAAATTGATCAATATCTTTCTCGAAATATTACAAAAAAAAACCAAAATCTTTAACAATATTTTAATGCCGCGCGTCACATCAACTCGCCACGCGGCACGACCCATTCGACTACGACAATGTCAATGAAGCAATGACACAGCGTGTCATCGGTGTAATTTGCTGCCACGAAAAAGCCACAGGGTGATTGTGTAGAGGATTTGCACTTCCTTGGGGATTGTTGTAGTATTTATTGATGGTTTTCCTTACTGCTTGAGGCAATGACTACGAGTACAGTGTCAGACATTGACGGTGACGGTGACAGTGACATTAGAAGCGGTCAATTGGGAATCGTATCGTTCAATAACAACTTAAGTCTCCGCGGCTCAGTGTTGCCAATTTTGCACTGTCTTTAAATCTAGCTTATACATATGTATATATATATTTATATATTATTAGATAACTTTAGCCCCTTTTCCGAGTGAGAGCTGGCCCGTCAATAAGTTTTAATAGCATTTGATGAAACACGTCTTATCGTAACAATACCTATTTACAAGATCGCTAACAATAACTTTTGTAGATTACTCTAGACCGTAATAAAGGGTGAGATGAAAATATAGTAAAGATAAAATAGAAAAATAGTGTATATTGACTTACTGGAAGTTGAAATGCTTACAATATATATTCTTTTCATTTTTAATATAGGCAAAACCGTGCGGTATTTTTTTAAATATTCCGAAAAATACTGAGACATGCCTAAAGCTATATTTAGTTTTAAATATTTTTTATGACTAAACTCATCCCAAGGGTCTTTAAATACCATGCACGAGTAGTAAGGAGACTTGCAAGCCAGAATTACAACCCTTTTGAGAGTTCTACATATATGATCCACATATGTACTTAGAATACCCAATAGCACACACACATGATGCGACTCCCTCTTTTATATGTGTGTTTTTTTTTTTATATATATTGTATATGCACAGAGGAAACCGCTCCACTCCTTAATAAAGGGTAACGCCTTTTAGGCCCATTTATTTTTTAATTTTTCAAATTAGTATCATCTGATATTAACATATATAGTAAGTAGTATGAAACTTTTGATCCTAATGCGAATACCAAAATAGAATTGTTTTATATATTTTTCGATTTCAAGTTCTGAAAGTAAAAATAAAATTTGTATTTTTGCGTATTTGCGTATTTGCGTTTGCGAATGAAATTAGTATTTAAACAAGTAAGAAAGCAACAGTCGAGTGTGCTCGACTGTGAGATACCCGCTACCCATTTTGAATAAAAGCAAAATATTGCGGTATTATTTTCAAAATATACCAAAAAATGTTGCAATATACTAAAAATATACCCAATGGTATATTTGGTATAGCGATGTGGTACTAACATTCAAAATATACCATTGACGGCATAATATACCAGATTTTCGGCCAAAGCATCTGAGACCCCTAGTAAGTAGTCGTTTTAGCCCATACAAAAGTATTTCTTTAATAAATTCCACAATTTTTATCTGATCGCAACCAAATTTTCAGAAATCATAAATAGTATTGTTATTATTATATACACCAAAATTCGCTTGTTATTCGATTTATTTGATTTGCGGTGGCGGAAGTGGGCGTGGCAAAAATTTGAAACAAACTTGATCTGCGTGCAAACATAACAAATTCTTTCGAAAAAAAATTATAACTCTATCTCTTATAGTCTCTGAGATCCAGTGTTTCATACAGACAGACGGACATGGCTAGATCGTCTCGGCTGTTGACGCTGATCGAGAATATATATACTTTATAGGGTCGGAGATGCCTCCTTCTACCTGTAACATACATTTCCTGCGGGCACAAAGTTATAATACCCTTCTACCCTATGGGTAGCGGGTATAAAAAACATAAATCAGATAGGATTTTATGCTAAGTAAACTTTACTGTGTTGTCATATAACTGCAACATTCTGGAACGGTCTATACTTAAACCTTAAATTTTGACGTTGAAATCAAATGTGGTATTTAGACAAAAAAGTGTTTGGTATCATATTTGTTTTTAGGACATGCTTACACTAAGGGAGTTTTTCTTATGTTCTCGAACACAAAACACATCTATCTACTTATGTATATACATATGTGGATACACTGTATATGTGCGTTGTTCATCTCTTGCATTGTGCAAATTTTCAAGAGTGTGATGAAAACGACACGACACGACCCGACGGTGGAAACATTTGGGAGCAATTTGTAACACAGTTGTGTCAACCCTCCCCAACGCCACTGTTGTTGTTCGTCAATGAATATAAAATGAGTTCCGCATCAACATCTGCATATTTACTGTGGTTTCGCGGACGCAAACAAGACGCGATTCACAACAAAGGCTTTATGATGTTTCTTTTCTCATTTGGATTACACACTTAAGTTGTACCAACCTGAAGTCCACTTCAAATATTGCTATTGTGTTCCATTTCGTGGCGTTAATGATGTGCTTATGTTTATTTGTTGCATACATAATTATGACAATGCATAATAGAAATACTCCAACTTGTATACAAGTACTTTTTCTAAAACTAATATATTATATATACTTGGTCTCTTGCTCTTTCAACTTTTCATTATTTGTATTTAAAACGCCAGATAAGAGAAGATTAAAAGGATTAACAATAAAATGAGTATTTATTTATTATTTAATATAGCCGACATACATGTAGCTCGATCACGAATCTAAAAAGATTTATTGCAGATTGTTATGTTGAAAGAGCCACATGAATAGTGCCTTAAGCATTGCTTTTAACGAAAAATTAAAACATAGTAAAAAAAGTAAGAAAGCTACAGTCGAGTGTGCTCGACTGTGAGATACCCGCTACCTATTTTGAATAAACTAAAAAAATACTAATGGCTAGGCATTTTCCCCATACAAAAGTTTTATATATTCCAAATTTTTTATCTAATCGCAACCAAATTTTTAGGAATTATAAAGAATTATTTATCAAAATTCACGAAACTGCAAGCCTGCAAGCATAACAAGTGCTATCGAACAACAATTATATATATTTCTTAGTCTCTGAAATCTAGGTGTTCATACACACGAACGGACATACAGACAGACGTTATATATATGCCTCTTTTTGCCTGTTACATAAATTTCCTGCCGTCACAAAGTTATAATACCCTTCTACCCTATGGGTATCGGATATAAAAAAATAGAGATGAAAATGAAAATAATTAGTTGCATAAGCAATTTATACAATTTTAAAACAAAGACTTTGATTTTGATATATTATTTATTCACTACAATATTTACACATAATTGATAATACTCAAAGAAATCGAATTAACACATAAATAATAGGTTCAAAATCGGCCAAAAACATATTAACAAAAAAAAAAAACAAGAAAATAGAGCGAATAAATACAACTCGCATAGGTTTGTGATGAATACAATGTATAACAAAGATAAAGGGCACAGAGCTTTCGATAGAAATTAAGATGCCCATCTAAGCAAAGAGAAATAAATAAATAAGTAAAGACAACACACGCCCATAGCAAGACATTAGGCAAACAGAATAAAATAACAAAATAAAACAATCAGGAAATTGTCCTTTGATCTTTTTGTTGAGAAACCTACCCTATATTCCTCTACATCATCATACAAACAGCACAAACAACAGCACACACCGGTGTAATTCACAATGTTGTTTGTCCTTATTTGCCGCTTTTGATGACATAACCAAAATTAACAAGTTAAGCAAATAAAACGAATGATATAAAATGACAACGAAGCAAAATCAAAGTGATTTACATTCTTATAATATGTGCATAAATTGTAATTACCATTTGGCTATTTAATAAGATAAACACGAGTTTAATCAATACACTTAACAAAAACCATTCAATCCCCCCATCTACAGTATTAAAAATAATTAAACTAATGCTGCTGTGTAATTCTTATGTACACGCACTAATTTATCAAATAAACAATATCACATATTTAGAAGAGCTTACAATTATGTCAATTTTAAGGCTTCTGATGATTAACAAATCCAAAGACAGGCTATCAGATATTACCAAGATACAAACAACCCGCATAATATTGCGGTATTAGTTTTAAAATATACCAAATTAATATGCCCCATAACTACTAAAACAAGTAGGAATGCTACAGTCGAGTGTGCTCGACTATGACCCGTTACCCATTTTAAAAAAATACAAAATGTTGCGGTATTTTTTCAAAATATACTCAAATAATATTGTATATTGCCCAAATTATACTGAATTGTATATTTGGTACACTATATGCTATAGAGGGCAAAAGATACTAGATTGTCAGCTAAAGCAACTAAGACCCCTAGTAAGTAGTCGTTTTAGCCCATACAAAAGTATTTCTTTAATAACTTCCACAAGGCTAAAGTCATTAATGTAAATACCGAAATTTATTAGATAACTTTACCCACTTCTCCGAGTGAGAGCTGGCGTGTCAATATGTTTTAATAGCATTTGATGAAACACGTCTTATCGTAACAATACCTATTTACAAGACCGCTAACAATAACTTTTGTAGAATACTCTAAACCGTAATAAAGGGTGAGATGAAAATATAGTAAAGAAAAAATAGTGTATATTGACTTACTGAAAGTTGAAATGCTTACAATATATATTCTTTTCATTTTTAATATAGGCAAAACCGTATTACAACCCTTTTGAGAGTTCTATATGATCCACATACTTAGAATACCCAATATGTATGTGTTTTTATACACGCTACCCATAGGGGAGAAGGGTATTATAACTTTGTGCCGGCAGGAAATGTATGTAACAGGTAGAAGGAGGCATCTCCGACCCTATAAAGTATATACATATATTCTTAATCAGCATCAACAGCCCAGACTAGCTAGCCATGTCCGTCTGTTCGTCTGTCTGTCTGTCTGTCCGTATGAACACCTAGATCTCAGAGACTATAAGAGATAGAGCTATAATTTTTTTCGACAGCATTTGTTATGTTTGCACGCAGATCAAGTTTGTTTCAAATTTTTGCCACGCCCACTTCCGCCACCGCAAATCAAATAAAATCGAATAACAAGCGAAATTTCAAAGCTGCGAATTTCGGTGTGTATAATATTAACAATAGTATTTATTATTCCTGAAAATTTGGTGCGATCAGATAAAAATTGTGGAAGTTATTAAAGAAATACTTTTGGGCTAAAACGCCTACTTACTAGGGGTCTCAGTTGCTTTGGCCGACAATCTGGTATATTATGCCGTCTATGGTATATTTATACCCGCTACCCATAGGGTAGAAGGGTATTATAACTTTGTGCCGGCAGGAAATGTATGTAACAGGTAGAAGGAGGCATCTCCGACCCTATAAAGTATATATATTCTTGATCAGCGTCAACAGCCGAGACGATCTAGCCATGTCCGTCTGTCCGTCTGTCTGTCTGTCCGTCTGTCTGTATGAAACACTGGATCTCAGAGACTATAAGAGATAGAGCTATAATTTTTTTTCGACAGCATTTGTTATGTTTGCACGCAGATCAAGTTTGTTTTAAATTTTTGCCACGCCCACTTCCGCCCCCGCAAATCAAAAAAATCGAATAACAAGCGTAATTTTAAAGCTAAAGCTGCGAATTTTGGTGTATATAATAATAACAATACTATTTATGATTTCTGAAAATTTGGTTGCGATCAGATAAAAATTGTGGAAGTTATTAAAGAAATACTTTTGTATGGGCTAAAACGACTACTTACTAGGGGTCTTAGATGCTTTGGCCGACAATCTAGTATATTATGCCGTCTATGGTATATTTTGAATGTTAGTACCATATCGTTATACTAAATATACCATTTGGTATATTTTTAGTATATTGCAGTATTTTTTGGTATATTTTGAAAATAATACCGCAATATTTTGCTTTTATTCAAAATGGGTAGCGGGTATCTCACAGTCGAGCACACTCGACTGTAGCTTTCTTACTTGTTTGAAAGTGGTGCTATACCAAATACTACAATTTACTAAACGTCATAGTTGGTATATTTTTTAGTATTTTACAGTATTTTCGGTATATTTTGAAAATAATACCGCAATATTTTGCTTTTATTCAAAATGGGTAGCTGGTATCGCACAGTCGAGCACACTCGACTGTAGCTTTCTTACTTGTTTGAATATTATATGAGATATTAAACTGCGAGTAACAATGCACTGTTTATGAAAAGTAATCAAAACAAAACTTGCAGTAGAAATATTCAAAACAGAACTTTTGCTCATCTTTGAATTTGCATTGAAATTTTTCAAAATGTGTTATGAGTAAATGTAAAATGCGCTTATATTAGTTAAATTTATTTATGTGTGAGAAGAAAACATAATTTTATAGACTTTGATTTGCGTCGGTTACAGTTTCTGAGAATTACCCATATGCAAATTGCATTATTGATAAATTGCACTATAAACCATTTTGCGAAAATGTTCAAATAATATTGATTGCTAACTTATCTATAAGTTCGTGGTTAAAGTTTGATTACATTCTGGGCACCTATTTTACCCGAATTTACCATTGCACATTTTTTTTTGTGGAACCATAAAACGGAATAAAAAGTGAGAAAACTGAGGGGAGATTATAATATAATGCTTTAAAACAATTTTACAAATTAAATTTGACGCTCATTTTAAAATTGATTTTTGTTTTCATTTTTATTCTATATATGTATAAATTAAAAACCAACTTTATTTTATGGTAAATTTTTGTAATGTTAATAGTTTGGAGAATTGTTGAGATTCATATTCTGAAAAGTTTTTCACATAGAGATGAAGCATGGTTTATGCGTACATATACTTCTAATACTATAATACACATCATACCTTAAGTGCCATTACAAATTAGCATTTCTGGATTGAAGGGACTTTTTTACCCGCTACCCCTGGGGTAGATGGGTATTATAACTTTGTGCCCGCAGGAAATGCATATAACAGATAAAAGGAGGCATTTCCGACTCCATAGAAAAGACGATCTACAATCTTCGTATGAATCACTGGATCTCAGAGACTATAAGTAATACAGGAATTATTATTATTTTTTTTAACAGCATTTGATATGTTTGCGCGTAGATCAGTGGGCGTGGCAAAAATTAGAAACAAACGCTGTCGAAAAATTATTGCTCTATCACTTGTAGTATCTTAGATCCAGTGATTCATACGGATAGACGGGCATGGCTAGATCATCTTGGCTTTTGACGCTGATCAAGAATATATATATATTAAGTCGAAGATGACTCCTTCTACCTGTTTCATACATATCCTGCTCCGGCATAAAGTTATAATACCCTTCTACTCTAAGGGTAGCGTTTATAAAAATGTGGGCACATTTTATTTTCAACTTCATTATTTTATAAACATATGATCTCTCTTTGCATGTTATCGCAAATTGATAGTTTTTTGCCCTATTTGCACAAATGCAGGTGAAATATTATGTTACTTTTGGCATTAAATATACATACATATGTATGTTCACAACGGCTGTACTACTTTTATTGATACGAAAATTTTCTTTCAATAACCGCTCTCATATTTTATGGAGTTATTAAAATTATAGTTATTATTCTGCGCCAAAGTTATAAAATTAAGATCATTTCTTTTTTTTCTAAAAAAGATAGCTTTATCTTTTATGGATAAATATGTGAATTCGCTATAACTTTTATAAAGTATATAAAAACGGTCAACTTGCAAATAAAGCTTGTCTTGAAAGATTGTAATTTCGATATGCTTTGTGCTCAGTTCGGTAAAAGAGCCCATCGAACAGTTGCATGGACTTATTGAAACGGTTAGCCTATTCATCTACATATATACTACATATTATGTAGACACATGTATGTATATATGTACATATATATACTACGTATATGCGTGTTTGTTTGTGCACACATACTTACATACATACTTATGCACATATACTTTTTCGTATCTATGTATGTAATTTCAATGTTCTTGTTACATTTACATATTCACATATTATTTGTAGTATACATAAATGTACATGTATACATACATACATATATATGTATGTATGAAACATACAGTATTAGTACGTACATGTGTGGAGACTCCAGTTGAAAGCCCGTCGACCAACCGAAACGAAATATGCAGTCACAATAGCAAATTATTGAAGAGACAATTGGCTCAGAGAAACGAATCATTAACCACCGCATTGGCCTGGGGACTACAGACTGATTTAGGGTTGTCTTCATTCTGATAGAGGGAGGAGCTTCTAGCCTTAGAGCACAGCACTGAGTGCATTGCTTTGCTCAATTCTGAATTGTGCTATAGCACAATGATTTTTGTTCGCCTCGTTTCCCTTACGCCACCATTACCGACCGCGACGGCGTTGTTTTCACTTTATATTGATTTTCAAGCTGAAAGCATCAGAGATGTTTCTTTTTATGTTGAACGCTGTACGACGTACAATAATTTACGAACTTACATATACATATGTACATACATATGTATGTATATATTGCAAATGAAAGAACGTGACCTGCTTATATACTTTATATGTATACGGTTATACCAAATACATAGAAAAACACAGCCAAATACATCCGTACAAACTTATGGCAAGACCCATGAAGCATCGACTATCAAGCAACCAACCACCAACCAAACCATGCCAGTAGAAATGTAAGAACGACAGAATACTTGAAACAATATACACATGTATATAAGTACATAAGTATATAATGAAGTCCACATACAGAACAATGGAATGTGAATGCACGCCCCCCAAGTTTGAGAAAAACGTCCAGATTGCTAATTTCTTGGCCGCGCAGCACTGTCCTCTCCCTCTCTCTGCGCATAAATGCACACTCACTCATACACCTACATAGTACTATTAACTCACTGTGCGCAACTCGTGAGTGTTCTCTTCCAAAGTAATGACGTCACTGCTGTTTCCGCTGTACCAAATGTGTTACATACACTCTTTGGCAATTGGAACGCCTAACACCAGAACACAAAACTGCCCTGCGCAGTGAGCGCCACACAATTACATTGACAGCAAAGTTGGTGAATGGCTGGCTGTGCAACAAAATGTGTGAATCACATCTTGGCATCAGTTTCTAACGATGCGTCGTCGATGCCATAAGTAAATTCGAGATAGAATTGCTAGTGTCGCTCAAGAAAGCTGGTACGTGAAAGAATCATATGTACATTGAAAAGCAAAAATAAGAGAAGCGAGTCTCGGTACAACATCGTTACCTGCCTTCTTCGGGTGGCTTGCCTACCATTGTGTCGGTCAACACAAAAGCGGCACCCGAATCCAAATTGAAACGAAACAAAGCGATGACGTTAGTGGCCCGATCCCGATTCCGATTCAGCCAATCACGTGAGGAACTGTGCGGTACTCTCTGACTCGCAAAGTGTAAGCCGTCGCTATCAATGACACAAGTGGCATATTGCTTTCAATAGCAGCCTTAAAAAAATATATTTTGCTTTTGCCAACTCGCATCGTCTTGACGGTATATACAAACTTGGGCGTGTTTTAAGTTATAATTACGCGTTATAAATCCAAAAAAAAAAATAATAATAATAATAATGAGAAACAACTCAGTGCTATGTACAATAAAATCAATTTTTAGAAAATCCAGCTGAAACTTCAACTTTTTCCTATAAATTAATATACAATTTAATGAAGTTTAAGTTTTGTTGAAGTTGAATAATACAAACAAGTAAAAAGTGAGACCTTTGAAAAGTTGTGGAGCATATTAGTGTCTATTTTAAATTTATTGATGTAAGGGAACTTCGACGAACTATTTTACAGACACTCCCGCACTGGAAAAGTTTTATGGTAAGGGGGGAAAGAATAAAAATGGGTAAATTATGACATTATATTCTCGCTGGCTTACACGATTAAATGCAAATGATGTTATGTCAGTCGACATGTCTAGAAGAATAATTTGAAAAATGTATGATCCAGCTACATAGCATTCAAATATTTTATATTATTACAAAATATGGTGTTCCCTTGGCATATGTTGATTAATTGATGCATACAATTACCAAAATACCTTCAATAGGGTGTAACTACAGAGAACTGAGAGCCACTTTAATTTACTATTAGGAATATTCTTTAAGATTTATTTTTAGAGCATAAGTGGATACTTTTACACATTTGTGTCTCCGATTCCATAAGGTATATATGTACATATATTCTTCATTAGCGTCAAAAGTTTAGCTGCTATATCCATGTCCATGACTGGCTGGACATCTAGATCTCAGAGATAAGATCTTGTTTCGCAAGACTTATTGTTGCAACCAAATCAGTTTTGTTAAATGTCCTTAATTTTTGTTACACACAAAAATTATAAAATTATTATTAACAAACTAGACGTCTACAGTTTTACAGTTCCTGTTCTTTTGATTTAATTGACAAATCGACAAACATAAATAGAACAAGTAAGAAAGCTACAGTCGAGAGTGCTCGACTCTGTTACCAGCTACCCAACTTTGAATAAATGCAAAGAATTGCGCTGTTTTTATCAAAATATACCATAAGACTAAAATATATACCAAATGGTATATTTATGGTATATTGTTATGGTACTACACTCAATACATACTATAGAGTGCACAATGTACCAGATGGTCAGCCAAAATCGAAGCCAAGACGCCTAGTAAACAGCGTTGCCAATTTATCTATTTTCCCGCTAGATCTGGCGATTTTAAAAAATGAAAAATAAAATGCGGGATAAATTGAAAACTAGCAGCTAGCGGGAATTATAGCTATTTTCAAAATCTGGTCCCTTCGTGAATTTTTATGTTTTATGATGCCACACTTTTATATTTTTGAATTGGAATGGTAAAAAAATATCAATATGTCAAAAGATCATTACATTTGTATCGATTCTTACTAGTTTTTTACCATCATCATCTGGGTATTTCACAAGCAAATCTAGCATTGGTGCAAAACTTTGCGATTTGCACGCCCATGAAAAAACAACCAAACATAAGTCTTCGACAACTGCTTTTCCACAGAGGCGGTATTTTGTTGATATTGCTACGCAATCATCCATCAGCCCCAATGCGGAAATTTTCAGCATGGCGGTGCTTTAAAAGCTTCATATAGTATTACAATAAAAATTTGGTTTTAAGCTTTATACCGCTATTATCGAAGGACATCATGGTTTTCACATTTTTATTTCTAGTTTCTCTCGAGGAGGGCGACGCGAAAACGATTGCGAATTTAATTTAGTAAACAAATAAATTAAATTAATAAAAATATCGTTTCAATTACGTAGCTTTATGTTATAGCTATCATACAAATTTCCTGGCGGTTTCTAGTTTTTATACCGGCTACCCATAAGGTAGAAGGGTATTATAACTTTGTGCCGGCAGGAAATGTATGTAACAGGTAGAAGGAGGCATCTCCGACCCTATAAAGTATATATATTCTTGATCAGCGTCAACAGCCGAGACGATCTAGCCTTGTCCGTCTGTCCGTATGAACACCTAGATCTCAGAGGCTATAAGAGATATAGCTATAATTTTTTTCGACAGCATTTGTTATGTTTGCACGCAGATCAAGTTTGTTTCAAATTTTTGCCACGCCCACTTCCGCCCCAGAAAATAAAAAAAAAAAAAACGAATAACAAGCGTAATTTTAAAGTTAGAGCTGGTGTATACAATAATAACAATAGTAGTTAAAATTCCTGAAAATTTGCTTGCGATCAGATAAAAAATGTTTAAGTTATTAAAGAAATAGTTTTGTATGGGCAAAAACGCCTTCTATGCTTTCGTTTGTATTTATGTATGCGTCTAACATGCTCGCCTGTATTAGTGTCTGTATTCATAGAGAGTTCGATACTGCGATAGCTCTGGTGGTAGAGTCCAAGCCGAGCATGTTGTGGTTCTCGGGTTTGAGCACTCTCGGGGTACGAAAATCTTTTTTTTTAATTTTTGTATGTCTATATTAGTGTCTGTATGCATAGAGAGTTCATAAGCAGTGCGATAGCTCTGTCCAAGCCGAGTATGTCATGGTGCTCGGGGTCGAGCACGCTCGGGCTTCAACATTTTTTTTTTTTAAATTTATGTATGTCTAACATGCTTGCCTGTATTGGTGTGTAGTGTGCAAGCTCAACATTTGGTGGTGCGCCGGTTCGAGTTTCGGTCGGGACTCATACATGTTTTTTTATTTCTAACGCTATATATGTACAATAATTCAGATGAAGTTAGTTTTTTTCTGCCGAAGTTAGATTTCGCCATTATATTTAATGGTCTCCTCGTGGTGTTCCCTGGGTCTTGCTTGGGAAGCAAGAGCTGATTCGAGCGGCGATATATTTCAAAAACCAATTTTATATTCAATAAAATTAATATTGTATCATAAAATAGATATACATATAATACGGAAGAATTAAATTGACTTTAATTTACAGCAACAATTTTGGACACATTTTCCAGATTTCTTTTTTTACTATGGGTAGCGGGTATCTCACAGTCGAGCTCACTCGACTGTAGCTTTCTTACTTGTTTTTTTATATGTTACTTTAGCTTTTTAATGACCAGAAGAGAAAATGAAGAAGAGAAAAGCATTTCCTTAATAACTTTGACAGTAATCACAAATACTATTTGCTTGCTCTGCATGCAAGCTTAACAAATTAGAGCTCTATTTCTTATAGACTACAAGGTGCGTTCCAAAGTAAACAGGACTTTTAACAAAAAGACAGAATAAATAGTTTTTTCGGCAAAATCAATTTATGTTATTTAAAATAGTGCTTTAGTGTTTTAGCTCGTTGCCCGGTATGGCCGCCAGTATGCCGGCGCAAACCTTTTGAATGGCCTCATCGGCAAATGCATTTCTCTGAAAAGGTAGAAGTCGCACGGTGCCATATCAGGTGAATTCGGGGAGTGGTTGATGGTTAAAATGTGATTTCTGATCAAATAGTCGGTCACAATGCGTCGATCGATGTACGCCAACTCTTTGTTCGAAGCTCATTTTCGCACCGATGACAAAAACATACTGACACTTAAAACGCAATAACCTCACTTCCAATAGATGAATGTCATGCAATTTTTACTGGAAGTCGATAAAGGATAGCAGATTCTAACGCACCAGTTGATATATAGACATAGACAGGGCTGCCAGAATTTCATGAGCTGAAATAGCTAAATTGATAGAAAAAATATGCTAGAAATAGCTAAAAACAAGTAAGAAAACTACAGTCGAGTGTGCTCGACTGTGAGATACCCGCTACCCCTTTTGAATAAAAGCAAAATATTGCGGTATTATTTTCAAAATATACCAAAAAATACTGCAAAATACTAAAAATATACCAAATGGTATATTTGGTATAACGATGTGATACTAACATTTAAAATATACCATAGACGGCACAATACACCAGATTGTCGGCCAAAGCATTTGAGACCCCCCGTAAGTGGGCGTTTTGTCCCATACAAAAGTGTTTCTTTAATAACTTCCACAATTTTTATCTAATCGCAAGCAAATTTTCAGGAATCATAAATACTATTGTTATTATTATATATACCAAAATTCGCAGCTTTAACTTTAAAATTACGCTTGTTATTCGATTTTTTTGATTTGCGGGGGCGGAAGTGGGCGTGGCAAAAATTTGAAACAAACTTGATCTGCGTGCAAACATAACAAATGCTGTCGAAAAAAAATTATAGCTCTATCTCTTATAGTCTCTGAGATCCAGTGTTTCATACGGACAGACGGACAGACAGACAGACGGACAGACGGACATGGCTAGATCGTCTCGGCTGTTGACGCTGATCAAGAATATATATACTTTATAGGGTCGGAGATGCCTCCTTCTACCTGTTACATACATTTCCTGCCGGCACAAAGTTATAATACCCTTCTACCCTATGGGTAGCGGGTATAAAAACATATAAGAATGCAAACAAAAAATTGCTAATTATTGGGTGTTACTTTTAAATGGTTTTATTAAAATATAACAGAAACAGTCAATATCGGTGGTGTCCTCGACCGAATCTTTATATTTATCTGATTCTGATATCCTTTTTAAATATTTTGTTAACAATGTGTAGTTGAAACAACACATTCCACTTCTTTTGAGTCCATATCTGTAAATGAACATTCATGCAGCTTCGCGCCCAAACTGCATTTGCAGGTGCAGCAATATGCCTTCGTTGCATCTGTCGCATCTTTGCGTATCCAATTCTTAAACTCGATATTCTGCAACCACGCGTCGCCAAATTGTTGTTTATAACCAACTTTCTGCATTATCTGACTTGCCTTTTGAAATTTTTTCAACAGTATTTCTCTTCACTTCTTCTTTATCGTTTGACAATTTGTATCTAGCTCATGAGTGAATGAACTAAGTTCGGAATAGATAATGTAAATTTTTTGAGTTAACCTCAAAATACATCCTATCGACATCGCACATGAGCTATAAAATGAATCGATAATCCAAATGTTTTGAGTGAACTTCAAAATACATCCTATCGATAAAAGCGCTATCGGTACTATTTAAAAAGTGCCAAAAGTAGGCAAATCTTAAAAAAAAAAATGCTAGAATTCTTGCTAATAGCATTTCACAAAATCTTATAGCTTCTGCAGTTTCAAAATTGCTAGATCTAGCAATAAAATAGCTAATATGGCAACACTGGCGCTAGATTCAAAAAGTCGTGTTTACTTTGGAACGCACCTTGTATCTCTTATAGTTTGAATATATCGTTATACCAAGTATAGCCTTCGGTTTATTTTTATATTTTTGTGAAAATGGGTATTGGGTATCGGGTATCTCACAGTCTTGCACACTCGGTTGTTGCTTGCATATTTGTATGCATATGAGAATAAAAAAAAAATGTCAAGATAAAAAGAATTCTACAGGACTATTTACAATGCTTAAACATGAATTAATATATACTTAATTTCAGACTCAAATCGACACCATGACCGACATTGAGGCATTGGGCATTCAGCAGCAGCAACAACAACAGTTGCAGAACGTGCAGCGTCTGCACCAAGAAAATTGTATACAAGAGTTGCACGATCAACTGAATGCACAGTTTGGAACCGGACGATTTCGTGGGATTAGTGGGGTCCTTTGTCAACAGCAATTGCAGTTGCAGATGCAGTCACCACAGCAATCTCCTCGTTTGCAATTGCAGCACCATCTTCATCACAATGATGGGGTTTTATCTGACACAATAAACCACAATTTGGTGCCGTTTCTTCCATTCCTGCGTCCATCTGCTATACCTCCAACATGTATGGTTCCCGCTGGTCAAGGTCATGTGAGTCAGCAACAACAACAACATATTTATAGTCATAATAATCATAATTATATTAATGCTCACAACATCTCAATGCAGCCCATGTGGCCCACAGCAGCAGTTGCAGCGGCTCACATTCAAGCTGCTTTAGCTGTAGCAGCCGTGGCAGTCACAAACAAGAATAGCAGTAACAATAATACTGATGACATTAATACTGATGATGATGATAACAACAGTAAAAGAAACAATAAATCCATATCCCATAATGCAATTGATACGACCGATTGTTCTGTTGAAGAACCTGAAATTCTAACAGCAAGTCATGAAACGGAGGCAAGATCTTCAAGAGCAGAATCTCCAACTATATTATCGTACAATGACCATAATACTCCACCGGATTCGCCGCAAGCCGCAAGTGGCCGCCTTTTGGTTAGATGCAAAAACATTCGATCGGAAGACAGCTCAATCGCGATACATTTTCCAACATCACCGGCCGAAGATGTGAGCAAGTCGAAACGTATTCAAGTACATGCATCCGAAATGGATGCACCTCTGAATTTATCGAAACCTAAAGGTTCTCGAGGTTCTTCGCCGATTACGACAACTTGCCCAAAGGATGTACGAGATCGCTTGACACCAATTGTTCCCAGCCCACCATTAAACTGGCAACAAATGGCAACCCCAGCGTCTGCAATCCCAGCTAACGCTCACGTTCCAATCACATCTCTACAGCACCAGCCGTCCGCATTATTTGCTGATGTTGAAGCAAGTTTCTTGCAGTCTCGAGTGAGTAAAGCGCAATTATTTAATTCAAAATGCTTGTACGAGTGGTTCAAACGTTTCGAGTAATAAAATCCCTATTTTGAAAATGTATAAAGATGTGCAACTTTCGCCGCAATCAATAT
This sequence comes from Drosophila niveifrons, assembly GCA_035046325.1. Lineage (NCBI taxonomy): Eukaryota > Metazoa > Arthropoda > Insecta > Diptera > Drosophilidae > Drosophila > Drosophila niveifrons. The sequence continues at coordinate 1,457,226 of JAWNOC010000058.1, read as the reverse complement.
CATAACCAATGATGCGACAATGATTCGTATCGTAGCTTAATATTTTTATAAATAAAATGGCGATTGTCATGACACTAAACTCATTATTGCTCTTGTAAATTAGAACGTTTGAAATCCTTAAGAAAACGGACCTTTAGGCAAACCACCAAAACAAGTTTATTTCGCAGGTGCATTAAGTAGCTGAAACCAGTACCAATCAGGCCAGTTAAATAACATACAAGACATTACACATTGAAAAAAAAAAAAACAAATTTTTTGACTTTGCATGCAAAAATAACGCCTTTAGTTAGTTTTTTCAATATTTTTTTAATGCAGAAATCTTATTTTGCAAATTTTCAATTAGTATGTACAGAAATAAAAACACTACAACGAGAGGGAAAATTTTCAAGCAAGAAAAAATGAGTATACACATTTTTGACAATGTCAAGAAACTCTTTACACACTTGAGTTTTCGATTCCGTTTTGTTCTCTTTTATCCATGTTTCTGCACTATGCACTATTTTTGCATTCCTTTTCATTCAAATGCGAAATCTTGCTGCGCACTTGTCAAAAGGCTGATGTTTTAATTATTTAACATGCCTAAAGCTAGATTGACTTATGAAGTTACCCAATTGATTTATTATAATCATCAAATTGGGAAATCTATAGCGGAGCTAGTGGAGATGTTTTGCGTGTCGCGAAACAGATTATAATGTTTTAAATCGAGCAGAAAACGAAGAAAGGCTGGAAGCAAAGCGTGGAGGTGGTCGAAGTGGTACATACATAATTATTATTAACATTTTGCCATCTTATCGACCATTCCAGATTGTAGTCGAATCAATAGACAAATATTTTACTTTTTTATTTTTATTTACAATTGTGTCTGTGTCAATGATGCCATTCTTGATGCATGTGCTTACACTAAAGTTGTATCACGCGAATCGCTGATGAGGGTTGCAAAAGAAAGCTGACTCAGGCAGTAAGAAGAAACAGAATGTGTGACTCTGAGGACATTATAAAATTATTTGGTTTATTTTAATATTAGTTTTTGTTATAATTAATTGACTCTACATATTTCCGTTTTACATCATAATAAGCAACTCGCTCTTTAGTTCATTTTTTTTTTAATTGCAAAACAATCTTAAATAATTTGAATTGAATTTAAGAATTGCGATATATTTTTTTTAATATACTAAAAATAATATACCATAAAAATACCGAAAATGTGATGAATTATGGTACTACACACAATGTATACTATAGAGGGCAAAATATACTAGATTGTCACATACGTAAGTAGGCGTTTTTGCCCATACAATAACTTCCACAATTTTTATCTTATCGCGACCAAATTTACAGAGGTCACGAAGACTACAGTCATTATTGTAAATACCGACTGTAGCTTTAAAATTGCACTTGCTGTCGAAAAAAAATTATAGATCCGTCTCTTATAGTCTCTGAGATACAGTGTTTCATACGGACAGACAGACAGACGAACAGACGGGCATGGCTAAATCGTCTCGGCTGTTGACGCTGTATATATATATATATACTTTATAGGGTCGGAGATGCCTCCTTCTACCTGTTACATACATTTCCTGCCGGCACAAAGTATAAACAGTTAAAACCTATTTCTATGGCGACAATATTTAAAGCTCATACTTTTGAAAAGCAATCAAATCAAAATCAACTCTTTCACATACGTAAAATAGACAATCGTTTTTTTGCACGATCACATTAAAAAATATTTTACATTTAAAAATTTTCTTGTGAAGAGAAATAGCATTATTTAAAAATAAAAATGTTTATGAAATTTAAAATAAATAAAAATTTGAAACCAAGTTGATATTGATTAGATATTGTCGCCATCATCATCCACCCCGTTATTAACACTAGACTACAGTCGCGTTGTGTATTACCAATTGCAAATCTAATTTTTCTAGTTTTACGGTGGGGCAATGCGTTTCGATACATCTAGGCAACCTCAGCCCCAAAACAGCAGATATGTGTTCCATGCAAGGTATCGAAATAGGTTTGAATAGCAATTCTTGTTTTCGACGCCAATAGACTGCAATAAACTTGATCATCGACTTTAGTTTAAAAAATGCCCCGGCAGCGTATGCATAAACACTTGCGTTATCAAGCGTATGCATTTCCTGACATCTAGCTGCACTGGCTGCAGCATCGGGTATGTTGAATTTTACCGTTTTTTCAATAAAAATGTTAACTTTGCGGTGCAGTCTTAAATTGGCGTATCTCTGACAAAAAATCATTAAATAATGAAATTCAAAATTAATATTAATTCTTCAAGTTAGTACTATGTGTTGATACTAATATGTTGCCTGTTTCGTTCCTATTTTTTTTTTACATTTCGAATATTTAACAAGTGGTATCCCCTTGTCACTTTTGGAAAGAAAGTTGAACTTTCCAAAGGGTTTTAAAAAAAGGTTCCAATACTATCAGTGAGTGTCCATATACATGTTGTAGATTTGTCAATTCTAAATTCAGAATATGAAAGCTCATTGTGCGTTTTTGTGGTCTTTTGCGTAATTTGAATTATAAGGAACCTTTGCGATATCTTTACCATAAACGTTAGGTTGCTACCACATAACCTGAACCTTTTGCGGAATAACGTAAGGGTAACATGTTCAATATCTCATATCTATTTTGTAGAATATAGACCCAATATTTGTGAGTTTGATGTCCAGTATCGCATGTGAAATCCACCATCAGCATGAATTAATGTCACTGCCTGTGCCAGCTTTCTCATCTCAGCTATTGAGTCCACAGACCAACGCCAGTGATCAACGAAAGTATTCCCGCAAAGTGCTGGACCTTAGAATATTCAACTTTATATCGTAGAGAATAACGTCTCAAAACTCTCCAAGGAAGACGAAACCAAAGCTCTGAATCTCATAACCCTGGAACATTTCGCTTATATCCCCTAAAAGAGCAACTGGGCGTTCTCTGAAGCGAAAGAGCATACTTATTCTTTCCATTAATCATGAGTGAAGACTCTAGAAACAACAGAAGCATAGCTGTTTCGATTTTGCGAATTCACAGCGCAGTGCAGAATTTGATGCTCAAAGTCGTTAGAGTTACCTGCTGCTGCTGTTGAGTCTCCTCATTGTTATCGGTGACACTGTGTACAAACAACATAGGTTTTTAATGCACTGCCTCCAATGCCAGACTCTTTTGCCATTGAATGAGATTTTCTTCGTTTCTTCGTCGACTGCTCATAATTACTGTGGGATTGGTTTTATGATAATGTTTATTTATTATTTCATAAGTTTAATTTTTAAGTATTATTGTATTTGGTTTATTGATTAATTAAATTATTTGAAAATATTCGCCGCGGTCGTCGTTACCACGTCTTGCTTTTTTCGTCGTCGTCACAAAAGGTATACTTCTCTCTAATCGATACTCCTCTCTTCCCTTAATCGATAGGTGGATAGATTGGCGTTGCCAGACTCATTCCCACATTACTAATAACCCAATTGTGTTTCGTGTCTTGCCATGCCCGTGGCTGATAGACAGCCCAATGGATCGCTAGATGACTTGTCTTGCGGACAGCGTCTTGCAATGAGTCTGGTGTACGCGCAACGCGTAATTTCCCTAACGCCTACTTTTCTCAAAATACACTGCAAATTTACGTAAATAAGACCAGATCTGGCTAAAAGTCTGGTCCTAGCTCGGGATTTTTTCTCGAACATGTGCAATTTTGTGTGTCATGCGTCATTTGTTTTGTGAGTGCTGAACAAGAAAGTTGATTTTTTTCCTGCGCGTCTTTTATAAAACAATCAGAGGTAAGTTGTTGAACTATTATTTTAATATTATTTAAATTAAGAAATATATTTATTTATATTTACAGTTTTGAGTACTATGAAAGAGCTGTGCGAGATGTCATCTCAAGAATTAAAAGTATAAACTAAAAGGCATTGTCCAGGAAGAAGAACATAGAAAACGGCGACATAAATTATTATTTTCTTTTGAATATTAGATTATTTAGTTATAAGAAAAATTGTGTAGATAATATATATATTTTGAAGTTTTCATAAGATAAATGTAATTATAATTACAATAAACATTTTATTTACTGCATTTATTTTTGCACGTATTTTTATTTTGCATATTCCGAACTACGCACTAGAATCTAAGCACAGATTTTCTGCAAGACCTGAACACCAGACTGTCTGGTAGACACGACAAATACAAATTCCCCCAGCGCAGCCGAGGGAAATTTAAATTTACCTTTGGCTGACTTTATACTTGACGAGTCTTGTAGCAAATCAGTTCCGCGTATACGGCAAAACGAAAGGGAAAAGTCAATTCTCGTCTTGTGTCTACACAGGCCATCCACAGGCGACCATGTTGGCGAACTTGCGCGCCAACTTGAATTTCATTTGCAAACCAACTAGTGCCAACATTCACGCGAACATCATTTGTCGGCGAATTTTCAAGCAGTCAACATGTCAACGGACAACGAGAGCGGCACTGTAATTGCACTGATGGCAATACATATTTGCTTCCTATTTCTCCAAAAGCACTTCCCATGCCGTATTTCGTAAATTTTTTGCTCATTTTGCGCTGTGCAAACACGTGTTCGCTCTACTAAACGATTTCGCAAATGATGTTTGTGCTAACGTTGCCATCCATTGGCGAGCATGTTGTTGCAAACATAGACAAAATAGAATAATTTCAATTCCATGCGAACATTTTGGCGAACACGAAATTTGACGACGAACGCTACCATCAACGGGAAAAATTTCGCCTGTAGATGGCCGGCTTTAAACACAATCGGGAAAACATTCGTTAGGCTTTTCAGTGAAAGTAGACAACTCATGACATATGGTGCACTAATTTGAGCGGCCGTTAAAGGTCCACTTCTAGTCGGTGAATTGGAAACATGTTTGTGACTTTGCTGTTGTAGGTTACTGTGCAATCCCATCGATTCCGAATGTGACAGTCCAGCAGCAATACGACTCATCGCTTATGCAGTGTTACTTGATATGGCAAAATCAACAACCCTCAACGAGATTATGTTTCCTTATGGAGCTTGTTGATCACAGTGCCATAACCGAATTTTTCGCAATTCGGCGGCGAATCGACCCAATAATTCGGTATAGTAAAGCCCTGCGTCCGTTTTGCTCTTCTCCAGGTAGTCGATGTAGATCACACATTGTGAATCCCAAAAACTTTTCCGGCAGATAGGACAGTCATCGTCTTCTTCGGAGCAGGTTCGCCGGGTAAATTCCACTGTTTCGACTGTTCCTTGGTCTCTGGTGTGTACCATTGGATCCATGTTTCGTCGACGGTCACGAAACGGCGCAGAAACTCCTTCGGATGGTGCTTAAACAGCGTCAAACACTGCTCTTAAGTGGTCTCACGGTTGCGATTGTTGACCGGAGTGAGCAAACGCGGCATCCATCGCGCCGACAGCTTTCTCATGCCCAAACATGACATGTCCGATTCGGCTGAAATTTCGATAGTAGCCGTACACGAGAATGTACTACACGATAGTAAATTTCTCTTGCAATGGTGACGCAATGGAGCGGTGAGGCTAGTATCGGACTGCCCTCGTATTACAACTTTGTGCCTTCAGGAAATGTATGTAACAAGGGTGAGGGACGCTGATCAAGAAAATTGTCGAAGTCGAAGAGTCTCCGACCCTAAAAACTATATATTTTCTTGATCAGCGACAACAACCGAGACGATATAGCTGTGGCCTTCTATATGTTTATCTGTTTATCCATATGAACACCTTTAAATAAATTAAATACCTTTTTTATTTTGGCCAGTATACTGATTCAAAGTTGTCGGTTGGTGCTGGTTGAAATAAGCTGTGATCTTCTGTATATCCATAGATATCATTTTTTTTTTTTCAAATTTTTGCTACGCTCAACTAGGGTTGCGATTTTTGTAAATACAATAACTATAGTTTTTATGATTCCTGAACTTTTGGTTGCAACCAGACACAAATTGTAAAATTCATTTAAAAAATACTTTTGTATGGGAAAAAGCGCCTACTGCATACATAATGAAAATAATATGTATACATCAATATACATATGTGAGATTGGTTTTATGATAATGTTTATTCATTATTTCATAAGTTTAATACTTAAGTGTTATTGTATTTAATTTTTAATTATTTTCAATTATTTTGCCTATATATGTATCATTAAATTCATAATACGCGCGTTTGTCGACAAGAAAGTCATAGTTATTAAACGACAACATAGTTTTATTTGGGATTATTATTTCCGACACTCATAGGGTAGAAGGTATTGTAACTTTTTACCAGCACATAATGTATGTAACGGACAAAAGGAGTCATTTCCGTCTGTCTGTGTGACCGTATGAAACGCTGGATCTCAAAGACAATATAAGATAGTCTGTAATTAAAGTATGTCAATAAACTCTTTACACACTGAAAAAAAACGTATTTTTTGACTTTGCATGCAAAAATAACGCCTTTAGTTAGTTTTTTCAATATTTGTTTAATGCAGAACTATTTATCAAATTTTTAATTAGTATGTACAGAAATAAAACCAATACAACGAGAGGGAAAATTTCCAAGCAAGAAAAAATGAGTATACACATTTTTGACACTGTCAAGAAATCCTTTACACACTTGAGTTTTCAATTCCGTATTGTTCTATTTTTTTAGAAATAAACGGAACTTTACCGTTATCCATGCTTCTGCACTATACACTATTTTTGCGTTCCTTTTCATTCAATTGCGAAATCTTTTTTTTCGAAAGCACTATGTTTGCACGCAAATCCAGTTTGTTTTCATTTTCATAACAACATATAGCTCTATCTCATATAGTTTCTGAGATCCAGTAGCGGGTAGCGGGTATAATTAGTTATTATTTTTGTTGGTAAGAAAGAAAAAAGGGGGAAAAAATGTAAATCGCTTAAAAAAAAATACAAATATGTATGTTTTCGACCTGGAATTTAAGTCGCATTCCGCAAAATATTGGGCCTACAAACTATCATCACAGCTAGTGCAGTCTATGTACAATGTACATCATTTTTAATAAACATACATACATACATGTGGACAGGCAGACAAAGCACATACTTTTGATGTGCATTTCATCAAACATTTCTATCACACGCATCATAACCTAATCACTCGAGTAAACAACAGATATATAAAATCAACACAATTATACTCAAGAAAAAATGCCTTGAATTCTGACAACAGCAACAATCACATGAAAACGTTTGATGCAAGCCGAAGTAGCCCATACTTGTACTTGATTGTGATTGCCGAGCGAAAGTCGGTTCGAGTAAAATCAAATCAGCTTACTCTGGAAGTACTTGAGTTGAATCGAACTCGTTGCGACTAATGGTTTGATTTGATTTGATTGCAATTTGGGTATGCGTATTCGCTCATACTTAATCATACTCGTTGCAGTTCTCTGATGTACATATGTACGTGCGCCAGTTAACTGCAAACATTTAAGACACGAGCAATTGCTGCAGTCCTCATTTTCGCGACTTTCGACTTCAGCCACGCAGTTGTTAAATATCACGATCATTAATCATTTATTATTGTTTCTGGAGTACATATGTATGTTGTTCTCTTCTTAAATACCTTATGATACATGACATTTGTTGTTTTGTTATCAGGCGCAAAAACAAACAACGCAGTTGGTCTTCCGACCCGTGACCATGCCACATACATATGTATAATTGACCATGGGAAAAGCATGGATGTTCTTGATTCAAACCACAAACTTTCAAACTGATTTGTGATGGTCAAATCGATTGGAATCATGGGGATCCTTGAAATGTGAACATTGTCACCTTTGATTTTTCCATTCATTTTTGTCGCGTAAATTACATTGTTAATCAATTTTCTGAACACCAAACGCGCAACGTTGCACAGTTTTGGTTAGCTTAAATTTTGGAAAATTATGAACCAACCTTTAGGTTGGTGGTAAGCCAGGTGTTTAAAAAATTAATTTGATAGTTGGTGGTTTCATCTTTATTTGTGTCGGAGTCAATAGATAGCCCTATGATCTTGTTTTGAATTATATAGTTTAGGTCGTCTGCATCTTTATTCTTAGCCGCTTAAATAGCTTGATCACTCAACCACTCATTACTTTTTTAGGTAGAAATAATGTCTAGAAATACATTCTTGATAAGTTCGACTTTCGATGGAACAAAATAACAGAAATTATTTGAAATGATATCAATCCGCTAGATTCATCGATAGCAAAAGCTCAGAGAAATCTTCAGCCGATGTATTATTAACTAATGCAACTCTCATCTTGGATTTATTGGCTGCGTTTGGCGGAAACCACTAAACAATAAAATCATTGCTCCTCCAAAACATGTCGAGTCATTCCGTAAATCTTGAATGCTCGGTTCAGTGCTTCTAATGCACTATTATGTGTGCATTCGTCCCAGATGATGGTTTTTGATGCCGATAAAATTTTGCCCATTGCTGAATTTTTTGTATTACACTTTTTTGTACTACACTCTTGTTCTGCAATAAGTAGTTCTTCTACAGTCCTTTCCATTGCAGTTCTTCGTATCCCTCGTGCATTACGGCTTTGACGGGAAAGATTCGATCTTGGTCTTGGTCGCGGCATTAGTAAATCCTAAATTTATATCTAGGTGATATATCCGGTTAGACGATTTTGGACGATAAGCTACCTTTCCACCAATTTTCAGCCATATCGGTATCGTTCTTGAGTTATAAATAGTGCTTAGTAATTTTTCCGGTTTTCGCGACAAACCCCTTATACCGACGTAATTTTTCACAATTTAACCGGATATCGTGACGAATAAAAAAAAATACAGCGAAATAATGCATCAAATAACGCTTTTAGAAATAAATACATTTATCAGTGATCGGCATAAACTTTCTTCCATTCCCACTACTCTCTATTAGTTTTAGCTGTCGCCTTAGCTTATGCTTATCAATATGCATGTATACGACTTATCATGAGAAAACCATGTTACTGAATTACATTTTTTGTTTGATTACATTATTATTTTGTTTTATTTTAAAAGCCTATTACAAACATGGCATCCACAAAAAAAAAATTTGTTTGCACATTTTGGTTTGTGCATCTTCCGGGCTATAACGACGTAAAATCGTCACTTGACAGTCGCTATAACCGGATTCTACTGTATTGGTATGAGGAAGATGGGAAAAAAAAAACAAGTAAAAAAGCTAGAGTCGAGTATGCTCGACTGTGAGATATCCCATTTCAAATAAATGCTAAGCAGTGCAGTTTTGTTCGTAAAATATACGAAGTGAATACCTAAAAATATTCCATATATATATTTATACTACGTTAAAAACATACCATAGAGTAACAAAAATATAACAGATTGTCAACCAAAGCTACTAAGGCGCCTAACAAGTGCTGTCGAATTAAAATAATACTCTATCTCTTATTGTCTCTGAGATCTAGGTGTTCATACAGACGGATGGACAGACAGACAGACGGACACGGCTGTTGACGGTGATCAAGAATACGCTTTATAAGGTCAAAGATGCCTCCTACTCCCTGTTACATACATTTCCTGCCGGCACAAAGTTATAACACACTTCTACCCTGTGGGGAGCGGTTATAAATATGCATACTTTACAACAGGCGCCTTATTCTTACTATATCATGTTTTTATTTTCATTTTAAGGCATTCATTCATTTATTCGTTAATTCATGCTCTTTTCCAAAAATCTGGTAAAAATCATACATTATACCTATCCTAAAAAAGAGAACAAATTAAAAGTTTAAAATTATAGCGGTATATCTAAATTGTCTGCGATTCCGAAAGCATTTGAAAAATCATAACTTCTCAACTGCAACATTTGTGTAAATCTATAATTTCACCTTACCAACATGGGTTTGTGAAGTCTAGATCCACTTATATTAACTTATTGGAATTCTCTTCTAATGTAATTAAAAGATTCGACACCAAAATGGAAACGGATGTCTTTTACACCGATTTTAGTAAGGCTTTTGACTTAGTAAATCATCACCTCTTACTGTACAAACTTAATGTTTTAGGGTTTCCTCATAGCCTAATTGAGTGGATCTCCTAACACCTTTCCAACAGAATTCAGAATGTTTATTATAATGGTTTTGTTTCTAAAAGTGTCCAAGTTACTTCTGGTGTGCCCCAGGGCAGTCATTTGGGTCCTCTATTGATCACTTTGTTCATCAAAGATCTTCCTTCTGTTGTTGAGCATTCCCGTGTACGCTGATGACGTTAAGTGTTGCCTGACATTTAATGATAGTCACTGTTACAATGTGACCTTAATCGTCTAGAATATTGGTGCCGATTAAATATGTTACATCTCAACTGCAATAAATGGAAGTTTATGACCTTTTATAGGGGTTCTTCCCAGGTAAATAACTATATGTTATATGATACTTCTCTTGAGCGAATTGAAGGTGTGAATGACTTAGGGGTTCTGCTTGATGCAAAACTAAAATTCGATAAACATATTCTGTCTGCTGCAAGTAGGGCCATGGGTGTTCTGGGATTTATAATACGCTGGTCGAAAGAGTTCAATGATCCCTACATCACTAGGACTTTGTACGTCTCACTAGTTCGCCCTATCCTTGAGTACGGATCTCTTGTCTGGAATCCTCAGTATAGGGTTTATCAAGATAGGATTCAGTCGGTGCACAAACAATTCTTGTTGTTTGCTCTTCGTAGTTTAAATTGGAATCCTAATATTAGATTACCACCTTATATCAGTAGACTTTTATTACTAAACCTTCCTTCTCTTTCTGACCGTAGAACTATGCAAAGTGCTGTTTTCATACAGAGACTAATTAATGGTGAAATAGACTCTTAGGAGCTGTTAAGTCAAATTAGTTTTGCAGTTCCGGTCAGAATCACTAGGAATTTTCTTCCTTTTCTCATTTCACGTAGAACTACTAACTTTGCTTGCCATAATCCCTTCCGTATTCTGTGTGTGAACTATAATAATCTCAACAACGTAGTTTGCTGTAGTAAATCTATTCCTCTGCTTAAAACCTTATTATTGTGGGAATGTGTCTGGCAACGCCAATCCATCCACCTATCGATTAAGGGAAGAAAGGAGTATCGATTGGAAGAGAATTCGATAGAATATACTTTTTGTGACGACGACGAAAAAAGCAAGACGTGCTAAAGACGACCGCGACGAATATTTTCAAATAATTTAAATAATCAATAAACCAAATATAATAAAACTTAAGGATTAAACTTACGAAATAATAAATAAGCATTATCATAAAACCAATACCACATTATTAGCATATTTATCGAGTATTTAATTGTTATTTATCGTATTATACTATATCCTAACATATTTTTAATTTAATTTAATTAGCTGTCCAGCGTCTTTTAATATTTATTCGCGGTTTTCGATTAATGCATGCTGTTCACAAATTTATTTTGTTTTGTTCGTGCTTGGTATCTTTGGTCCACTTGATGGTACTGCCTTTAGTACGTCAACGTCCAAACAAACAAATATGGACTATTAAATTTGAATAATTTTATTCTGTGAAGGGGTTAAAGTAAATAGAAGCACCGCTAAATTGAGTGTTTCGTGGTATGCCATGTTCGTATTTTACGCTCTCTCATACATTTCTTGTAGCACAAAATTAAAATAAAATAAAAACCATATTCCCGCTACAAAAAAATTAGCATCCCTATATTTTGAGTAAGAGTAACCTTTTGATTATTTATTGCAGGGACGGTTGTGGAATCCGAATAATGCTGGCATTGGCGATCTATGCAATCCAAAATTGTCTGTCAGCACTCGAGTTGAAAGTTCGCGAGCGGGCAGAGCCAGTCGCGATTCAATTAACAGCAGCGGGACAAATTCAGAGCGATCAACTATATTGGATCCAGATTGCCTGGGCCATAGTCATCATCAGTCTTCAGCAGCTTCGCAGCCCCAGTCCCAACGGCAGCACATTCACCATAAGCCACATATCAAGCGACCAATGAACGCATTCATGGTTTGGGCAAAAGACGAGCGCAGAAAGATACTAAAAGCCTGTCCAGACATGCACAACTCAAATATATCAAAGATTTTGGGTGCTCGATGGAAAGCAATGTCTAACGCTGATAAGCAACCCTACTATGAGGAGCAATCGCGTCTATCGAAATTGCATATGGAACAGCATCCCGACTATCGTTATCGACCGCGTCCAAAACGCACTTGCATTGTGGATGGTAAGAAGATGCGCATATCCGAGTACAAAGTTTTAATGAGAAATCGCCGAGCTGAGATGCGTCAACTCTGGTGCCGTGGCGGTCCGAGCTCGTCATCGAATGAGTGTCCTGCACCGGAAGGTGTAGTACAAGCAGCAGCAGCGGCTGCTGCAGCTGCTGCTGCCTATCATTTGAAGGAAATGAACCAGACCGATGGTGCAACACCACCGCCAAGTCTTCCAATGAACAACGGGCCAAGTGCAAGCTATCATTACCCAGCCGAAAGTTTATCGCCGTCTGGCTTTTCATCCGAGGATATGGAAATTTCATCGATGCGTGACGTTGACGACTAAGAATATTAGTTTAGAAATTTAACATCTCACAGAGAGTTGCATTATCGGATATTACATATTTTGTATAACATATTCATATGTATATAAAAGGTTAAGAGCTATCGATAGTTGTCACCTATACAAATATTAGAAGTTATGACTTACATTTAGAGTGAAATTATCTATATTTTTATGAACATTTATTGCAACCCATCGTTTTCATTCAAAATTGTTGATTTGCTATATTTTTCTGGAAATCCACAAATATAATATAAAAATTTAATTTTAAACTCAATTAATTTACAAAACAAAATTAACAAACGCCACTAACTCTCGAATCAATTAGTTCGATGACAGGTCCTAAGTGATTACCCTTTAATAACTCCATCGATAGTTCCTACCGTTAGTATACATATATTTATAGCATTTGCTTTTGCATAGTGTAAATATTTAAATTAAAATCAAAAATAATATGGGTTAGCTTCAATGTATAGTAACTTAAGTTTCAGTTCAAGTGCCATTACATTCACATGTTTAATTTTTTGATAGTGATTAGAAGTAGTATGATTAGACAAAGTGTTCACCCAACTTTTGTGCCATTCACGCACCAATGCCGTAGCAAATTATGCAATTAACTAGTAGTTAGTAATCTTGGATGCATATAGGGAACACAAAAGAGAAAACGACAGCTTGCCAAGCTACATAAATACCCGTTACCCATTTTTGAGTGACCAACAACAATGCGAACGTAGATTGATCCGCACATGTAATACAATGTATTATTCATTAAATACACACATACATAAAATGTTATATACATGTATGTGTGTATGTACTATAAGTTATACATCATACATACCTTTGTCACTTAATGCCAGTGCAATAAAATCATCCGAACGTAATTTAATTTTCAAGGATAATTTAGATTATTTTTTTTTTCTGTATGTACCAAAAATTTAATATTGAACTAAAAATTAATGGTCCTTCGTTTGTTTTTTTTTTCTATCTAAGAGACCAATCTGATTCCTTTTCTGTTTACAAACATTTTATGTTGACACTATCTTCTATCATATGAGTAGCGGGTATAAAATTTTATACGTACGTCGAATTTGCGGAAAGTATCTATAACCATATACAAAAATACATACATATTCATGTCTTATTTAAAATAAATCCAAAAATTAAAGAATCACTTCAATATATGGTAATACATAGTATATACATAACTGTAAATATATGCATATTGAAATACGCAATCTGCTGTTTAATTCTTAAAGCTACTACTACTTAAAGCTACTACTTGCTTGCTCTTTTTTTTTAAAGTACTGTTCGCGGATAAACTAAATCGTTTTTTCCGCAACTCCATAAAAAAAGGCTTTATACAGTCCCACGACCAACAAAATAAAGAGTTCCGATACTGAAATTTGTCTGGATCTTAGCAGTTTCACCGGCATGCTCCGGTTTTCACTTTTGGTTTTCGTTTTCGTTTTGGGACCAAACCCCGTATTAAGGTGCTCCGGTTTTCACAAGTTATTAGTTATCGTTTTGCTATCGCAACGATTCACTTCTCATCATTTCTTGCTGCCGAAACAGCTGAGTTTTGGTTTAGAAGCAAACAACGCGAAAAAATGCCTTTTTTTATTTTCAATTGCATCTTTCGAAGCCAAAAGAAAGCAAAAGTTATTTGACTTAAGAAAATCGAAGCATTTAAGATGTAATACATGTGTATTTAATATGTCTGATGACCGGTAAGTCACATTTACAACATTCAAAATTTCGCCTCTAATTTATGTTTATTGCATCATTTAGGATTGATAAAGACACTCTTAAAAACATATTGGAGACAGTCAAGCCACATTTAAAAGTAACCACACTGTCTCACTCAATGCAATTGGCTTCTGTATTGCGATATCTTGCTACTGGATTTCAGATTCAGATTTCAATTGACAAGGACCATCATACAAATATAGGACGAAGCACATTTGGAAAAATTCTCCACATATTTATTCCGTTGCTGGACAGGCTTCTTTGTCAGGATACAATTTGCCTTCAGCAAATGCGGAAATCTAGCGAATACTTTTTTAGCAAATATCAATTGCCAAGAATAGTCGCCTGCGTGGATGGAACTCATATCGAAATAGTGAAACCTGTAAATAATGCCTCTGTTTTTTTTTAACAGAAAGGGCTATTACAGCATGAACGCCATGATGGTAAGTAGAATGTCTAAATTGGTTATAGTTACGTTAAGATTTTACTTTTACCTACAGGTTTGCAACTATAAGCTATTGATGCGACGCACCTCGGATCCAGTCATGATTCGTTTATTTTGAATCATTCAAGCGCCAGGGAATATTTGTCCAGAACAATAAATGAATATTTTGTTTTGGCAGATTCTGGCTACGCACAGGAGAGTTTCGTGTTAACTCCCTGCAGGAGCGCAGAGATGGGGACGCATCAACACCGATTTAATTTAAGACATGCTGGAGCCAGAAACATAATAGAACGAACAATTGGTGTGCTTAAAAGCCGTTTCCGTTGTTTACAACGATGCTTAAATTATCAGCCCATTTTTTGTTGCCAAATTGTTAATGTATGCTGTGCTTTGCACAACATATGTAGAAGACGGAATTTGTCAATAAGTGACGATTTTCAATTGGCGGATATTGAACAGGCTATGAATGATAATGACATTGAAGGAAATAATGACGTTCAGATGGTCGTACGCGACGAAATTGCTCTATCTCTGCCAATATAACAAAATAAATAAACAAATTATTCATTGCAGTTATAAAAATGTATTAATTCATTTTTTTTTAAATTTGTTCAAACTTTGAAAGTAGCTCTTTTTTTTAAATTTGAGTCTTCTTGTTGAAGACTTCCCATTTTTTGGAAATGCTCCTTTTTTAAATTTAAGTCTTCTTGTTGAAGACTTTCCATTTTTTGGAAATGCTCAGACATTTTTAAATTCATTGATTCCATTACATGTAATTGAGCTACGCACAGACTCTGCAAATCAAATTCTGCAGCTGTGCAGCGACGATTTCGCCTCGGTTCCTCCACCTCCTCTGTGGCTATCTCCTCAGCTTTTTCCATAGCCACCTCTTCTACCATGGTGGTTAGTGCTCCATATGCCAGAGCACCAACTCCCTCGGCCATCTCAAAAAGCCCGCAGAGCTTGCTGGCAGTAAGGACCCCCGCCAGTAGACCTGACCTCTGCCTTATTTTGGGCAATTTTCTTGCGAATATTGGCCTTCCTATCGCACCAAACCTGGAACGTATTATTATAATATATTAGTTTGTCATAATTCTGGGGATACTCATACCTTTTTCCATCCCGCAACATCTTTAAGTGGAGGCCCAATTGCGTTCAAGGCACTGGCAAGCTCGCTCCATTTAGCTTCTGCAGCCACACGATCGCCTTTGGCAAATCCACGCGCCAGATTTTGATTTTTTATAAAAATAAACTTTTTTTACTCACATTTTTCAAAATCAGTTGAACGGCAATCAGCTGTTTCCAACAAATAAAGGGGATGCCACCTTTTTAATGTGTTTCATTCCGGTGTTTTCAACAATTTTTTTTACAGTTTTAGCACATAAGTAATTAAATTAAATTAATGAATTATTAAAAACACATTTTACCCAACTTCAACAAATTTATCGCTATCCGTTTGATTATACAAGTATTTTAACTTGCCTTTTCTTTCCATCAAAATTATGGCAGCTTAAGCGATAACTCATGGTATCGGACTTATCGGTCGCTCGTTGTTGCCGACGGTAAAATTTGATATCCAAATTTGAGGTGGGGTCCGAAGTTAGTCGTTTTAAAAATAATTACAAGCCTAATTGATCTTTTGACGGCCTTAAAAGAACGACAATAAATCAATGAGTCAACTACTTTTTTTCCTTTTGCAAATAAGATCCGATTTAATATAGAAAACGGCATTTACTTTTCATTTCTACAAGACAAGTTTTCTCGTTTTGGAATTCGAAAAAATTTCGTGAAAGTAAAAACGGGAGCACCAATTTTTTCGTTTTCAAAACGAAAACCGAAAGTGAAAACCGGAGCATGCCCGTAAGTCGCAATAAAATATGCTTGGGATAACTCGCCATTGAAATAGGCAAAGACTGTAAGTTCATCTGTTACTTTTAATAATTGAATTTACGAAAAGCGCTTTTCTCAGAAGGGCGAAATTTAATTCTCTAGAAATTAAATTTAACTAATACTCTATACTATAAGCGTTTTTTACATTTACTCATAACACATTCAGCGTGCGATATTGAAAATGTCCATTTGTTATGAGTGCATCTAAAATTTTTGTCCAGTGAGCTCAAAATTGTGTCTAAACACATATTTTGCCACCAAATATAATCAAATAAAATTTGATTAAGCATTGCTTAATTTTTAAAACATTTTAGAAGTTTGTAGCGTGCGACATGGTAAGCAAAAATTTTGTTTAATGTTTTTCGTTTAATACTTTTTTTTTAATATAGTTGAATGAAACCAAGGAAATAAACAAATTACGTTGTAAACAGTGGAGAGAAAATATAAAAAAAGATGAGACAAAAATGCAAATGTATAAATTAAAACAACAAGGAAAGAATGCGAAATGCTAGACAGACGAGGAAAAGGGTGACTGAAGGTAATGACAAAATAATTGAAGAGAAAAGGAAATATAATCAAACTTTAGCGAAAGCCGTAAAAAAACCTTGCCATATCAAGCTAAGCTATCATCGTTTAAATCCTATTTTTTCGTGAAAACAGCACAGTACAAATATTTTACTGAAAAAAAACAAACTTAAAGCCATCTGAGCTCCTTATTCAAATTGATTTTGCTGAAATTTTCCGATTGTCTCACCAAAACGAGATTCAAAGTGCTTGTTGGCATCGAACCCGTGCCTTGGTTGGTGTGCCGTTGCTCGTACTTCGAGCAGTTCACTACTCGAAAACAACAATATTGTAGTGGATAAAAATCTGCTGAAATCTCTATTTTCTTCAGTAAATTTTATACATTTCATTAGTTTTCGTATTTCTACTTAGATTCGTACTCTGCGGACACCTTCAAATCCCTATTTTATTCTGCTTGGGCTAACATTCAAATTCAAAGTAAAGTATGCTTCCGAAATTTGCAGCTGCATTCCTACGTTTAGCGGGACTAACAGTGAAATTCCCATGCACAAAAGAGAATCACCGATTACAAACGTCCAGTAGGAAATGCGCTGGCCAGTAGAAAATTTAGCTCGCCCGCCAACAGTGCTCATTTCAGCTTCCAACAGGTAACAATTTTTACTTGTGTTGTTTGGTTGGCAGGTGCTTCACAATCGTTTATCATTGCGAGTGATAAACTCACCCATAATAAACATGGCGTCTATATTTTCCTATTAAAGCTCATTTGTGAAATTCAAAAAATGTATGAAAGCTTCTCAAAACTATTTATATTTTCTGATTGTAGCTGCGCACAATTCAAAAATAAATACATTTTGAACAGCTTGAATAAATTTTAAAAGAAATTGGTTGTGCAAATATTGAATGGAACTTTTTTGCCAGTTCTCACGGAAAAGGTGCTGTTGACGGAGTTGGAGCCCTAATTAAAAGAAAAGTGTGGCAAATGACAAAATCGAAAAACCCTGCTCCATGATGCATTTTCTTTTTATTAATGTGCAGAAAACAATATAAATGGAGTTAAAACATATTTCATATCATCCGCTCAAATTGAAAGTTTGACTATACAATATAAGATGCATGAAAAATGAAAGGATATGCGCGGCATACCTGGTATAAGAAGCCAGTTGCATTGGTTTGGTTGCAATAGCCAACAGCTAGAACAGCATATTCATTGAAATCAAATATATCTATTTTATGATACAATATTAATTTTATTGAATATAAAATTGGTTTTTGAAAAATGTCACCGCTCGAATCAGCTCCTGCTTCAATAAAATACATTTAATTTATTAAAGCAAGACCCAGGGAACACCACGAGGAGGCCATTAACTATAATGGGGTTTTTCCGAAATCCAATTTCGGCAGAAAAAACTAATTTGATCTGAATTATTGTATATAGCGTTAAAAAAAAAAAAAATGTATGAGTCCCGACCGAAACTCGAACCGGCGCACCACCATGTTGGGCTTGCACACTATGCACCAATATAGGCAAGCATGTTAGACATACATAAATTAAAAAAAAAAAATTTTTAGGTCTGAGCGTGCTCGAACCCGAGCACCACAACATGCTCGGCTTGGACAGAGCTATCGCACTGCTTATGAACTCTCTATGCATACAGACACTAATATAGACATACAAAAATTAAAAAAAAAGATTTTCGTACCCCGAGAGTGCTCAAACCCGAGAACCACAACATGCTCGGCTTGGACTCTACCACCAGAGCTATCGCAGTATCGAACTCTCTATGAATACAGACACTAATACAGGCGAGCATGTTAGACGTATACATAAATACAAACGAAAGCATAGAAGGCGTTTTTGCCCATACAAAACTATTTCTTTAATAACTTAAACATTTTTTATCTGATCGCAACCAAATTTTAGGGAATTTTAACTACTATTGTTATTATTGTATACACCAGCTCTAACTTTAAAATTACGCTTGTTATTCGTTTTTTTTTTTTAATTTGCTGGGGCGGAAGGGGGTGGGGCAAAAATTTAAAAAAAACAAACTTGATCTGCGTGCAAACATAACAAATGCTGTCGAAAAAAAAATATAGCTCTATCTCCTATAGTCTCTGAGATCTAGGTGTTCATACGGACAGACGGACTTGGCTAGATCGTCTCAGCTGATGACGCTGATCAAGAATATTTATACTTTATAGAGTCGGAGATGCCTCCTTCTACCTGTTACATACATTTCCTGCCGGCACAAAGTTATAATACCCTTCTACCCTATGGGTAGCGGGTATAAAAATTGTAAAAAGTATGATGGAAAAATGTCGCGTGCGACAGTAATTAAAAATTAATTAAAAAAAAAAAAACAATTTAATATTATTAAGTTAAACCAAGTACACTATTTAGATAAATATATGCATAATATTATATCGCTGAAATCAATGCTTGAACTGGTTTTTGAAAAAGTAACTTCTGTTTGTGTCACATGCGAATGCGCAACGTTTATGCATTTTTCTTGAAAACGAACAATTGCACAAAATCCATCTTAACGTCAAGAGCAACAAATTTCAGTTTTTACAAAATTAAAATAATATCTTGGGACATGTTTTTTTATCAGTTTGAATGCGTAAAAATTTCGCATTCGACAACAGAGAATTGTCCATATTTCGCAAGTACCACAAATTTATATTATACAAAGTACTCATTACTACAATTTATATGCTAGTTTTGTTTTTTGTTTTTTTTTTTTATATATATTGTATGCAGTTCTGCGAATTCATAGTTTTTTTTAGTTTAATTACATTTCTTCTTTTCATTTTTGTAAATTATTCATGTTTGTTTACTTTGCGGGTGGAACACATATGTATATTCCAGTGTCAGTGTATTAATATGCTTTATTTATTTTCTGCTCGGAATTGTAAAACGAAATGCTCCGCGAAAATTGTCGCCAGTCAATTGGGTGAATTCGCTCATTTGGGAATAGCGCTTAATAAGCGATTGTTTCAGAGGTGTGCCAAGACATGGGGAACTTGCAAAATATATAGCAATGCGAAACATCGATTTGGCAATATAATTTACACTAACCAAAGAGCTAAACAAAAGCTGGCGAAACCCAAAAAAAAGTTTCAGGAATGTTTGTTTTCTATTTTATTTTTTATTTAACTCGTAGGAACGTACGTTCGCGGCCTGTGAAAATTACTATATATATTGTACTACTAGATTAATAGCCTATTTCCACTGCACTCAGTTTTTCTACGTTTTTCAAAGTCCCGTTTTGGGGTTTCCATTGGCACGAACCGAAAAATATGGGCAACGGTAAATTTCTCAATATGGCCGCTCTGAAATGTCAGCTGTTTAAATGTAAACACGAGTTGGCGAACAATTCAAAAAACAGCACGCGCATTTTAAAATGGGAGATTTTCTTAAATTGCAGAATTTTTATGAGGATTTTGACGAAGTGGTAGAAAAATTAACGGAGTATAGAGTATAGGCCATTGCCAATAGTAAAGAAATTGCCATCAGTTTATGCCTATGTACATAAGTAGAATTGCAGACAGCAATGTAATATTTAAATAAATACATTTACTTTTAGCAACGGCATGAGTGTTTCTGGGAGCCCAATATTCCTGGAAACAGCAAATCTTTTTAGGAAGATAATTTTTTAATTAATAGGGCATCCTTGTGGAGCGCTTTTGTGGATTGGCCAAAAAAGGCACTACATTTCTCCTCCCATAACTCGAACAACATAGCCTCGTGGATGGCACTCCACGATATTGACGGCTTGCGAGTTTTTTGGCTCATCTAAATTATAAAAAATTGGCTTTACTAAGAAAAATAAAATTTTTATTTTTCTATTTTCATACCTTGGCGCACTTAAGCGTCAGCTGTTTGCTAGTGGTCAGCTCTTTTTCGTTGTCACATCGATAAAATATCGAGAAATTATCTATAAAGTGCGTTCGCTATTTCTACGTAGCTCGCGAACGTAGAAAAACCGACTTTTTTTCTTATGGGTTCTTACATGGGGCGAACGTAACATTCGACCTGAACGGAAGAAAACCGAAAAAACCCGAGGTTTTGGGTGTAGTGGAAATAGGCTATAATATACCAAAAGAAGGCTTTGGAATATTTTAGTATTTCTGTGGTAAATTTGTAGAATTTGGTTTTATGGGTAGAGGGTATCTCATATTCGAGCACACTCGGCGTAGATTTCTTGTTTTATAATATAAATAACAACATTATGTTTTTATTGCTTCGATCGACAATCATTAATTTCCATTCCGAAATTTAAAATAATGCTAGTTTTGTTGCAGCAACACTACTACTATTTTTCGTGTTAGCATTTTCGAGTAGAAAAATACACATTTGGTTTGTTAAAGCTCTGTTTCTAGATGCACAAAATAAATTTTTGACTGCTGCACTGTGCTCAATATTTTCATAGTTCCACAAAAAGTGTGACCATTTTATCACCTTATATCAGCCTAAAATGGTTTTCGTTTTTGTGAGCGACCGATAAGTCCGACACCATGAGTTATCGCCTTTGGTAGAATGAAAAAGCAATTTAAAAATACATGTATAATGAAACGGATGGTACAAAATTTGTTGAAGTTGAGTAAAATATGATTTTTAAAAATTAATGTATTTAATTTAATTTCTTAAGTGCTAAAATTTGTTAAAAAAAATTGTTGAAATCGGAATGAAACCGATTAAAAAGGTGGCATCACCTCTTGTTGTGGGAAACAGCTGATTGGCGTTCATTGTTTTTTTTGTTTTTTTAATTTTAATTTCAAATTTTTATTTACAAAATAGACAAATGGAATATATTTCTTTCAGGGGAAAGCTTAAATCATCTATGGATGATAAAATTATCCTTATGTGAGTTCTATTCACGCAGGAAATTGGGCATACGAAAGTCATTTTTCGCAATCTTTACTTCTGACCAAAACACAAGTTAACTGTTTTGGCAATAAGAAATGAAACGTTCCGATAGCAAAACGATAATTAAAAACGTGTGAAAACCGGAGCACCTAAAAGCGAAAATCTCGGTTTTGGTCCCAAAACGAAAAGTAAAAACCGGAGCATGGCTGAATATTTTTAGAATGATCTAATGACAGCCGTTTTTTTTATCATTATACCTTCCAGTATCGAATTATCGATACCCTTATTATTTTGTGCTGGGAGCTGCGGAATGAATGCCGCAGCGAAAATTTTTGACGGACGATTTCTTTATATGGTGTTGCTGTTTTTTTTTTTTTTTATAAAAAGAATGCATTTGAGGTATTTATTCTTGAAAAGAAATCAATACACCAACATATTATCCAAAATACCGCCACAATTTTAGAATAATTGCAGTGTTATCAATGATGCGGCGCTATAAGCCGCTCCTATCTTATAGGCTATTTCAACTGCATCAAGAAAACATATTTTCGTTCGGTTTTTTCCCGTTAAACTATTTATTGAATAATGCGGCGGAAGATTCTACTTAACGAAAGTTTTTAATGTTGAATCCATTCTAAACAAGCTATTAAAATTATTTACTTCTTCTTTTTCAAAAAACAAAAAAATAACAAAAGTGACACTTAAGAAAAGTTTGTACAGGAATATGAGTGATACAGATAAGTATAGCAACTTAATGATTTCTCAATTAAATGTCTACAATAATTTTCTATTCGACAGCCCTCAGTAGTCTTTAATTTAATCATTAACTATCAGTTGATTTGTTTCTATTACCATTGATATTTTTCGTCTTCCTAAGTCGGTTTACTCTTGCACCCCTAACAATTCTTTGAATGATAAGTCGTTGATGTGAATACTTGCATCATTAAATCGCATCAAGCAACAAATGCAAGTTGTCAAAATACGCGGAAACACAAGCATTAGCATTTTTATCGTTAACGATTGCAGCGCATCCATGCTCGATGTATCGGTATTTCTCACATCACTATCGCATTTATCAGAAAATGGCGAGTGTGTTGAATTGCCTTAATAATTTATAGATTATCGTTACGCTATTTTTCTAAAAAAAAATATTTATTTTTAAAGTGTTAGCAACTATTGCTACTCTCTGGAAATAGTTGTGAGTAAAAAACTGTGATCCGTGGTCACAAGAATATTTTTTAATATGTACATGTGTGTGTGCCTTATAAGGTATGCATTCATGTGTACATGATATGTGTTTCAAATTAAAAAAAAAAAATGTATATATAAATTTAATACAGTCAGAACATAATATGTATGTTGTCATTTCATAACATAGGATAAAAAAGTCTTGTAGTTAATGAGAAAGTTTCTTGGAAGTATTACAATATAGTAATACATATGCATGTCTTGTATGTGGTAGAGTGGACCAGTGTGTACATAACTATGCAAACAAAAAAAAACTTTTAATTAAGCATTTAATATTAGGATTCATATATAAATTTATTGTATTATTTATTTATTGTTTCAATTAAAAACTATTTTGATTTAGCTACTTTTACGGCAACATCACTGCATGCATAATTGACTGAGATATCATAAGTGAACTTTGCCGTTCATTGGATCTTGGATCGGGCCGGCTTGGTGGTTATTTGTCTATATAAATGAACCAAAACCAAATTCAACAACTGACCTTACACCTATCACAGGCGCTTGATCAAAATTATGATGTAAGTGATAAAATATACTACATAAGTCCTAAAGAGAACTCTTATCATTTCTTATTTATATCGTTTTCATTATTTACAGGTCGTTAATATGGAAGCTGTTCTATCCGTTATCTGTGCACTGGAAGGAACTACAATCACAAAGGATCAACTGGAGGCCACCAGATTGGCCAAATATATAAATCAACTGCGCCGTAGGACTAAGAATGACCAATTGGCACGTCGAGCAAAATCGCTGTTAAAAAAATGGCGGGAAATGGTTGGCATTCAACATACTGTCGTCGATACACATCCGACGAAACCTAACGCTGTCATTAATATAACGGAATCATCCATAAGTGATAACAACAATATAAGTGCAGGTCATCCGTTTTGTTCAAATCAGCCTGTCTCCACACCACCTAACATCGATTTATCTAATCCTCAATTTGTAAATGACACATTGGAACAGCAAACAAGTTTTTCAAACTTGATACAACATATAAATATTGCCGATAGTGACGAGTCCTACAAGTTAATGAAAAGTCAGCGAAATTCAGGTCATCAAAAGTCTACCACATTAATCAATGAACTTTCGACTAATTCGACTTTAGCAGCTGGGTCCGGTGCTGATAAATTTAACCAGAGCTCGATTGTCATCGATATTGAGTCCGACTCTGATGAAAATGATTGCGGAAGACCATTGTCTGCTCAACCAAAGTTTACGACTTCATCTTTTTCGACATTTCTTACCCAAGACCACACAAAGCCAAAAAAACTAAAAAAAGATAAAAAGCGTAAGGAAAAAGCTCAAAACTATTCATTATTACATGAGACGTATTCACAAAAAACTAAAAATTCATTTAAAAAATCAAGCGATTTTAATGATCTTTCTTTTAAAGGCGAAAAGGCGACAAAACTGTTTCCAACGGATTCAGGTATGTTTAGAAAATTTCATTTTAGAATGTCTTAATATCTTCTATTTTCTGATTCATGTCATTTAGAAATTTTATCACTGTCAAATAGCTCAATGAGCTCGATTTTATCTGGAGATGCAATTTCCATGTCTGCAAATTCACAAAATAAGTGCCGATCTACATGCGATTTAACATTTGCAGGCCGATTCAAGACAGTGAACCAGGATGTTACTTTAAATCACGAGAATGACAATGGCCCAAAAACTAATTGTCAAATGAATGAAGTTGAGCAACCTATTTTAAAGACAATATATGAAGACTATATAAATAATGACTCGAGCACTTCGTGCAGTCGGCTGTCATCATTTGAGGAACGGAGCCAACATATTCACTTAAAATCATTTGTTGAACCAAACAAACCAGAACAATTGCTGTCACACGATAGTCATAAGACGGATTATCACCATGAAAATCTTGTGTCCGAAGTTCCAAAAAAGCGTGGACGAAAGAAAGGTTCAAAAGGCGTTGATTCACTGATTGCTAAAGAATCAAGTCTGTCTCAACAAATTTTTCTTGGAAGTGGGGTCAAGAAAGTGAAGACCACAAAAGAGCTTTTTAATGAAATACAAAGCCGTAAGCTAAGTATTTCTTCTAATCGGAGTGTGGTATGTCCTTCAGTAACTGCCAACAAAATTACAAATGATCCTATCCAACCTAATCGAGAATCCTCCCGATCTTCAATACCTAGACCAGCATCATCATGCTCAGGTTCGTTATTGACTTGTATATTTAAGTGTATTATTCTGACAATAATTTACGACTTTTAGAAACGTCAATGCATTCACCTCATATATTGGAAACTAATTTAGCCAATGTTTCTTTAAGTGGCATCGAATGTAAATTTTCAAATGTTATTGAAGGTAAGCTTTATATTATCAAATTATTATCAAAGATATGTATTTGTTTTTTTTTTTTTTTTTTTTTTTTTTTTTTTATTGTATACAATGCGCTATTTGAAGACTCGATAGTTTTTCATAAAGCAATGGTTCAAGCTCGTATCGATTAAGGTCGCTTTTTATACCGGCGATCTAGCCATGTCCGTATGAACACCTAGATTTCAGAGACTATAAGAGCTAAATTTTTTTTGACAGCATTTGTTATGTTTGCACACAGATCAAGTTTGTTTTTGCCACGCCAACTTCCGCAAATTGACAAAAACTTTAAAGCTAGTCGAAATTGGTATATACAATAATGATTAGCCTTAATGATTCCTAAAAATTCGGTTGCAATCAGATAATAATCCAAGTTATTAACGAAATACCTTTGTATGGGCAAAAACGTGGTCTTAGTTGCTTTGGCTGACAATCTGGTATATTTTTAACTATATAGTATATATTCAGTGTTGTACCAAAAGGCAGTATATTTTTGGTATTTTGTATATTATTTTGGTATATTTTAAAATGAATACCGCAATATTTTGCTTTTATTCAAAATGGGTAGATTAACCTATATACATACTAACAAGTAAGAAAACTACAGTCGAGTGTGCTCGACTGTGAGATACCCGCTACCCCTTTGAATAAAAGCAAAATATTGCGGTATTATTTTCAAAATATACCAAAAAATACTGCAAAATACTAAAAATATACCAAATGGTATATTTGGTATAACGATGAGATACTAACATTTAAAATATACCACAGACGGCACAATACAGCAGATTGTCGGCCAAAGCATTTGAGACCCCCCGTAAGTGGGCGTTTTGGCCCATACAAAAGTGTTTCTTTAATAACTTCCACAATTTTTATCTGATCGCAAGTAAATTTTCAGGAATCATAAATACTATTGTTATTATTATATATACCAAAATTCGCAGCTTTAACTTTAAAATTACGCTTGCTATTCGATTTTTTTGATTTGCGGGGGCGGAAGTCAAGGCGCAGATCAAGTTTGTTTCAAATTTTTGCCACGCCCACTTCCGCCCCCGCAAATCAAAAAATCGAATAACAAGCGTAATTTTAAAGTTAAAGCTGCGAATTTTGGTATATATAATAATAACAATAGTATTTATGATTCCTGAAAATTTGCTTGCGATCAGATAAAAATTGTGGAAGTTATTAAAGAAACACTTTTGTATGGGCCAAAACGCCCACTTACGGGAGGTCTCAAATGCTTTGGCCGACAATCTGGTGTATTGTGCCGTCTATGGTATATTTTAAATGTTAGTATCACATCGTTATACCAAATATACCATTTGGTATATTTTTAGTATTTTGCAGTATTTTTTGGTATATTTTGAAAATAATACCGCAATATTTTGCTTTTATTCAAAAGGGGTAGCGGGTATCTCACAGTCGAGCACACTCGACTGTAGTTTTCTTACTTGTTTATCATGCATAGATGATTTATGCTTACCCCAGAAAGAAGTATATTGCATTTGTCTTTTTTGCGAATACAAATTGATATCAAAATTAAACAAAAAAAAAACAGTGAACGGCAATCAGCTGTTTTTCCCAACAAAGGGTGATGCCACCTTTTTAATCGGTTTCATTCCGGTGATTTCAACAAATTTGTTTTATACAGTTTTAGCACTTAGTAATTAAATTAAATACATTAATTTTTAAAAAACATATTTTACCCAACTTCAACAAATTTAGTGGCATCCGTTTCATTATACAAGTATTTTTAACTTGCTTTTTCATTCCACCAAAAGTATGGCAGCTTAGGCGATAACTCATGGTGTCGGACCTATCGGTCGCTCACCAAAACGAAAATTGTTGTTGCCGACGGCAAAATTTGATATCCAAATTTGAGGTGGGGTCAGAAATAAGTCGTTTTAAAAATAATTACAAGCCTAATTGATCTGCTGACGGTCTTAAAAGAACGACAATAAACCAATGAGCAAACTACTTTTTTTCCTTTTGCAAATAAGATCCGATTTAATATAGAAAACGGCATTTACTTTTCATTTCGGCAAGTCAAATTTTCTCGTTTTGCAATTCGAAAAAATCTTGTGAAAGTGAAAACGGGAGCACCAATTTTTTCGTTTTCTTTTTTAATTAACGAGTATAATGTAAATTATTTCTGTTTAAATTAAAGAAATTTAATTGTTGATTTTAAATTGTAACTATAACTACAACTTTATAAAAAATGACAGGGTAGCAGTAGCAGAATATAAAGATTTCAAATAGCAGCTGAACTCAGCTGGCAATACGCATTTTCAAACACAATATTTCCAGCTGGATCCAGTGAATTGAGATATTTAAAAAAAAAACAAATGGTGCCCATTGCTTGAAATCGTTTGCCCATGTTTGCACAGGAAAAATTTTTTTGGCCCACCCATAATTTCAAAATTATAAAAAAATGTATTTCAAAAATTAAAAACATTTTTTTTTTCAAAATTTTTTTTTACGGAAATCGCTTTAAAATCGTTTGCCCTTTTAATTTTTCGAAATTTTGAATTTTTAAAAATTTCGACACTTTTTTGCCACGAATGATTTTAAATCGATCGCCCACACCACGGGAGTATGAAAAATAAAACTCTACAAAGGTAGCTTCAAGTTTTTTCAAGGCTGCCCATCCGATATCTCAGAATTTTAAAATTTTGAAAATATGAAGGATTTCATCTTTTTTATTCATCGTTTGCCTATATTTTAATGTGTCCAAATTTTTTCAGTTCGGCAAAATTTTGAAATTTTAAAGGGAAGGCAACCGAAAATAGTGAGTGGGCAGTCTGAAAAAGTAAAAAAAAATTTGAAAATTTTGAAATTTGACTTTAAAAAATGGGCAAGCGATGAATTTGTATGGGCAATCAAAACAAGTTAGAAAGCTACAGTCGAGTAGGTTCGACTGCAAAATATTGCGGTATTTTTTTAAAATAAACTAAATTAATATTCCAATAGCCTATCGTATGCCCAATTTCCTGCGTCGATACACATAAGGACAATTTTATCATGCATAGATGATTTATGCTTTCCCCTGAAAGAAATATATTTCATTTGTATAGTTTGCAAATAAAAATTTGAAATCAAATTTAAAAAACACTGAACGCCAATCAGCTGTTTCCTACAACAAAAGGTGATGCCACCTGTTGAATCGGTTTCATGCCGGTGATTACAATTTTTTTTAAACAAATTTTAGCAGTTAAGTAATTAAATTAAAAATTTGTTTTTAAAAAACATATTTTACTCAACTTCAACCAGTTTTGTGCCATCCGTTTCATTATACAAGTATTTTTAAATTGCTTTATTCATTCCACCAAAAGTATGGCAGCTTAGGAAATAACTCATTGTTGTTGCCGACGGCAAATTTTTATTTGCAAATTTGAGGTGGGGTCAGAAAGAACGACAATAAACCAGTGAGTCAACTATTTTCTTTGCTTTTGAGATTTAATGTAGAAAAATGCATTTACTTTTTATTTCGGCTAGTTTTGCAATTTGAAAGAATCTTGTGAATGTGAAAATGGGAGCACGAAAACGAAAAGTGAATACCGGAGCACGCCTGATATTATATATTATTGTATACCAGTTGAACTCTGTTCCGCCCTTATGACAATAAATAAGCAGATTGTGTGTTTTTTTTTTATTATTTCATTCATTATTATTATTTTATTTAGTTATTTTGTCGGGAAAGATTCGATCGCCTTGCTCGCGGCATTGCTGACTGTAAATGTATAAATACATAATATCGTACGCTACGCTCACAGCCTACGTACTTTCTTTTATATATATAGATATTCATATGTATATTGAAATTCGACGTTTTCGACGGCACACAGATCACGCCCTATTCTTTTTGGTACATACAATAAAACCTACATTATTTATGACTACTCGTTGCGATTGAATAAAAATGTCGGTTTTTTCACTTTTGATGAAGTTTCGTTTTCGTGATTCCACAGAATAGAATAAATAAACAATAAATGGACAGTGTCCGATATTTCTACATTTGTGTTCAACATTTGAAAGAAATTGAAAACTAAAAACAGAGAATACCCAAGTTTTTGGTGCTGGGGAAACGGGGCATTAAATTTTTAATAATTTTTATTCAAAAACTTTGTACTTCGAATAGAAAAAATAGTTTTTAATGTTCTGGAAGTATTCTGTACTTTCTATATTTAAAATAATATTATCTAGAACAAAATATTCTCCTAACAACTAATAATATTTTTCCTGCTAACAAATGTAAAGTTTTTGAATCCCGCTCTAAAATTATAGCATTGCCCCTTTTGTCAGATTATATTTGACTAGGAGCTTTTCAAATTCTGTTCTGAAAATCGCAAGATGTGTTCGCGTACGCGAAGAACGTGGAACGACTTTTAGAGACGATATAGCAACTATTGTAAAAGTTTTCTTTCACCATTGCGAACAGCTTTTTGTTATCTGGCATTCTTCGAGAAAATGGTTAGTAAATAATTGTATATATACTGCGTCACATTTAGCAGGAATTTGTAGCTTAATATTGCTGACCTAAAGTACCCATCTCTTAGTATATATGTATATTAACAGTTAAGGCCATTAAACTCTATAAAATCAGCACCGCTCTGTTTTGGTCGATTATGCAAGTTCCATTTTTCTCTAAAGCTTCCCGCGCATGGTGTAAAAATTTTGCAGCAAATTCAAAATAATTTGCAAATTGTTTTTGTTTTGCAAGTTCTTCTTTATTCGTTTTTTTTTTTTTCAATTTGCGGATGCGGAAGTGGGTATGACAAAAATTTTAAACGAACTTCATCTGCGTGCAAACATAAGAAATGCTGACGAGAAAATTATGGCTCTATCTCTTATAGTCTCTGAGATCTATATGTTCATACGGACGGACGGACAGACAGACTGACGAACATGGCTTGATCGTCTTGGCTGTTGACGCTGATCAAGAATATATATTGGGTCGGAAATGCCTTCTTCTACCTGTTACATACATTTCCTGCCGGCGCAAAGTCATAATACCCTTCTACACAATGGGTAGCGGGTATAAAAAAACATATTTTAACTAACTTCAACAAAATTATCCATCCGTTTCATTATAAAACAAGTAAGAAAGTTACAGTCGAGTGGCTCGACTGTGAGATACCCGCTACCCATTTTGAATAAAAGCAAAATATTGCGGTATTTTCAAAATATACCAAAAATACTAAAAATATACCAAATGGTATATTTGGTATAACAAAGCAAAAGCCAAAGGCCAAAGCATTTAAGACCCCTAGTAAGTAGGCGTTGTAGCCCATACAAAAGTATTTTTTTAATAACTTCCACATTTTTTATCTTATCTTAACCAAATTTTCAAGAATCATAAATACTGTTGTTGTTATTATGTACACCAAAATTCGTAGCTTTTGCTTTAAAATTACGCTTGTTATTCGGTTTTTTTGATTTGCGGGGGCGGAAGTGGGCGTGGCAAAAATTTGAAACAAACTTGATTTGCGTACAAACATAACAAATGCTGTCGACAAAAAACTATAGCTCTATCTCTTATAGTCTCTGAGATCTAGTGTTTCATACAGACAGACGGACATGGCTAGATCGTCTCGGCTGTTGACGTTGATCAAGAATATACATATATACTTTATAGGGTCGGAGATGCTCCTGTTACCTGTTACATACATTTCCTGCCGGCACAAAGTTATAATACCCTTCTACCCTATGGGTAGCGGGTATAAATATTTTCAATTGGTATTTTCATTCATCCTTGGCGATAACTCATGGTGATGGCCTTATTGGCCTGCTCACCAAAACGAAAATTGGTGTTGTCGGCCGCGAAATCTTATTTTCGAATACGAGATAGAGTTAGAACAAAATTGTTTTAATAATGCATGCTTTATTGATCTTCTGGCGATCTGAAGTTAACGTCAATAAACCAATAAGTCAACAATTTTGCAAATAAGATCCGACTAGTCTTTTCGACAAGAAAAACTTGCTCGTTTTGCAAATCGAAAGAACCTAGCGATAGCGAAATCGTGAGTACCAGACTAAACCAAAACGAAATGTGAATAAAAAGTGAGAAAGCTACAGTCGAGGTTGCTTGACTGTGAGACCTACCCTTGACCTACCAAAACCATATTTGGTATGTCGATAAAGTACTACATTCGAAATAAACTAATCAGCTAAGCCCGATTGCAGTATTCTCAGGAATCCTAAGTATCATGCTATTATTATCTGTCGCTACTCTAGAAAAAATTACACTTAGATGTTTGTCGATTTTTAAAAATCATTTAGCTTGATTTTGATCGCTGACTTATTTACAAATCGGTGTTTAAAGTTTGTTTACATTCTGCGCAGCTGTTTTGCATCAGACCGCCCCATTTAAAATTGCCCATTATTTTCCATGCTTATGAACTTTTTTTGGGCAAAAGCTCTTCGTAGTTTAATTTAGAACCCTGACCTTACATAGGCGTAGTAAAATGTTTTCACTAAATCTTCCTTCTCTTTCTGGTGAACTTGATTCTTGAAGTAGTCTACGCTCGTCTGAATAACGTAATTTGTATTAGCAAATGCATATATTTCTTCTTTATCTAGTATTTCGTTGTTTTTAGTAACACTTTAAGTACGTTCACATATGGGAAAATCTCAGAAACAGTCCACCAGCGACCAATTTTTAAATTTCACATTTTGTAGATATCGAATTTTAAGAATTTAAAGCAAAAAAGAAATTTCGATAATTATAAATGCACAAATTTATCAAACCCAACCCAACCTCTTTGTGTGCACTTTTATGCCAAAAGTTAACATTTTTCATAATTTGACATTAATGTTAACTCAGTCAATTGGAGCAATAGTAGTCTTATTACTTAACTTATGTTCTTTAATTTTAGTGAAAAAAAAAAATTATTTTTATTTTACAGAAATTTAAATTTTAATTTGAAAGTAGTGCCACTAACCATGCAATACATAGATGCGTCAAGTCGTACAACCAAAACGTATCATTAAAAACAGAATTATTGCAACCCCAGTCGGGCCGTACGCTGCGATTCAAACACCAAGCCTCTTCGGCTTATTCGAAAATTCGAAGTTCTAACGCAGCGCGCAGCGTTGAATTTAGTCGCAGATCAAATGCGGAGCGATGAGCACGGGCGTATTTCGTTGCGCTGTGCTTTCGTTTCTATGTATGCGTGTATGTATCTACATGCTCGCCTATATCAGTATGTGTATGCATGTGAAGTTTTGCAACGTGCAGTTGCCTCGCAAACAAGCAGCTAGCACACGTCAATTTTGTTTTGCTGCGACGAGAGTCTTAAAGATGAAGACAACAACAATTGCTCGCGTTCTATATGTTTGCAGTTAAATGGCACTTGCGCAAGAACCGCGTTGGCTCTGCTGGTGGTTTGCAAGCCCAACATGTTGTGGGTTCGGGTTCAACTCCCGATCGAGAATATGCGCATATTTTGTTTTTTTTTAATGCGATTTAAATTTTTTCATTCCTTTTCAAGTATACTGACAGAAGTAAAATCTAATCGCGCATTGATTTTTCATGATTTACAAATTTTTGCATTTAAATATTAAAATAAAGTCATATTTATTTTTTACAATAAAAAGAATACTATTATTATTAAAAGCTATCTTTAAAAAAATACATTTTTGTAATTTAATTTTAATTTTCGATAGAAAATTTTCTAATAAATTAAAATTAAAACTCGTAAAAAATTTAAATATAAATATTAAATACATATATAATTAATATTTTATTTTAATTGTTTTTAATATTTATCTGTAATTTTTTGTATTGTTATTTATTATTATTTTCTGAAATGTTATTGTTATCCTAAAATGTAAAAAACAAAATTTTAAAGTTAAAACTTTTTTAAATAGAGCTTTAAAAAGTGTTTGCAAAAAGGAATTTGTAAATCATCAAAAATCAATGCGCGATTAGATTTTACTTCTGTCAGTATACTTGAAAAGGAATGAAAAAATTTAAATCGCATTAAAAAAAACAAAATATGCACATATTCTCGATCGGGAGTTGAGCCCGGACCCACAACATGTTGGGCTTGCAAACCACCAGCACAGCCAACGCGGTTCTTGCGCAAGTGCCATTTAACTGCAAACATATAGAACGCGAGCAATTGTTGTTGTCTTCATCTTCAAGACTCTCTCGTCGCGGCAAAACAAAATTGACGTGCGCTAGCTGCTTGTTTGCGAGGCAACTGCACGTTGCAAAACTTCACATGCATACACATACTGATATAGGCGAGCATGTAGATACATACACGCATACATAGAAACGAAAGCACAGCGCAACGAAATACGCCCGTGCTCATCGTTCTGCATTTGATCTGCGACTGAACTGAGTGTGACGGACGCTGCGCGCTGCGCTAGAACTTCGAATTCCGAAATGAGCCGAAGTGGCTCTGGTGTTCGAATCGCAGCGCTCGACCCGACTGGGGTCGCAATAATTCAGTTTTTAAAGATAGGATTTTTTGTATGGCTTGGTGTATCTATGTATTGTATGGTTAGTGGTAGTGCCCTAGCGCTGTAGCGTGCGACACGAAAATAACGTTTTTGTTATATATGAAGCTAAAATGAAAAACATTTTTTTTTGATTCCACTTAATTTTTAAATCATAATTATATTGTACTTTAATATACATAAAAAAGTAAAATTATGTATTTACATGAATATATTTTTTTGGCACATTTATGCATGTAGCGTGCGACACTTTTTCAATTCTACCCAAAAATCGTATTTTATTTTCTCATTTTGCTTGCTTATTCACGTACTGATAAGAAGAGCATCAGATTTGAAGATTAAATATATAAATTAGAGTATCTATTGGAGACTGTTATCTGTAACGGTAATTTTCATGCTGTTTATGTTTTGCTTATTGCATTAATCTTATCTATAACGGGAAAGTTGACTGCACTTTAAATTTGGTTTCAACAAATTCATCTTCAACAATCACTTTTGAATAAGCAGAGGACAAGTGATCACTAAGAGATTCTATTAACCTTGTAAAATTAGAAAATGTTTTGAAAATATAAAGACGTGTGCAGAACGCTGTAAGAGATATCGCGAAAAACTTAAGTCGAATAAAAAGTTGTCAGTAATTGTTTGTGTAAAAAATGCAGAGAATGAGAACATACAGAAAAAACTTAAACAATAAATTGACAGAAAATCAGGCAATTATAGACAATGTTAAGACGTACAATCGAAACCGTATGCAAAGTAATCGAAATAAATTAAGAGAAGAAAACGCAAAAGACCCAGAATATGAAATACATAATATATCAAAATAATTGTTAAACACATTTATGAATATAATAAATAATGTTTTGTTTAAATAAAAATATTTTTGTCTTATGTTAATGCCAGTGGAAAAAGTGTAACGTGCGACACAATGGGTTTACAGTTTTGCTAAAAATCTGTAAACATTATTAAGACCAAACGATCGGTTTTTGTCTTTTAATATTCTTAACTTTATTTAGGATATTAACTAAAAATTGCGTTTGAAATAAATATTTTGAAACTAACTTCCCCTTTTCAAAACTGTGACTCCAGTGGAATTCAACCTTATACCCTCCGAAAGTTCTCTCAATTCACTCTAAACACATAACAAAAGTTTACGGTAAATATTTTAAAAACTCCTCAAAAAATTGATTTTCATTAGCTAAAATCGTGCGACACGTTGGATTTGCCCATATAAAAAAAGAAAAAAATAGATATATATTTATATATATAATTTTATTTATCCTCCATAAATTTCTACTATAAATACATTTTTTTTGTTTTGTTTTCTAGATGTTGGAAATACAGATAGTGATACTATAACATCGGACCCTTCACACGATAGCATCAAGTCTATCGAAATTAAGAGAAGCACCTCTCTGGAAAGTATCAGTAGCTTTATTCAAGCTCCATCATCATTTAAGAATACAATAGAAACAGCAAAAATCAATCATAGCAATGACGTGACAATTAAATTAATGCAGCTGGTTAATGGATTAAGCACGCCAAAAAGTGTTGACGATACTGAAAAATTATTCCAGGCTCAAATAGTTCCTTGCACATGTGTAATTAACGAAGAAACAAAATTTGTAAACGAAAGTCAGTCAATAAGTCAGTTAAATACTGAAGAAGAAAAGCTCGAAGCTATTGATAATAATTACAAAACATGTGCAAAAAATGTTTTTGATGGTCTAACAGTTAAGCCCAATGACAGTATCGAAGAAGCTCCAAATTTGATACCGCCGAAACCCATCAAATCAATATTTGATTTAGATTTTGACGAGGAAGACGATCCTTTACACTCAATGATGAAAAACGTCCCAAAAGTCGAACCGACCAACAACGTACAACGACAAAGTGATTCGGCCTACAATGATAATGATAACGTTCAGCATGAAAAATTACTCTGCGCAACTAGTCTTGCTCAAAATGCTGGTAATAATTTTGATACTGATCACGAAGATAATAAAAATAGTGAAAAGGTCTTAGAAACATTGTCGATCTACACTGTTATTGAGGATCCAAACTGTGTTGCAAAACAGCGGTTTATTATACAAACAAACCAAGTTTCCCAATTTCACATTAACGCTTTACACAATTTTTACATTCCAAATATTAATGGTAATTGGAATATTATTGAGAATTACTTGACGTCGTCAATCTTAGGGTCAAAAGTATCAGAAGTGGTTCAACAGCAATGCAACTCATATTCTGTAAAAGACGGTACAGATGTTGTTCCCAAATATGGATCATTAACATATGATGAGCGCATCCCAAAAGAATTAAGTTCCTTGCAATTCAATGTGAATTTTACAAGAAAATTTCGAAAGTTTCGCATAATACCACCATTTTTGGGTATTGCAAAGTGCTTACCATCTTGTCGACTGGCCGCAAAACGGGCAAAGCATAATGTAATTAAATCATCGTTAAGCTTAAGCAAGGAAAATTTGGAGATCATTAAAGATAGTTCTAGGCCCCTTAAAGTAGATATTGATGCCCTTGTTGACCAAAACAAAAATCAGTGCTCTATCGAAGGAGGAAATGTCATTAAATCTAGTAATAATAATAACAGCACTGTTATCAGTTGCGATCTTCTTAAATTCGCCAATAACCAAGAATCCACTTGGATAGCTGATGGAATAAGTCTATCCAATCATCAGACAACAACTTCATGTCAAATTGAACGTGATCTTGTCGAAAGAAATCGAAAGAAACGTAGAAAAACATTCGAACTATTGTCAGCAACAACTAATACACTTCAAAATGAAAATGAAGATAATGTTAATGAGCCCCTCATAAAACGAATCAAAATTGCAGTGAATGGTAATGTTACCGCTCAGCGAGAGATACCATTGATAAGCAGAAGTAGAAACAACAATAGCAGTAAGAAACAAAGTGAACCAAGTGATGAATATATTTCTACTGGCTTTGAAAATGCTCATAATCAAAAAAGTTCAGATGCCAGTGATAATGATTTGGATGAACACGAAACTCACACTTCTCAAAGTCATTCATCAGTTGATAGCATTCCTGTGTATGAGGATGACGGCAATTTGGGAAGTGAAAACGATAAGAATAGCAATGAACAGTATGCAATCGTTCAAAAGCCTATGATGACTGGTGGTAATAATCACAATCACATTGTGTTGACAATAAAAAAAACTCCCAACAAAATTAATTCACCCGCAAGTTCAATGTCAGCCACTTCGCCTATTAATGTCAATTCTAGCATAGGAGTCGCTGCTCCCGA
This sequence comes from Drosophila niveifrons, assembly GCA_035046325.1. Classification (NCBI taxonomy): domain Eukaryota; kingdom Metazoa; phylum Arthropoda; class Insecta; order Diptera; family Drosophilidae; genus Drosophila; species Drosophila niveifrons. Next base: position 1,419,886 of record JAWNOC010000058.1, on the reverse strand, counting down.
CGTTGAAATTGACCATTTGAACATCATTAACAATAAAAATAATGTGGTATCTGAAATGCTAGATTCTCAACAAGATTTTCATAATTTCTCCGTACAACCGCCTTCATGCCGCCGTACCAATAAAACAAGTGAATATAATAACATTAGGAGAGTTTCAAGTATACCACACACCTGCCTTCAAAAGTTTTGTCGCAATCGATGTCAATGTCGACGTTATCATTATCGTCATTCTCGAAAGCACCAAATTAGCGGAAAGGAGGATACCATAGATTTAGAACTTAAACATTTATTCAACAATAATGATAGAACACGATCAATCCAAGCAAAGGTTAAAACGCACCGAAAATTGTTCTTCTCTAATGAATTATATAGAGAAGATAATGTTGGGAGAAAAGAGCGTATAATGAATTATAGTAGTAGCAGTTCAAATTGTGACGAGGAAAGCGAACCTGAGGAAGCCGAAACGAAACAAATTAAAACTGTTTTAAAACAAAATGTTGAGTTAAAGGTTGAGGCTAATTCCACAAATGCGTCATCTAAAAGTAATTTAATATCTGTAAAATATGGCCATGAAGATGATGTAGACTCTTACTCATCTTCTAGTGATGAATCAGTTAAGAATGAGTATTTGTACGATGATGATGATGATAGTACAAAACTCAATTTAAATCAAAGCAAATCACCCTTAAAAAACAATGGAATGCTGCTATCATTCAATTCAATTTATGAAAATGATGATATTAAAGATGTCACACGACTGGAAATTAAGAAATGTGATGATGTTAATAGATTATGCTATAATAGCAATAACATAAGTTTAATTGAACCACAAAGCTTAGATTCTCTTACTATGCCCATTAGTAGTGATGCACTGAAAGGATCATCAAGTAATGATTCCAAACAATTTCTAACAAATTATAATAATTCAAATTCAAGCAGGGTTCAACAACATATTGAATATAAAAATGGTATTCGAGCTATAATGAAAGATGATACGAGTATCTTCCAAATTCAGCAGTTTAAAGAATGGCATGAAGTTTTACAGTTGCAGTCTTATAATAATGAACCATTGATAGTTTTGCCATATGTTGTGCTTGAATAAGCAGTTTGCATTTTATATATAAATCAATCAATTTGATATGTGAAAGAAGTATGTATTTTTTACTTTTAAAATTACATATTACTTAAACTCAAAATGGGCGACAGATATTCTACTACTATAAGTTTATTTTGGTTAGATTGGTTAAAATTCATAAATTAATCAAATTAAAATTGTTTTTGTTTATTAATATGGAAAAGAAAATAGTTTTACAAATATTTTTCACAATAAAATTTGTTTTTAAAAATTAACACGAAATTATATTTTGTTAAATTCTCTCGTTACATATATTTGTCATATCTTAATTTTATGTAAATCACTATAGATTACTTATAGGCACAAAATTTTAAATGTAAATGAAATGTAAATAAATAAGATATATGTTAATTCTGTTGCATAATTGGATATTGACAATAATTTCTGTACTACTTTTTTTTTTCAATTTTTGATATAAGAAATATTTTTGAAATAAGAAATACTCGGCGAAAAGCTCATCAATACCAAGATTAAGTAATATCAAATGCTCCTTCTGTATCAAGGTCATTTAACGCTTGGTTAATTAATTGTTGCAGAACGTATCGGCCTTAAACTTTTCCTACGCGAAATCCTATTTTAATAATTTCCTAATTCTTTATTTAGATGGAATCTTTCTTGAAATATATAAGATATGTTAAGTGCCTTTAAGTTGACTGGTTGTGTTGCCTTGTGTCCCGTTGTCGTTGAAGTTGTTTAGTAATATTGAGCAGTTGTCGCTTTCCTGGAATGCCTGGATGTGGTCTTGAGCCTGATGTTAAATTGTTGACTCTGGTTATTTGGTCATTCTTATTGGTGAGTAGATTAGGCTGTCTTGTATAAAAACGAGATCTTTTTGGTCTGAATATCACTGTTCTTTTTATACCGGATACTCATTGGGTAGAAGGGTATTATATATTTGTACCGGCAGGAAATGTATGTATCAGGTAAAAGAAGGCATCTCCGACCCCAAAAAGAACGCAGATCAAGCTTGCTTCATATTTTTGCCACACTCACTTCCGCCCCCGCAAACCGATAAAAATCGAATAACTAGCGTAATTTTAAAGCTATAGCCGCGAGTTCTGGTATATACAATAATAACTATAGTAACTACAGGTTGCGATCAGATAAAAGTTCTCGAAGTTATTAAATAAATACTTTTGTTTTGGCTAAACGCCTTACTAAGGGTTTTAGTAGCTTTGGCTGACAATCTAGTATATTTTGCAATCTATAGTATATGTTGAATGTAGTGTCATTTCAATATTCCAAATATACAATTTGGTATATATAGTATTTTTGTGGTATATTATTGATTTCATTTAAAACGAATATTTTTGTTACCGACGGTAAAATTGTATTTCCGAACTCGGGGTGCTTTTGGCAAGGTCACACGTTTTGTCACTATCGATAACAATCGATCGCGACCACACTGTCAGCTGGTCTGTGTGGTCACACCTGCCATCATCTGGCATCAACACTTAAGATAATCAATCTAAAATGAACGTCCATAAACCTATGAGTTAACTATTTCTTTCTTTTTGCAAATCGAAAGAAACTTTTTCGTTTTCTAAAACAAATTTTCTAAACGAAATGTGAATGTGGAAAACCGGAGCACCGCTAGAAATAGACTGATACTCTGTAGAAATATGAATTTGTTTACTTTTTCCCCTCTAGACTGCTTTCCCGTGATGCAGTTTTGGTGTAAGCACTTGCATTATTGAAGCATATGCACTTGGTGTAATTAGAATATTATATTCCATCAAGGGTTTTCAGTGTTACTTATTGGAAGAATTTAACTTCGGATCGCTAAAAGGATAACCATGAGTTATGCCTGACTCCTACAAAGACGGTTTAAATGTATGCATGTGAACTGGCTTAAAGCATATTTGAGTCCGGGGTCAATTAATATTTTAAATATTTGTCCGCTTCCCACTTGTCATTCAAAGCATGGCAATGAATATAAGTATGTTATTCTAAAAAATAAAGGTAAGTACAGTCCTAATGCGTTTCCCACTATTGTCGATGAGTTCAACATATTACCGGAGCGTTTCTAGCAATCTGATTGTACTTTTTGTTGGGTTACCCTCTGTTCATACTGACTCATTCTGATTCTTGTATATCAACTTCTCTTTTTGCTCTTCGCAATATCTTTAAGTTTGTTTTAAATTTTATACATTATAAAATACTAAGACTGCTTATTAGATGTAGATCTATATATTATTCAATAATGCGTGCGTGTCATTAAGAATATTGCAAATTGTGCATTTAACAATTCTGGTATGTGCTTACATAAATAGAGTCGCAAAGCGTTATTGTTGTGGTATTTTCTGTTGAGTGTCCTCTTCCGCTTGCGTAACGGATTTCTCTCTCAACAGCTCTCTCTTATTTTCGTTAGTGACGTTCTCACTGATAGTGTAATAGTATTTATTTAAGCTTGCTTTAAATTTTTGTTTGAACATTCTACAGTGCTCACAGTGAGCATCTTTTGAATTTTTTTTATTGAAAATCGTCAAGAGCTTACTGCTTCTCAAGTGAGCATTAAAATGCGGTTGTTTATGTGGCAAACAAAAAGTTGCTTTAATAATCTACTTGGAAGCTTCAAGTAAGCTAAAAGATCAGTTAACAGCCTTAAAGCCACACTTACCTTTAAATAAAGACAAAAACATTGAGTTTATTAGCGTTAAATGTATTAATCGATGTGTATGCATATATCTCACTTGCTCTTATATTCCAAATTAACAACATTATTCAGTCTAGATCAAAACCACTTACATCTCCTGAAAACCCTTATTATCGTACTCTGGATGTTAGGATTAAGGTTAATGGATTTTAGTAGTAACACCAACCTTAACTCAAACTCGAGCTTGTTGATTTCGAAACAACAACTCATCTATTAACATAAATGCCTCTACTAATATGCCTGGATTCTGAATTAGTAACCGCATAGGTTATTTATTAACTCATCGAATTTCTTCCTCTCTGTGGAAGGAATCATTTAATTTTCCGCTCAATAAAAAGGGAAGTTAGTCGGACTTCAAGAACTATAGAGGGATATGTATATTTTTATGTAGTTTAAGTATTTCTCCCTACCAGCATTTATGAAACGCAGATCCTCAATTACTAATCATAATTTCCTTAATAACATACAAGCTGATGTCATCACATTTAAATTAAGCTCAGTTAACCATTCCAATCTGTTATATAAGGTTGTCAAAAAAGTCTTGCGGTATTTCGGCTAGGTGTCTTTGTAAGCGCGTAGTTCTAGTTTGATTCGTCGCATCGGTTCACACTAGGGTTTTTGGAAAGCTCTTTTCACGCTCTAACACGTGTTTGATTTATTGTTGTTTGTTTGGAGTCGTTCGTGAGTATAAGGTCGATCTTATTAGTTTCCCGATCAATTTGTTATGGTAGATATCAAGCTTTTACTCTTAACATTGTTCATAATGATCTTCCGATAGTTTTAACATAATCTTGATGTATGCGGATCATGTTAAAATTTGACTGCAATACAAAGTCCATTCAAGAAAGTTGTTAATGCTTTTTATACCCGCTACCCATAGGGTAGAATGGTATTATAACTTTGTGCCGGCAGGAAATGTATGTAACAGGTAGAAGGAGGCATCTCCGACCCTATAAAGTATATATATTCTTAATCAGCATCAACAGCCGAGACAATCTAGCCATGTCCGTCTGTCTGTCTGTCCGTCTGTCCGTATGAAACACTGGATCTCAGAGACTATAAGAGATAGAGCTTTAATTTTTTTTGAAAGCATTTGTTATGTTTGCACGCAGATCAAGTTTGTTTCAAATTTTTCCACGCCCACTTCCGCCCCCGCGAATCAAATAAAATCGAATAGCAAGCGTAATTTTGAAGCTGGAGCGAATTTTGGTACATATAATAATTACAATAGTATTTATGATTCCTGAAAATTTGGTTGCGATCAGTTAAAAATTGTGAAAGTTATTAAAGAAATACTTTTGTATGGGCTAAAACGCCTACTTACTAGGGGTCTCAGTTGCTTTGGCCGACAATCTGGTATATTATGTCGTCTATGGTATATTTTGAATGTGGTACTATATCGTTATACCAAATATACCATTTGGTATATTTTTAGTATTTTGCAGTACTTTTGGTATATTTTGAAAATAATACCGCAATATTTTACTTTTATTCAAAATGGGTAGCGGGTATCTCACAGTCGAGCACACTCGACTGTAGTTTTCTTACTTGTTTGATTTAGAGTTCTGCGATCTTTTTAAATTTAGAATTTTTTAATAACCCTCCTATCTTATTACTAAAACACTTATTCTGACGGGCGGGCGTCTCAAATTAAGAAAACACTTACACTTTTAATGTTGAATTCACTTTTTGAGTAGCAAAGCCACTTGTTATGCACAAAAGAATAAAAGAACATATGTGAGATGGAAAATAGCTCTAAAGTAGCAGGGTGACCAACCCGAGGAAAAAAGCTGGATCAGTGTGACTGTGCGTGGCAGAAGGTCGCACGCACAATATACCGTTTTCGTAGCTATCGATAACAATGTGGAGTTCTGGGCCATTGGCAAACCGTTGATGCTCGGCAGGATGTCAGGTTGAATGATGTGAGCGTTCGTCGGCAAACGTAAAGCTGCGGAACTGCTTCATGTTCTCGCCACTGACATGTCGGAGGGGGGTGCGGGGGCAAAGTTGGGGATCAACTTGTAGCAGCACCTTTCGACGGAAGTCGGATGTCCGCGAGCGGATGATCGCCGTGCATACGCCCTTCGTAACAACGCGCGTGACGGAAAGCCAAAAGACTGTTGCCAACGATGCGCTGATGTGGCTGGTCGCAGTACACGGGTCGATCAGCGCTCGCATCTCGAAGGATTTACATCCGGTGTCGATTAGGATGTTGGCGGTGGGTAGGATGCTATCAGGCTTATCCTGCAGCAAGGATGTGAGCTACGTTGGAAATGCCCTCTGGAGCAGAGGTGAGTCCGGTCGATGGTGGGACGGCGAGCGGGAACGTGCCGATTTCGGCACAATCGGTGTCTGAGCCGGGACCGGTTGGTCGTTGCGTCGTAAGGTGATGGCTGGGGCGAGCGTTACGCGCTTCCTTAAAATGCAGAGCGTGTGGTGGTCTTTATGACACACCCTACAACTCCCCGCGCTGCGGCAGGATTGCCCTGAATGTTGGTGGGCCAGACAATTAGAGCAGTACTTGTTAATAAGTACTGCTCTCAGACGTTTCTCAGCTGTCAGCCTGAGAAAGCGCTGGCACTTCCTTAGCGGGTGGATCCCTCGGCAAGACGTTAGTAGAAAAGCACAGGACGACGAATATAGAAACGAAGTAGATAGTCACTCATCCGCCAGTCCTTCTGACGGAGAGAATCAGCTTGGCGACGGGACATCGGTGTTAACTGCGTCCCTTTCCTGGCTGTACGGGTTCTCCAGCAACTTGCTGAAGACATACGCTTGCAGTATCCTCTCGTAAGCCAAGTGATCTCCAGCAGCATGTACGTGGTCGACGTCCTGGCAGGAACATGCACTAGGGAAGAAACTACCAGACCATTACGGAAGTGTGTGCAACCTTGGACAGCGCTGGCTTCCCGCTAAGGAAGTGGACGTCGAACGACAAGAGCGTGCTAAGGAACATTCCAAAGGACCACCTACTCTGAGAGAACTTCCTAGAACACAGGGACTTGAGTATGGCAAAAACTCTGAGCATCAGGTGGCAGGCTCACGACGAGAAGTTCTTCTCTATGCCATCAGATCTCCGAAGAGGGAAGTACTATCGCAGATTGCAAAACTCTTGGACCCAACCGGATGGCTGGTCCCTTTCGTTATCTGAGCCAAGATCTTCATGCTGAAGATCTGGCTGAAAATGAATGGGACGAACCTCTACTCCAATGGGAGGAATATCCCGGGTGCTATCCTGCTCTGAGTAAGATCCGGTTTCCAAGGTGAGTTCAGTTTCAAACAAATACAGAGGGTTGAATAACTTCCTACTTTGTTTCTATATTCGTCGTCCTGTGCTGTCCTACTAACTACCGTGTGCCACTGGTAATTTCAAAGAGGCTACAACAATAATCATTGTTTTGTTTCCGTTTTTATTTTTTTGCTTCGTAGTATAACGTCCCGGAGCCCAACAGAGCCGACCCGCTGGCACCAACTCCTTCTGGTGTCGCGTGTGCCAAGGGATCTACCCGCTAAAAAAATGCCAGCGCTTTCTCAGGCTGAAAGTTGAAAATAGTCTAAGAGCAGAAAAACTGCTCTAACTGTCTGGCCCACCAACATTCAGGGCAATCCTGCCGCAGCGCGGGGAGTTGCAGGGTGTGTCATAAAGACCACCACACACTCCTATATTTGGCAACGGGCTATCGGCTATCCGTCACCCGCATTGGTACGGAGGGTATATGCACGGCGATCATCTGCTCGCCGACTTCCGACTTCCGCCAAAAGGTGCTGCTGCAACTTGATTCCCAACTTTGCCGCCGCACAAATGGTGTCGCGATCGATTGTTATCGATTGCGAGAAAATTGGTAAATTGTGTGAATGACCTTGTAACACGCACAGTCACACTGATCTAGCTTTTTTCCTCGGGTTGGCCACCCTGCTACTTTAGTGATTTTTTTCATGTCGCATGTGTTCTACTTTTTCCAAGTGCACAACAAGTGTTTTTAGAAGTGAAAGAACCAACCAGGGTACGAGCTGCTAAAAGCAATCGTCGCTTAAGTGAGTGTTTTGTCAGCGATGGCCTCGGAAGTATGTGCAGGGACTGCTAGCACGGGTAAAGAGGAACCAGCTTAAACAACGCAATGGGAGACTTCGTCGTCAGTCGAAGTCGGACGAGCATAGGAGATCTATTCAGGAGGGCAATACAAGACGTCTTCATGGGGAACATTTAAATTATTCAAATTAAAGTCTTTGAATTGTTATCATTAAGGCGAAGTGAGAGCGTAATAAAGTCTTGCTCTTAGTAAATTATTCAGAATATATTTGAAATTGAAGACGACGGTGCATGTACCTTTTTTATTTTGGGCTATTGTTATTTATTTATTTTTTTTTGCGCAAGAACAAAAGTCTGCAGTTAGAGATTAATTGAAATAACAAACACATTGTGATTTTGCAATTCGTTTATTTCATTTCGATTTTCGATATTTCAGCTTTGTTGTAATCTATTTTTGGTTCAATTAATCGCAATAATATTATATCAAAATAGCAGATGTGAGAAACAAATCATGGCGAACTAAAATGTGAAACTTATGCAGTGAAGATTTTAAGTGAGGATGCCAGCATAAGTGCCACAGATTGACCGACATTTTGATTGACCCTCCTTAACCGCTATAGAATTTTCGTAGAATTGTCAATTCATGTACATAGCAAAAATATGAAATTACATTTCATCTAAATGTAACTATTATTTAAGTATAAGCAAAAAATGTTTGTTTTGTTGTTTTTGTATAATAGGTGATGGTGATTATCGTATTATTGTCAGTCCAAATGTTATTGAGGTTGTAGTTATAGCCACTAATGAAGGATAATTAATGATTTTGTATATTAACTTTTGTTTCAAATCTAGATGTATAGATGTGTTTAGTAAATAATGAGCAGTCTAAATTGTTACATGTGTTTTAGGCGTCAAGGCTTTGCACATTAAGCGAAAATGCACACAGGCTTTCACCCTTCTTAGCCATTGCCTTCGTCTGATATTGGCCAATGTCATCCAATGCACATTTGATGATTGTAAACTTATAACGATTGTTGTCCTTGGTGAATGAGTATCTCGAATGCGATTCATCAATAGGCTTGCCATCTTTCATCCAGGACAGACTCAACAGATCGCTGTCGAGCTCACATTCAAAACTTGCTTTCTCGCCTTCCGTTAAAGAAATGGAAGTAGGAAATTTGATAAAGGATGGCGCCTTTGGTTCATCACCAGGTACGATGACATTTATGGTACATGTGCTGAAAGTTTCACCAGCATCGTTAAACGCCTCACATGTGTAAGTACCACCATCCTCTGGGAATATTTCTGCGATCTGCAGGCGATATATATTCGCCTCATTCGTGTATTGGAAATCCTTGCTGGGTTTAATCTCCTTATTATTATGCAGCCATACTACATCAAAATGTTTAGCGCCAATAATACGACAAGCCAGAGTAACTGCATCTCCATCTTTAACAAATCTCGATTCCAAATGGCTTACGATTTTGGGTTGTTTATCGTTTCCAGCTGATACACTACGTTTGCTCGACCCTTTATCCAAAACTGAAAATGTCCACGAAAAATTATAATAATAATAATAATATTTTAATAAAAAATATCAATGTGCGACTATCTATGACGATCAATATATTTAGGGACAATTCCCGATGTATAGAGCTAGCTGCTCATTAAATTAACATAAAATAACAATATTTATAGTTAGAAGTATTAATAATTGGTTTTATCTGGTCTAAAACTGTACTACCAATAAAATTTCACACGTTTGAATTGTGAGCTAATGAAAAGCTGTCCATAAGTGAGCTCATCTGTGAGATTAATATTTTAAGAAATAACTTTACAACTCAGACTATCGCATAAAAATTACATTTAGTTATATAGACAATAAGCAACACTTATATATTGGGGTCCAGTTATTTAGCATACTCTTAATGTTTGGAAGCTGGAAAGAAATTTCGATTGGTATACGGGATCGGCTACACATCATTCTGCTTGATATACACGTTTTCTATCGCAATTATGACTGAATAGATGAATGTTAAATCAAAATACTATTCAAATTAGCAGTATGTCCATTCTTGCTATTTACTTTTAATTTTTATATATAACATTATTTAATAATAGTCACTTACGTTTAACGCTTAGTTTGCATTTGGTTTCGACAGCACTGATTGAATTAGTTGCAGTGCATGTGAAAATTCCTTCATCTTCAGGGAAAACTTCATGAATGGTAAGAGTGGCAATACCATTCTTATACTTTAAGTCCATGATTTCCGAGGAAGATATAGTCTTGCCGTTCTTGGACCACGTGATTTGTGGTTCTGGATCGCCTTTTACATGGCAACTTAATACTAATTGATCGCCATCGTGTACCGTCAAATCATGAAGAGGTTTTGTAAACTCCGGCTTAAACATTAACGAGTCGTCCGGGGGAACTTTTTTTTTATATAGAAGAATACAAATTCACAAATTAATTTAAAGTATGTTAAAATTGCTGTTTTGGTTAGTAGTTTAAGGGCCTGCAGTTTTGCCAGCGTTGCGACTTGTTATATATAACTTTAATCTTCGAGACCAAAAAGGGAATATTCAATACAGCCATGCCCGACTGTCAGCATAAACCACGGTATTTCAGAGACTTTGACGGATAGCGCTACAGCTCTTATTGTAAGCATATGAAGATTGTTTTAGAGTTTTACATGCGGATATCCGACCCTAATCGTAAATATTAAATAGCTAGCATAATTTTAAAACTACAATATTTATGACTCTTGAATGTTTGGTTGTTATCAGTTCAAAATTGAATTTAATATGGCAAAAATATGCTGCTGATGTCGGGAGTTAGTGTCTTTGTTGGACAATCTGGTATATTTTATACTCGAAGATATATTTTCCCACATAATACTATATCAATACACCACATAAAGCGTTCAGAATAATTTGGTACTTTTTCGGTATATTAATTTGGTATATTATTAAGAAAAAATTGTTTATCAGTCAGAAAGTATTGGCTCAAAAGCAAACATTAGTATAAAAAAAAAACACAAATGTTAGTTTAGAGGTTGGGTTCAACTGAAAAAGACACAGCAAAACCAACATTGCCAATTAATTGTCACTTCGCCCATTAGGCATGACTAGCGGCACTTTTTAGATTACTATATGCATTTTGAATCCATTCAATATATTGGATATGTAGATCTTAATGTACATATGTTGAAAAAATTGGTGCTCTCGTTTTTACAAGTTTCTTTTGATTTGCAAAGCGAGTAAGTTTGTCTTTGCCAAAATGAAAAGTAAATGTTTATTTTTACGTCAAATCGGATCAAGAATAGTTGACCTTTTCTATTGGCGTTCCTTTCAGACCGCCAGAAGATCAATTAAGCATGTTGTTGATGCGAGCGCATTGTAGGTGAGGGGCACACCTCCGTTCCGCCGACCGAAAAGCACTCAAAGCTTTTTCGCTCACCAGCAATGCGCTCCATGCGTAAGAATGCACTCAAGCTCCAGTGCTCTCAGCTTCTCTCTCCCACAACTCTCCACCGCAGAGCCGAGCTTTGCAAGGGCTCGGCGCTAGATCTGCAAAATGCCGTCGGCATTTTGCCTCTCCAGTATTGATCTACGTTTGTTTCATAGCGGTCACCCCCAATAACCCCCTCTGTACGTTTTGTAACTAACAACCCGACAAGTTTACAATATATACAATAGAAAATATAAACGCGAGTGTTTTTATTCAATTTCGGAAAAGGGAAATCTGGAACCTATCTGCCCACCACAACATTTGGTCCTTCGAGCCGGATCTGCTCATCATCGTATGCTTCTCCAGCAAGCATATCGCAGATAAGTTTTAAATCATTTCTCCTTTCTTTACTCTTAACTTTTCCACGGTCGTCCGGGCTTTACGTTCTACATTCTTTTTCGTATGGTGACCGAATATAAGATTTGGAAATTCACTCATATTTTCCGGACGACCTTTTTCCATACTTTCCAATTGCGGTCTTAAATATCTTTACTCCAAGATATTTACTATTATTGATAATAACATATTCTATTTTCGTTCCGCCAATCGCGTACGTATGTATGCATGGGTATTTTTTTTTTTTGTAAATGCAAGTGCATATTAGTGAAAGTTTAAATTATTAAGAGAGCTACTAAAGTGCAAATATTATATATTGTATATTCCATACATATATAAACAGACATAATAACTAAAATCCAAGCTGTGTGTACAAGCATTTCGTATTGCTTTTAATTCTTGTCCGTTTTATGTTTTGTATGTCGCGATAATCGCCGACATACATACATACACACATACTTTGTGCACTCTCTCTTGTCCGCAAGCGATCCGGCTCTCAGCCGCGCTTGCTCTCGCTCTCTCGTCACATACACACATACTTTTGTGCACTCGCTCTTGTTCGCAAGCGCACCGGCTTTCAGCAGCACTTGCTCTCTCTGCCTCTCCGAATACAAACATACCAGCACTTCGTCTGCTTAAACGTTTGACAGCGCAGTGCAGACATACATACATACATACATACATACTGCAAGTACTTCTGCGAGTGAAGTAATAGATTGGCAGGGCAGCGGTAGTCGCACTCGACATACCCTACCATTTTCATTTTTTCCAAGTGAATATTCTGTGTGTGTACTATAAGAGCAACTCTCAGCTCAATTGTCTGTGTATGGGCTTTACTCCAGCCAGTGTTCGAACATACACAGACATACACACACATATATACACACATATATTATCCTATTTCACTACACAAATAATATAATTTATTTTTATTTGTTTTTCCAATCCAACAGCAATCCAAACAATTATCGTTTAAATACCCATACATTTATACACATTTTTGTCTTTTCCAGTGTCTTTCTCTCTGGTATTTTTTGTACGATTGTTTTTATTTTTTTGTTGTTGTTGTTTCTTTTTTTTCGACGAACATCCATTGTTGTTGCGGGAAATTTCCCCCGCCCCGTCCTTTTGCTTTCGTCGTCTGTGTCCGCTACAATCCGTACCCATCTACGTGTAAAATACCACAGCACTGCCTTTGGTATTTTTTCAGTATTTTTCGGTATTTGGTTTTTTTTGGTATATTTTCTTGATTTTTCGCTTCTAAGAAAAATTAGTATACATCCATTCCTTCCGTCCCGATCCGCAAAACAAAACCGATGGCACAAAACAAAGTAGACACAGCGTTGACGAAATTCATCGCCGCGACTGATCGTATCAGTCACTTTGCGGCGCGAGTCAACGATCCTTCGGCTGATAGCCCATCCCTATATGCGTGCCAAGTCCGAAGGGACCAGATGCGTTCCTTATGGGAAAAGGTCGAGAATGAGTATGAGGCTTGCTCTTGCGTCATGTCTGAGGAGATGACCACAGAAGAGCTCCCTACTGTTCAAGCCAAATACGAGTACGGCTATGCTGCCTACGAGCAGTGTGCAGCTCTGTTAGGTGAGCAAATAGCCAACGCATCCAAGGCGCTCACCCCCGTACACCCGTACAACCGCAAGCTGTGCAATTCATGCCCACAGGGTGTCGATTACCTCCGTGCGACACCGAAGTTTTCGGAGGCGATTACACTCGCTGGCCCACCTTCCGGGATTTATTCACGGCCCTCTACATACAGAACCCGAGACTGTCGGAAGTTGAGAAACTTTTCTATCTCAACTCCAAGACCAGCGGGGAAGCCCATTTAATTGTTTCAAAGTCTCCTTTGACAAATGAAGGGTTTCAGTCGGCTTGGTCCAGCTTGACTGAGCGTTTCGAGAACAAACGGTTGCTCGTAAACAGTCAGCTGAGAATTTTGTTCAATTTGCCCGCCATTGGGCAAGAGTCGGGTTCCTCTATTCAGGAGTTGCAGAGCACCATTCAAGGGTGTCTGACAGCCTTAGAGCACTCGAAGATCAACGTAGAAAATTGGGATTGCATCCTTGTTTTCTTGTGTTCTTCGAGGCTACCCAAGTTGACCCTTTCTCTCTGGGAACAATCGATCCAAAAGAAGAGCGATATTCCAACGTGGGTTGACATGAACGCTTTTCTTCTAGAGCGGCATCGCACCCTAGAAGCGATAGCGGAAGTGTCATCCAGCACGAACGCTCCGACGGTTCCACGAGCCTCACGCAAGGAGGCCCCCGTCTCCAGGCAGGTCAACTCTTTTGAGAGTAGGGTGACCATTAAGACCCAGACCTGCAATTTCTGTTCCCGGGAGAATCATCCGATTCGATTGTGCCCTCGCATCCTCCAGATGGGTGTCAATGAAAGGGTCAACCATATTAAGCAGCAGAAGCTGTGCTTCAATTGTTTCGCACGAGGCCATGTACTGGCCGAGTGCACAAGTGCGCACAGCTGTTTTACGTGCAAGGGTCGTCATCATACACTCTTGCATCGAGTCAACCCGACGCCGGCAGTCACTAATCCCATTCCTAATATACAGTCCACTCCTTCCCAGTCAGCTAATGTGCAATCTTTCCTGGCAGTTAACACACAAGGTGTTCTGCTGAGTACAGCTGTTGTAACCATCTGCCATCACGGCGTTCGGCACACAGCACGGGCTCTGATCGATTCTGGATCAGAGGCCTCCTTCATTTCTGAACGATTGTTCAAGCGCTTGAGGATGCCATACACATCCGTTCAAGCCCACGTCTCTGGGCTGACTCAAGTTGTAGCAGCCCAGCCCCGAAAGCATTGCCAATTCCTAATTGGCTCCCCGTTGCGACCAGATCTGCAGATTGAGGCGTCGGCTTTCGTCCTTCCTCAATTAGCAGGAAAACTGCCCCCATGCTCTGTCCCACAAACCATCCTCGACAATCTGCCAAGCATCCCGCTGGCCGACCCCAAGTTCTATGAGAGTTCGCAGATAGACGTGCTTTTAGGCGCAGATATCCTCCCATCCGTTCTTCTCGGCGGCTCTCGTCCGAACGTTTGTGGGACCCTCATCGGTCAAGAGACCATTTTCGGTTGGATCCTGACCGGCACAGTGTCGGGATCCACTTCTAACACCATATCGTCCTTTTCGACTCGACTGTCCGTCGATCGAACTCCTACGATCGGTCCTGTGACAGGACTCCCCTCCAAATCTATTTCAGTTTTTTCGGCTCGACTGTCCGTCGTACGAACCCCTAAGAATGGTCCTGTGACGGGACCCCACTCGAAACCCTCTTCGGCTCGACTGTCCGTCGAGTGTTCCTCTAAACTCGATCCTTTGTTAGGCCCCCAATTGAAGTCTATTTCGACCTCTTCGGCTCGACTGTCCGAGCGCACCTCTAAGCTCAAGCCTTCATTAGGCCCCCACTCAAAATCCGTTTCGACCCCTTCGGCTCGACTCTCCGTCGAACGAACCTCTATGATCGATCCTATGACAGGACCCCCCTCCGAACCTCTTTCAGCTCGACGGTCCGTCGAACGATCCCGGACGGAGACGAAGTCTTCCTCTGCACTGATGGCACCGGTCAGTCCGCGTGGGGTTTCCGTGCCTCCCGGCACAACCTCGCGCCAGCCCAGGAGCCGACGCGACCACCCGGCACCCTCCAGAGAAGAACCACCGAGGACGTCCCGTGTCAACGTTTCCCAGGCCGGCATCCACCAGGCCCGCATCCACCAGGCCGGCATCCACAGGCCCACTCACCCACGCACCCGGCCGTGCCGAGCTCCCGCAGACGGCACTTTCCAGTGCAAAGGAGTGAGCATACTCCCCACCGCGGCGGTCAGGCTACACATGGGGACAGCGGCTTTCGAAGCGCGAGTTGGATCAGTGTTGTCCAGTAAGCCGCATCAGCGAGTCGTTGCCAGAGGCCTTGGGCCTCTCCATCACTCGCATGGGCGCTGAAGGAGTCTGCACGGCGTCGGTGCGCTCCAAGACACACCCACTCTATCTCACCAGCAATGCGCTTCATGCGTAAGAATGCACTCAAGCTCCAGTGCTCTCAGCTTCTCTCTCCCACAACTCTCCACCGCAGAGCCGAGCTTTGCAAGGGCTTGGCGCTAGATCTGCAAAATGCCGTCGGCATTTTGCCTCTCCAGTATTGATCTACGTTTGTTTCATAGCGGTCACCCCCAATAACCCCCTCTGTACGTTTTGTAACTAACAACCCGACAAGTTTACAATATATATAATAGAAAATATAAACGCGAGTGTTTTTATTCAATTTCTGAAAAGGGAAATCTGGAACCTATCTGCCTACCACAACACATGTAATTATTAAAAAAAAATAAATCTCTGACGCCACCTCAAATTTGGAAATACAATTTGACTGTCGGCAACAACAATTTTGGTAACAATCAATTAGTCCGGCACCATAAGTTATCGCCTAAGTTGCCGTATTTATAGCCACTAACCATACAATAGATACACCATACATACTACTAATACTAATATAGACGAGCATGTAGATACACACACGCGTACATAGAAACAAAAGCACAGCGCAACGAAATACGCTCGTGCTCATCGTTCTGCATTTGATCTGCGACTGAACTGGGTGTGTGACGGACGCTGCGCGCTGCGCTAGAACTTCGAATTCCGAAATGAGCCGAAGTGGCTCTGGTGTTCGAATCGCAGCGCTCGACCCGACTGGGGTCGCCATAATTCAGTTTTTAAGGATAGGATTTTTTGTATGGCATGGTGTATCTATGTATTGTATGGTTAGTGTTATAGCGGAATGAAAAAGCAAGTTAAAAATACTTACATATATACTAAAACGGAAGGCATTCGTTTGTCGAATTGGGGATGCTAATGAAATGAATGAAATTGGTTCAAAATATGGCATCCCTTTTTGGTCGGTAACAGCTGATTGCCGTTCCACTATTTCACAAAAATGTAAGTTTCAAAACTTTATGAAAAAGAAATTTATATTTCTTTTAAAGGAAATATTTTATCTGTGCAGGATGAAATCATCATACGAAAAGCATTTTTTCGCGTTATATACTTCTGCTGTTTCAGCAGTAATAAATAAGAAAATTTAAAAACGAAAATCTCGGTTTTGGTCCCAAAACGAAAACGAAAAGCGAATTTGAAAATGGAGCTGCGCTGTAAATCTAACTTTATATATATAAACAAACTTTGTATTTTTTCTGATACACATTTTGCACTATTATTTTTATTGACTGTACTTACGTATTAGCTCTTTGGTGGCACTTCGAGATCTAGATGGGCTGCCTGGCGCTTGTAAGGAATTGGCTGCATATTTCTTCTTGCTTGAAATGCTATTCTGAGTTGTTGAGGAACTACTGTTTGTGCTGATGGCAGTCTGTAATTTATAAACATAAAATAATCAAAAAAAATACATAATTTTTTTTTTTTCTTGTGCCTTAACAAAAAACCCAACCTTGCTATCAGAAGTTGATGTGCTGGTTATCGCAGCCTGCGCATTACTGGTTGATGATGTAAATTGACGGGTTGTTATAATTGGTGCTGGTGCTGGCTTGATGGGCTGCTCAATGTATTTACGATCTGTAAAAATAATCAATATTTCAGTGGGATATATATATGATTTGGTAACATTAATATTTCTTGTAAAGAAATAAATAAATAGGTTGGAAAAGGGATAGATAAGATGCACATATAATTATTATTGTGAATTTAATCAATCAAATCTACAAGCAATATTGAATAAATGTTATTATTATTAATTTTGTATTTTTGTACAAAGTACAAACTAATATCTAGGCTTTCACTCATAAAGAGTAATGTATAAGTCTAAAATAAATCAAATTACTTTTGTTTTTATATTCTTAAGAAGTTTGGCTTAACTTATTATTGGTTTTTCTACTTTATTATACTATTTTTCTACTATTATACTATTCCGCAAAGACAAAATAAAAGTCGAATTTGTTGGCAAGTCTTGAATAAGGTGAAGTCTCCTCAATAAAATACGTTACATACTAATTACTATTGACATTGTACGAAAATTAAATTAAATTCATCACTATTTTGAACCTACATAATACGTGTAAAAGACACTTATCTCTTAAGGACTAGGCTGTGAGTTGATAACTTGTGTCAGTAATTATGTATTTATGAAATTTGGTAAATATTTTGTTTTTTAGCCAAATATAATATCAGAAATTTAATCAAGTGCATATCTATCTACATGCATTTCTAAAAACCAATATCATCTATAAGTAATTTCATGCTGTATTTGTTACTTGAAATAATGGGAAAACGAAAACAACATTTTAATAATAAATATTCCAGAAATATAAATTACCTCCTGAGTATAGAAAATTGTGAGCAAGTTCAGCCTGCTCAGGCGTAACCCATTCTCCTATGAATAGTTCATATTGAATAAAAATAAAAGATAAATATATGTATACATACACATCACTTTTAAAATTTAAATTTTATAAATGGGAGGTGTTCCATGCACATCATTTTCTCAACTACATTCAGATTGAGTTGGTATATGGGCAAATCCCACGTGTCGCACGCTACATTCGCACGATTTTAGCTAATGAAAATCAATTTTTTGTGGGGTTTTTAAAAGATTTACCGTAAACTTTTGTTATGTGTTTAGAGTGAATTGAGAGTACTTTCAGAGGGTATAAGATTCAATTTCACTGGAGTCACTGTTTTGAAAATAATTAATAAAATTGTGACGTGTCGCACGCTACATAAAGTGGAAGGTATTTTTAAAATTTTCATTTCAAACGCAATTTTTAGCGAATTCTGCAAAATAAACCCTATGAAAGTTAATATCCTAAAGAAAGTTAAGAATATTAGAAGACAAAAACCGATCGTTTGGTCTTAATAATGTTTATAGATTTTTAGCAAAGCCGTAAACCCATTGTGTCGCTACGTGTCGCACGCTACGTGTCGCACGCTACACTTTTTCCGCTGGCATTAACATAAGACAAAAATATATATTATATATATATATATATATATATATTATATTCATAAATGTGCCTAACAATTATTTCAACGTGATTTACTTTTGATTTGTATGTGAGCCCAAGCAGAGGCAAAAAATTGTGAAGAATACAATAGGGATTTGAAGGTGTGCGCAGAGCACGAATTTAAGTAAAATTATGAAAATTATAAATAAAATTGGGTTTGATACAAATTTGTGCATTTATAATGATCGAAATTTCTTTTTTGCTTTCAATTCTTAAAATGCCATATCTACTTTAATGTTCCATATAAAGAAACATTACAAAATGTGAAATTTAAAAATTGGTCGCTGGTGGACTGTTTCTGGGATTTGCCCATATGCATAAACATTTCGAAAAAATATTGTCCATAATTTTCTAGTGCGCAATTAGACCTATGTGTATATTAATTAATAAGGAAGTCAGCAACCTTAAATAACCAATAAGCCATTGAACTATTTGAAATCAGTTCATGCTACATTTTCAATTAATTACACACGAAAGCTCTATCTATATAATGCATTGATACTTGAAGCAAAAACATAAAATTCGCAACCGCATTATAGCGATCCCCGAAGAGCCGAGCGCTGCGATTAGAACCCCAGAGGCTCTTAGGCTCATTTCGAAGTTCGAACACAGTGCGCAGCTGACGTCACAAACTCAGTTCAGTCAAAGATCTTTGTATTTACATACATGCTCGCAGACAACAAATTAGGTTTTGTCGCAACGAAAGTCTTGAAAATAAAGACGACAACACAATTGCATGTGTCTTACGATGTTTTCAATTAAATGGCGCCTGCACAAAGAATGCAGAACACAAACAGCTTTTTGTTGATAAATATCAATAATCATAACTTCTTCTTCTTCTTGTGTGATAATTAAAACAATTAATATTACACCTTTGATTGGAGCATTTAGTTAAGTAATAAATTGCAACATCTTACGAAGAGAATCTTAAAATTAACAAACAATTTACTAACTCTAATAATCTTCTGTGTGTGTAGAATAAAAGAAAATATTTACATTCACAGAAAAAAACAATAAAATGCATTACGGACTAATCGGACTTACCTTCAACTATAACAACACACTCAGTTTCGTCAGTGCCATGGCAATTAGTTGCTTTGCAACTATATTTGCCGGAGTCTGACGGCTTGCAATCAATTATTTCCATTGTGACAACACCATCTGAATGGGTCATGGCGTACTCGTATTTACTTAATTCACGCCCATCCTTATACCATTTAACGGTAGGAACTGGTTTACCACTAAGGCAACAAAGAAGCTTACATGTGTCACGAGCTTGCATTACGCGTGGACGCAAAAGGAATGTAAAACTGGGTGCCGACTCGGATTCTTCCTGCCAGAATGTGTATGGCAATGGTTCACGGCGACGAACCGGCGTCGATTCAATTCGATATCTGGGCTGTTCTTTTGGCAGAGGATGGACATTGAGGAAAACGACTTCCTCGCGTGAGCCATAATGATTTTCGGCTCTAATGATATATTCACCCCGGTCCTCGAGTTTAACACGATTTATGATAAAGTAATAATCATCACTAGCATATCTTTTCATAAATTTCACGCTCTGCCGCAACTCAATGTTGTTGTGCGACCACGTTAATGTAGGCGTAGCAATTGCAATGCATCGGCAATAAAACTTAACGCTTTGACCTTCATAACAAAATTGAGAGGATGGTCGGATGACAAATCGTGGAGCAGCTTGTCGTCGATCGAAGACCGCTTCGTGTATCTTGTATTTCTCCATGAGTAATTTCCGCAATGACGAATATTCGGACAATCGGCCAATTGGCAGTAAGTATTTTTCGAAATCGGCATACTTTTGTCTCAGTCTCTCACGATAGTCGAGGTAACGATCGCGTGCAATCTTTTGCTTCAATTCACTATGATCGCCCGTCAGCCAGGGGTGCAACAAGCATTCGTGTGCCGTCATTCGTTTCTCTTTGTTTGCAAGAAGAAGCTTCCTTATAAAATCTTTGCCCTCTTCGGAAATGTGTTTGAATGCTTCCTTATCAAAGTCCCAATCACATGCCTTCACATTCTTTAGTGTTTGCACATCATTATCTCCAGCAAATGGAGAAAGTCCACTTAATCTGTATTAAAAAAAAGCAAAAGTGGTAAATTTAAATACTCGAGCATTATTAATTTCCCATGCACGTTTGCACTGAAAACTTATAGCTTAAATAACAGAATTTCAATTATGGGCACTTTTAGGTTAAGAGCTAGTATTTTCAAGCATTTTCAAATCAACTTACAGAACGTAGGCAAGTACTCCGGTTGCCCACATATCAGTGTAGAAGCCAACGGGTTCTCTGTTGACAATTTCCGGAGCTGCAAATTCAGCTGTGCCTGTCGTGATTTTCACCATTTCATTTGGATCCAACCGTGTGGCCAAGCCGAAATCAATGAGTTTAACACTTGTACTACTTCGAGTCTGGCACATTATATTCTCAGGCTTAATATCCAAGTGAATAATGTTCTTCTCATGCATGTGCCGGATGCCTTCACATATTTGTCGCATGTAGTTGATAACTTCAGCTTCAGTCATTACATAGCCTTCAGCCGTAATGCGCTCAAAGAGTTCACCACCGGATAAACTAGACAATATAAAATAATTGTAAATAGTACATAATAATTTAGAATAAATTAGACAATGATAAAATAACCTAAAATATATAACGAAGTAGTAGAGATATTAAAATGATACCAACGAAAATCAAAGCCAACTTGTATTTCACATAATTACAATAACTATATGCACATATAGTATATGTATGTTATTTTCCAATTATATATTACCGTAAAAAAAAAAATATAAATATATATACCAACTATATGCATAGGTATGTATTTCCGAATATTAATTTGTTGTATTTTTACGGTATATTATTCGGCGAAAAAAAATAGAACAAAACGGAATCGAAAACTCAAGTGTGTAAAGAGTTTCTTGACAGTGTCAAAAATGTGTATACTCGTTTTTTCTTGCTTGAAAATTTTCCCTCTCGTTGTATTGTTTTTATTTCTGTACATACTAATTAAACATTTGCTAAATAATAGTTCTGCATTAAAAAAATATTGAAAAAACTAATTAAAGGCGTTATTTTTGCAAAGTCAAAAAATATGTTTTTTTTTTTTTTGTAATGTGTAAGAGATTCTTGACATACTGTATAATGATATACATATATACATATGTAAGTACAGCAAATTAATATTCGGAAAAACCTATAAACATTTATAGTTGGTATGTCACTATACATCTATTTAAAAGAAAAATACCAAATACAAGTATATACCAAGAAAAAAAAATAACATCATTATGAGGTCAAGGATGGTTACTTCTGATTGTTGCTATTATTAATTCTAACTTGTATGTATTATTTCTTTGTGAAGACCAAAAATATATGTGTTTTTTTTTTCTATAATATCTGCTATGCGAAGTCGTTCGAAACAATTTTTGCTTTTTAAGATATGTTCGTTCTACTTACAATTCCAGAATAAGTACCATTTCATCATCATCTTCAAAAGCATCATGTAAGTTGATAAGTTTTTGATGATGCAACTGATTCATAATATCAATCTCTCGGCGAATCAACTCTTTTTCGACGGAATGCGATACGGGTATGAATTTTGCTGCAAAAATATTGCCAGTGCTACGCTCACGGCATCGGTGGACAACCCCAAACGCTCCAGTTCCGATTTCCTCCAGAATATCGTATTTATCATAGACACTGTTCTGTGATATTTCCACAGGCTGTGGCACAAACTTTGAATAAATATCGAATACATATGAATCGTAATCCTTGATGGGTCCATCGGCTTTGCCACGAATTCTCTTGCCATTCGCATCCAATTCCCATTTGCGTTCTGTTGACTTCTTCTTAGTGGCATCTTTCGTTTTGATTAAAGTGCTTATTTCCGATGAATCCGAACGTCCATAAACGTTATCGGCAAAAATACGAAAATCATACTCCTTGCCTGGCGTTAAGCCACTGACAGCCATTGAAGTGAAGCGTGTGTTACCCACACGTATCCAGGAAGACAATGGATGTTCGCGGCGTTCAACAAGGTAGTTTGTAATGTCACTACCGCCATCCCAAATAGGTTGTTTCCAACTTAGAGACAGCGAATCGGTCCCGATACTTTCCACTAACGGGAATCGTGGCGGATCTGGCCTATCGCTGATTTGCACTTGGATGTTGGCCACATCGACGCCAAGTTCATTCTCAGCTGTTATTCGATATGGTCCCGAATCGAGGCGAGAACCATCGCGTATTGTCAGCACAGCGTGACGATCCTTCACTTCAACATTGTAGTGACCGCCAGATTCAATGCATTCTCCTTCCCGAACCCAATGTATGCGAGGCTTGGGAAAACCGGTGAAAGGTATTTTGATAATAACATTTTCACCCTTATCGAAGTAGGCAGTATCTCTAAATCTTGGTGGCACATTTAGTTTAGGAGCAGCTGGAAGAACAGATAATAATCCGTTAGAAATATATTGTAAATATTTACCAATCAGCAATAAAAAAATATTTCCAAAATTAATAGAAATATTTAATACCGATCATTTTATATCATTATTTTTAATATACGCGAATATTTTTATTTATTTTTAAATCTATTGATATAAAAAAAAATGTGTAGAGTGTATATCTACGATAAGCTTCGATAATAGTAAATAATAATTTACTACTAAATAGGTTTTTCGTGATTAATGTTTTCTATAATAGTAAGAATAGGAAGATTCGGCAATTCTTTAAAATAATAATTACTACTACCTAAAATTGAAACTATTGTTGAACTAATCGTATCTCTTTAAGTTTTCGACTGGCGACACATCATAAAAACCACAACCATATAAAAATTTCGGGCTTAGGTTTCATTAAATTCTTTTAGACAATCGTATTTTGAGCCAAGACACTAAGGGCAAGGGTCCATTCACTTCACTATTTACTTACAAAATAGTTATGGAGTTAAGTCAAAGCGGCGTTAAGGCCATTAAAAGGTGTGAAGACAGCATATCTATAAATATATATTTTTTTTAAATTTAGGTACACAAATTCGATCGCTTCAGAGTAAGAATTATGTTGGCGCCAGATGACTGTGACCACTCAGGCCAGCTGACAGTGTGGTCGCGACTGATTGATATCGATAGTGACAAAGTTAGTATACTGTGCGTGTGACCTTGTCATACGCACTTGCAAAGTTGCAATTTTCAAGATAATAAAAAGTGAAAAGTGTTTTTCTACTCATCTGAAGACGCCCCCCTACCCAAATTATAATGTGCCGATATTTGTGTGTGTTCCTTGCAAATGGCAATAATAAAAAAAAAAGGTTTTTTCGTAACATTTTTAAATGCGCGATTTAAGACAGATACTCGTAAAATTTGTACTTACTCATAATTGCGAGTGCAGCGCGTGTGGACTTGGCACCAGCTTTGTTAACAGCACGACAAACATATTCGTCGGCATCTTCACCAAAAACATCGTTAATATTGAGGAAATGATTGTCACCTTCTGAATAGATGCGATATCGAGCGCCATTTGTTATTTCTCTGGCGCCCTTAAACCAGGATATTGTTGGTCTAGGTACACCAGTTATTGTGCAAGTGAACTGCGCATTGTGATTTTGAATGCAATTTGCATCGCGCAATGGTTTCTCAATAATGGGTGGCGTTGCCGCCTTTGGATCGATAATTTTAACGGTCTGCGATGCTGATGATTCCTTTGAAAGTCCAGCAATATTTTGCGCTATCACTCGGAATTCATACTGACGGTTCTCAATTAGATTGTGACAATTAATTTGATTGGGTAAACAAATGATCGGATTAACACGCTGCCAAGTATCGCTACCAATTTCGCGTTTGTCAATCCAATAGCCTTGGATATGGGCACCGCCATCGAATTCGGGCTTGGTCCATTCCAAGTGAACAAAGTCTCCGCCGATTTCGGTAATTTGTGGAATGCCGGGCGGTGAGGGTGGATCAACTGGAGCCTTGGCGCGTATGGGATTTAAGCCTTCCAATGGCAAACCCATACCATTCTCATTCA
The DNA here is from genome assembly GCA_035046325.1 of Drosophila niveifrons. Lineage (NCBI taxonomy): Eukaryota > Metazoa > Arthropoda > Insecta > Diptera > Drosophilidae > Drosophila > Drosophila niveifrons. The sequence continues at coordinate 1,395,130 of JAWNOC010000058.1, read as the reverse complement.
CAGCCATCACTCGGAATATATACTCTTGATTCTCGAGCAGACCTTGCACATAGAACGACGTATCCTTGCATGAGCTCGATACTGTAATCCAATGAGGTGAAGTAATATCCTTGCGTTCCACCACATAGTGAGTGATCTTTAGTCCGCCATCATAACTAGGTGGACGCCAAGCCAATGTACAAGAGTGCTTATTAATGTGAGATATGCCCAAAGGACCCGTTGGCATTGAAGGAAGACCAGTAATGAAGACATTAATATTCGCGTTTGCACTGCCAGAATCATTGGATATTTCGATTTGATAGTGACCAGCATCGTTTTTCACAATATCCCTGATACAAATTGCAATATAATCATCGAATATGTTAAGTCTAAAATGTGAATTATCACCTGAATCAATTATGGGCTCATTATTGCGCGTAAGTCTCACTGACATCGGCTGATCACCAGAATAATAAACTTTAAATTTGCTATTATCGCCCTCTGGTAAATATAGTTCATTGGGATATCTATTGACAATAGGAGGCGAGCCCACTTTTAGATAACCCGAGGTATGTACAAATCCTAAAGAATTGATGGCCTCACAAGTGTAATCACCATCGTCACTAGCTTGAACATTAGATATGTGCAATCTAAATAGTCCATCCTTGCTATCGCTTGAGAAATGTCCTCCACCCATTTGGATTTCTTTGCCATTGCGTAGCCAACGGGCAGTAGGTGTAGGTTTACCCGATGCTGCGCATTCCAACGTAAAATCTTTGCCGCACGGTGCAACTCGGTTTTGTAAGCGTTTAATCCAATCGGGTTTCTCGCCACCCAAAACTTCGCATACCTTGATGGGCATGGTACATAAACTGGGCTCAGAACGACCAGCTGCATTAACAGCAAATACGCGGAACTCATAATCGCCCATTTCGATTAGATTAATGACTGTAAATTCGGTATCTAGCACATTATAATCATTACATTTAACCCAAACTGCACCACCAATATCTCGTCTTTCGATGATGTAACCGGTGATGCGAGATCCTCCATCGTTTATTGGTTTTTCCCACTTCAAATCGACATAATTTTTGCCAACTTTCGTCACTTGTGGAGTCCCTGGTGCTGCAGGCACATTAAATTTACCCTTGAGTTTAAATCTCATTGATGGTGGCGACGGTTTGCTAAGACCAGCGGCATTCCTTGCCTTAATGCGGAATTCATATTCATTGCCATTGATTAAATTATATAGTTGATATTTAGTATCCTTGATGAGGAACTCATAAGTATTCCATGCAGAGTCATTCACAACATCTCTGTATTCAATTTGATAGCCTTGAATACGAGAGCCACCATCACTTGTTGGACGTGTCCAGATCAATGTCACATTGCCTGAGTCCCAGTCAATGACTTTGGGTTGTCCCGGTTCATCGGGCACAGTAAATTGATGTTTGGCTGTTATTGGCTCGGACAAATCCAGTGGATCAGACAGGCCATATTGATTCTCAGCACGCACACGGAAATTGTATTTATGATTGGGTTCTAGTCCCATTAGATCGTAGTGCGTGTTACGAACAAAACTACTGACCTTTACCCAAGTGCCACTTGTATCTAACTTCTCTACTACATAGTTAGTAATGGGCGACCCACCATCATCTAAAGGTGTCTTCCAAGCCAACGTACACGTATCAGGTGTAATGTCATAGGCATTTAATGGTCCTTGTGGTGGGTCAGGACGATCCACCACAGTCACATGGCAAGATGCCGTGTCTGAACCCTTAGCATTGCTTAATGTAATTGTATATGAACCAGTTTCCGATCGTTTGGCGCTTACATTTCTATATATCGAGCTGTAATCATCTGTTTCAAATTTAATTCGTTCATCCTGAGCAACATCAATACCATTAATACTCCAATTCGGCACGGCCCTTGGATTGGCGTGATACGGCACTGTAATGTGGAATTCTTCTCCAGCAATGACAGTCAGATCCCGTATGGATAAATCGGAAGTGATCTTTGGTGCGTGAGGCGGTCGACGGCAATAAATTAAATCACTGGATGCGCTGTAAGGGGATTGTCCAGCAGCATTAACGGCCGCTACACGGAATTCGTACTCTGCATTCTCAATTAAGTTTGGCACCTTGCACGTTAAGTCCGGGCATAGATTGTGCATTGCCTTTGTCCATTTCTCTTCACTTAATAGGCGTTTTTCAATAATGTATCCAGTAATCGGGGAACCACCATCATGCTTGGGCTTCGACCAGGCAATAGTAATGCTATCCTCGCTGGAATCAATGCCTCGGGGAATACCAGGGGCATTAGGTACATCAAATGGATGGCGAGCACGTATTGGTTCTGTTGTACTTGCTGGCTCCGATGTACCATATTTATTCTCAGCAAACACGCGGAATTCATACTCTTTATTAATTACTAGATTGCGAATTCGTACAAAAGGCACAGTGCAATAGCTGCTCACCTTAGACCAAGTGGAGGAACGAGCCTCTTTCTTTTCTATTATATAATTTTGCACTGGTGATCCACCATCATCTTTTGCAGGATTCCAATAAAGGGTTAAGGAGTCCCCAGCAAATTCATCGGCACGCAAATTATGTGGTGGGCCCGGTCTATCCAAAACTTGTACATTTATTGTGGCCGTATCGAACCCTGAAGGATTCTTCAGCTGTAAACGGTATTGTCCTGAATCGGAGCGTTTGGAATTCTTGACGACAAATGAAGCTGCATCATCTGTTAAACGTTGATGCACACGATGATCCAGAGCATCATCTATTACAGAATCATTTGAGTACCAGAATGCATTTGGTTTAGGGAATGCCACATATGGCACATGAATGCTAAAATCATCGCCGGCCCGACAAATAATATCACGTACACTCCCCAAATCCATGCATGGTTTATTCGGTTGTTCCATGATTGTGATAGGCTGCGATGGTTTTGAGGGTTCCGAGCGACCAACATCATTTTCAGCGATAATTCGGAACGAATATTCTTCGCCTTCTTTCAAATTGGGTACAGTAAATACAGTTGCATTAATTGGCAATTCATTAACGGGGCGCCATTCTTTGGAATTCTTTGGACGCACCTCAACGTGATAGCCCTTAACTTTTGACTTGCCATCATTTCGTGGCGGTCGCCAGGAAAGTGTAACGCTGTCTTTTGTGATGCGATCGGCTTTTGGTGGTTCTGGAGCATCAGGACGATGGCGCTGTAGCTCCGCTGTCATTGGTTCGGATGGCTTCGATGGTTTTCCTGGACCAGCATCATTTACGGCTGTCACACGGAACTCGTAGCGACAACCATCACGCAGATCGGGTACGGTATAGCTGGTATTTGGTGTAGGATAATTATTGCATTTGAGCCACTCACCGCCTCGCTCTCGCCGTTCAACAATGTAACCTGAAATCGGTTTGCCACCACAATAATCTGGAGGATGCCATTCCAATGACGCTGAATTCGGAGTGTAAGCAACAATTTGGGGTTGTGATGGCTCACCAGGCGGATCAAATGGTGACTTGGCGACAACTGGTCTACCATCCAAGGCATCGGAGACACCATGAATATTCTCAGCGCGCACGCGGAACACATATTTCTTGCCTTCTGTGAGTCCCTTGACACAATAATTGGTTTTGGGGCAATAGCCCGGAACAGGTTTCCAATTAGCGACACCAAACTCACTGAACTCAATAATATAACCTGTTATATCGCTACCTCCATTATCTTTAGGAGGATTCCATTCTAGTGAGATATGATCAGGAGCAATTTCCGTGTAGTTAAGTGGTCCGACTGGTGGTGATGGTTTGTCAACAACAATAATTTCAATGTCAGCTGAATCCTGACCAAATTCATTTTTCGCACTCACTTTATAGATTCCAGCATCTTCTCGAGCCGAATTATCTATACGGAAAATAGTTCTTTCCGAATTTGTATCACAAGAGATTTTCTCAGACTCTGATAGTTTGAGATCACCACGCATCCATTCAATTGTCGGCGTTGGTGCACCAGAAATTGGTATGCTGATATTTACTGGTTCGCCAGCGCGTACCTTAACACGTCTGCCAACTAAGCCATCCAAATGAAGATGCGGCTTCTCCCGCATAGGACGTGCCGTAAATGTTGCTGATGGCTCAGAAGGTTTGCTATTCCCGGCTGCATTGACTGCCGATATGCGATACTGATATTGATGATTTGGCGTTACGCGATTATCGGTATATTCGGTGGTTGGCACTGGTTCACCATTGATCTTTAACCAACGGCCCGTACTGACCTCACGTCGTTCAATGTCGTAACCTAATATCGGCGAGCCACCATTGCTAATCGGTTGCTTCCATTTAATGGCGATATGATCCTTGTCGCTGTCAATTAACTCAGGTTTACCCGGTGCACCTGGAACAGTGTATTGATTTTTGGCAATCACAGGCTGCTCGGATGTTAATGGGTCAGATCGACCCTGCAGATTTTCAGCCATAACTCTAAACTCGTATTTGGTTCCCTCAAGCAATCGAGGAACAATCGCATGATTGTACTTTGCGTTCACATAGGTAACAGCTGGAACCCAGCCTCCACCATGCGTTAAATCGCGTTTCTCAATAACGTATGCCGAAATTTCCGAGCCGCCATTATCCTTTGGCGGCTTCCATGATACTGTGACGGAATTAGAAGTGATTTCTTCATACTCCAATGGACCTTCTGGTGGTCCGGGTCGATCGAGTACGATCAATTCAAAGCTGCCCTCATCAATGCCCGAATCATTACGTAAAAGTAAATGATAGATACCGGAATCTGAACGTTGACAATTTACAGTGTGCACAACAGTATGGTGTCCAATTGCAGTAATTGTCGAACGCTCATTCGACTTTAATTGATTTAATTTATGCGTCCAAATAGCTTCAGGAGCAGGCTCGCCAATAAAATCAATATCTACGTGGAAAATAAGTCCAGCCTTAATACGCACCTCCTTAAGGGGTGTAATGATCTTCGGCGCCAAATAACGAGGCTTGGCCATAATGAGATCAGATGGTTCTGATGGTTCCGACTGTCCAGCTTGATTAACAGCAATCACTCTAAATTCGTATTCCTCGCCCTCAACAAGTTCGGGAACTGTGGCGCTTGTTTTGTTTCCAGGGACATGTAAAACATTCGCCCAGTAAGGGCTACCCTTTTGCTTCTTTTGAATGATGTATTCAGAGAGTGGGGCACCGCCATCGGATTTCGGTGGTGTCCATTGTAGGTCGACATGATCGCGATCCCAATCGGTAACAAGTGGTTTTCCAGGAGCGTCTGGTTCATCAAATTCGTTTTTAGCTATAATGCTCTTGGAGAGCTCCAATGGCTCAGATTCTCCAATAGCATTGACCGCTTTCACACGGAATAAATATTCCTTGTTGTGGACCAGACGTATGACATCATGAACAGGATGAGTGCTCATGCCAGCATCGGACCAAGTGCCGCGGGACAGATCCATCTTTTCTATTATGTAATGTAGAATAGGAGAGCCGCCATCATCGTCTGGTACATGCCAGGTCAAGTGGCAGCCATCCCGAGAAACTTTCGATATATCAAGAGGACCCTTTGGTGGAGATGGGCGATCCAGCACAGTTGCATGAGCAGATGCATCAAAAGAGCCATGTTCATTTTTCAATACCAAAGTGTATCGTCCCTCATCGCTGCGACGTGCCGATGGTATCTCAAAAGTCAGTTCATTTTGGAAAATATTCGATTCACCGTGTCCGGACACATCCTTGCCATTGAAAAGCCATTTAATGCTCGGCCTAGGTGATGCTTCAATGGGGAGAGTCCAACCCAAGCGTTTTCCAGCGTGAACAGTAATATCATTTAATAGAGATGTATCGAAATAAGGCGCAAGGAAGCGGGGCTTACAAATCACTGTGCCAGACGGATCTGATGGATCGCTTGAACCGCCACGATTCACTGCAATCACGCGGAATTCATATTCACCTCCTTCGGTCAAGTCAGAGATGTGAGCTTTGAGTTCATTACCTGGCACAACCAAAGCATTTTCCCATTGTCCAAACTTTGGTCGCTTTTCAATAATATAAGAAGTAATTGGCGCGCCACCATCACGTTTTGGTGTTGCCCACTCTAAATCAACAAAGGTCTTGCCCCAATCCACTGCCTGAGGCTGTCCTGGTTTATCAGGACGCGTGAATGGATCTTTGGCTGTAATGGCTTGGGATGTTGTCAGCGGTTGCGACTGGCCCAATTTGTTGACAGCACGTACTCTAAAGTTGTAATCATGATTCTCGATAAGGTTCTCGGCACGCAACTCGGTGCCAGAACATTCACCGACTGGAACCCAGCGCATCGCGTCATTATCCATTTTCTCAACAATATAATGAGTGATTTCTGAGCCACCATCATCTTTGGGTGGCCGCCATCGTAATACGATAGAGTTCTTGGTAACGTCATCGCCACGTAGAGGTCCTTCTGGTACGCTGGGAATATCCAGAACCGTCACTTTAACCGTATGCTTATCCATACCATTATGGTTGCGCGCCAGTAGCGTGTATGCTCCCGTATCCATCCGTTTGGCGTCAAGAATGCGCAATTTCGTACGATCATCAAAGATTGAAATTTTCACGCGATCCGTATTAATGACAATATTGTCGCCATGCGACCATTCTTTACTTGGTATTGGCTCTCCACTGACCGGTACATCGAATTCAACAACATTGCCAGCTCGTACCTTAATATCTGTCATAAAACTCCTATCGATTTTTGGAGGTAAATTTTTCGCGCGTGCCAAATGAGGCGCTGTTGGGTCACTTGGTGTACTTGGCCCAGCTTTGTTTACAGCTCGCACACGGAATTCATATTTAACGCCTTCAATTAAGTCAGGCACATGACCGCTGGTAACATCGCCTTCAATCTCTACGCATGGTTCCCAATCTGGAGCATATTTATCACGCTTCTCAATAATATAACCACTAATTGGGGATCCGCCATCGCTTTCTGGCCTCTCCCACGCCAAGTCAACAAAATCTTTATCAAAATCTTTAATTGAAGGAGTTCCTGGTTTAGTTGGTTCATCGTAGGGATTCTTAGCTTCAGTTGAATGGGGTGTGGTTAATGGATCCGATGTGCCTTGACGGTTCTTGGCACGCACTCTAAACTTATATTTGTGTCCTGGTATTAAATCTTTAACGTCCAGATTTGTCGTAGGTCCATCTGTTTCGCCTGCCGGCACCCAACGTCCAGTTGCTTCATCGAATTTCTCAACAATGTAACTATCAATGGGCTGACCTCCGTCATCATCGGGTGGACTCCATTTCAAAGTACAACCATTGGCATGTACATTTTCCACCTTAAGCGGTCCATTGGGTGGCGATGGCTTATCAATAATGGTGACCTTAACGTCAGCACTATCCTCACCGTTAATATTCTCGGCATGCACAGTGTATAAACCAGAGTCAGAACGTGTTGCATTTGTTATTTTCAGTTTTGTATTGTACTCCACATGAGTGACCTTTGCGTTGTCTTTCGTATAGACTTCCTTCTTTCTTAGCAGCCATTTTGTTTTTGGGACTGGCTCGCCGGAAACCTTGCAATCAAAACCAAACGCTTGACCCGCCTTAATGCGAACCTCAATTAAACTACTGCGATCAATGACAGGTGGCTTGTTGCGTGATTTGGCAATAATTGGTCCTGTGGTATTCGACGGTTCCCCAGGGCCGGCAGCATTAATGGCGCTGACCCGGAACTCATAGGTTTGGCCCTCGATTAAATCGGGTACAGTTGCTTTACATTGATCAGCTGGCACTTCCATTGACTTTTCCCACTTGCCGTACTTGTCTTTTTTCTCTACAAGGTAGCCAATAATAGGAGAACCACCATCATTAATGGGCGGAGTCCAGGCTAAATCAATGTGATCCTTATCCCAATCGACAGCACGAAGATTCTCAGGCTTGTCGGGCTCATCAAATGGATTTTTAGCAATAATGGATTCGTCACCAACTAAGGGAGCGGATTCGCCCTCGGCATTTACAGCAGATACTCTGAATTTATACTCATTACCAGGTGTTAGACCAGTAACATTGGCTTGTGGTTCGGAAGAACGAGCACAAGGCATCCAATTTCCTGTTTCCGGATCTAACTTATCGATTTGGAAGTATTCAATGGGGGTACCACCATCATCATTGGGACGCTTCCATTTCAAGTGACACCCTTCCTTGTGAATATCCGATATCTGAAGAGGTCCATTGGGTGGAGTTGGTTTATCCGTTATGTTCACGTTAATTAACACACTGTCTTTACCCGAACTATTTGTAGCCGTAACTAAATACTCGCCAGAGTCAGCACGTTGTGTTGGTCGTATCACTAATTTTGTAAAATAATCGGGAGTTTCAATTGTAACGTTTTTACCAGATTGCAGTGGATAATTCGAAAATTTCCAATCGACTTTCGGTGCTGGCTCGCCAATAATGTTTGCATCAAACTTGAGAGCTGTACCCGCGGATATAGTTATATCGCGAAGATTTCTGCGGTCGATTTTTGGGGCCAAATAGCGTGGCTTAGCTACAAAAGTTTTGCTTGCGTCCGATGGCTCGGATTGCCCGCCTTTGTTGAGCGCAATTACGCGGAATTGATACTCATTGCCTTCAATTAATCCATTGATGGTTGCAATAGGAGTTGCCATGTCTGTCTCGAGTGCTTTTTCCCATAGTGGACTATATTTATCCTTGACTTCAATAATATATCCGGTTATTGGCGAACCGCCATCGCTAGCTGGTTCTGTCCACGCCAATTCCACCTTATTTGCAGTCCAATCTGTTGGTTCCGGTGCTCCTGGTTTCGAAGGTGCAGCTAAGACAGAGGACAGGAAATATGCTTTTAGTGTCTCTTGCATAAAAAAAACTTGGATGTTATGAACAGAAGAATAAATAACGCACTTTTAATCTACTATATGTTATTGGCTAGGTTTTTTACTTTTCTTTTTGAATTTTCTAATAATCTTTTTTCAATTGGACGGAAGCAAAAATATGTTTTTACAAGTAAAACTTGGGAACTTATGGTTTTATATATTTTCTGCATTACTTTTCTTTGTTATAAAAGTTATAAGTTTAACTTTATATGAAAATGCAATACTCACTGAATGGATCTTTAGCGACGATAGAGCCTAAAGTCTCTAATGGTTCAGATTCGCCTTCTTTGTTCACAGCTTTCACACGGAACTTGTACTCATGACCAGGTATCAATCCATCGACAGTAATTTCAGGTATATCAGTTTTACCCACAGGTAACCAAATGCCCGTATCAGGATCGTATTTTTCGACCAAATAACTATCGATTGGTTCGCCGCCGTCATCCTTTGGTTTTTTCCACTTCAGTTTGCAGCCATCCTTGTGAACGTCGGATACTTCTAATGGACCTTCAGGTTTACTTGGCTTGGCTAATATCAAAAAAAAATATATATATATAGAGGATCGTTAGTATTTCAAATTTTAATGACTCGTTTAAAAAATACTTACTTATAATATTTATTTGAAATTCGACTTGGTCTTGCCCATGAAGGTTATGAGCAACAATTTTATACAGCCCTGTGTCTTTGCGTTCTGGATTATTGTTTATATATTTCGTATTGTAAGGCACGTTTTCGATGTGACATACAGATGTTGGACTTATAGTTTTGCCATTTTGAGTCCAACTTATTTCGGGAGCTGGTTCGCCGTTAACGTTAATATCCAAGAATATTGGCTCACCACCTTTCACATTATACGTGCGAATATTGCGGCGATCAATTTTCGGTGCAACTGGGGGAAATTCAAAATAAAATTAAATTAATACGCACATGACATTGCATCCAATGTGATTAGGAGTTAAGACGTAACTTTTAAAACTAAAGGGGCATTTCAAAATCCATGATAAATAGTGATAACACCTAATACGTTTATTATCGTGTTGGTGCCAGATGACTGCAGGTGTGACCACTCAGGCCAGCTGACAGTGTGGTCGCGATCGATTGATATTGATAGCGACAAAGTAAGTAGACTGTGCGTGTGACCTTGTCATACGCGCAGGCACACTGATCTAGGTTTCCGCTAGAGATGGTCACCCTGCCTACTTTTTTAGTGCTTTTCTGCTATTTCTCCATATGTTTGAATTTTCTTGTGCACATGACAAGTGTTTTTACAAGTGTGAAGACGTCCCCCAACACAATCGTGTATACTACTCTTGGGTCCTTAGCGAACGAACAGAACAATTTGTCCATTTATGGAGTGTTCTTATAAAGTGGTTATATTATCTTGAAAATTTAAATCCAAATTCTCTAGTGTAATGTTCACTTACGTTTTCTGGGTTTTGTGACGACGGATCGACTAGCATCTGATGGCTCTCCTGGGCCAGCTGCATTAACAGCTTTAACTCTAAACTCGTATTCACAGTTCTCGTCCAGGTTTGGCACCGATGCTTTACACTCTTCGCCAAATTGCGGTGCAGGTATTTCAGCACCTTTCAACCATTTATTATCCGCACCTTTCTCACGTTTTTCAATAACATAAGCAGTTATGGGAGAGCCACCGTCATTTAATGGCGGTCGCCATACCAAATCAACGCGATCCTTATCCCAATCAACAGGTTCGGGAGTGCCGGGCTTGCCTGGTTCATCAAATGGATTTTTGGCAATAATTGAATGATCACCGTTAAGTGGTTCCGATTCGCCTTCCGTATTGACTGCCAGCACACGAAATTTGTACTCGTGACCGGGTTCTAAATTATTTAATTCAGCAAATGGCTCTTTAAAGCGACCCGATGGTAGCCAGCGACCAGACTCCACATCCATTTTCTCAACTACATAATGCTCAATGGGCAATCCACCATCGTCAAGAGGTGGATTCCACTTTAACTTACATCCCTCCTTGTGCACATCAGTGATACGCAATGGACCTTCTGGTGAAGCTGGTTTATCTAGTACAGTTACCTCGAAGGAAGCCTCATCATGGCCTGATTCATTTTCAGCTTTAATGGTGTATTTGCCGGTATGTATTCGCTTGGCATACGGAATTGAGAATTTTGTGCGATGAGCTTCCATGTCAATGTTATACGCATCATCTTCGATTCGAGATTTATTAAAGAACCATGTCTTTGATGGGACTGGTTCTCCTGAAATTTTAATGTCGTATCGTACATGCTGGCCAGCCTTGATAGTAATATCCTTAATGTTGGTTCTATCAATTTTGGGTGGTGCAAATCGGTCTTTGGCTATCATTTGATCAGAAGGCTCCGATGGCTTACTCTGGCCCGCCTTGTTGATAGCTTTGACTCGGAACTGATATTTGGTGCCTTCGATTAAATCATTAACACGGGCCTTGCAAGCCGGGGTATTTGTTTCTAATACCTTTTGCCATTTGCCGGTATTATTATCCTTCTTCTCAACAATATAGCCGGTAATTGGAGAACCGCCATCATCTTCTGGCTCCCGCCATTTGAGATCGGCATGATTAGCCGACCAATCAGTAACTTGTGGTTTACCAGGTGTATTGGCTGCATCGTATGGATTTTTCGCGGTAATTGGCGTATCAGTAGTCAAAGGTTCGGATTCTCCCTCGCTATTGACAGCCTTGACGCGGAACAAGTATTCTTTGCCTTCTGTTAAACCTTTAATATCGGCTTCGGGCGTTTTTGTTGTCACAACTGGCACCCAACGACCAGTTTCGGTATCCATGCGTTCAACCACATAATGTTCAATCGGCTCTCCACCATCGTCATCTGGCTTTTCCCATTTTAGGTGAACACTTTCAGCCGTCACGTCGGATACAGCCAAAGGTCCCTTTGGTTTGCTTGGCTTGCATAGTACTTCGAGCTCAATCTCTACCGTATCTGTTCCAGAATCATTTTTAGCTGTAACCACGTACACACCTTTATCGGCACGTCGTACTTTAGGCATTATGAAGGTCGTCTTATACTCTTCATTTTCAATTTTAATTTTGTCATTGCTTACAATTTCTGTTCCATTGTATGTCCAGGTGATTTTCGCTGGAGGCTCGGCTTTAACTGCAGCATCCATATGTAACATTTGACCACTGCGCATGATCTTCTTTTGTAGATTCTTCCGATCAATGTGTGGTTTTAAGAATCGTGGTTTCGCCACCACAGACTTGGACACATCGCTAGGATCGCTAGGACCAGCTTTGTTTACAGCAACAACACGGAATTCATACTCATGTCCTTCCTCAACTCCAGTAACGGTCGCCTTGGTTTTATCACCAGGAACTGTGGCCGCATCGACCCAAGCTCTACCAGACTTATCGCGCATTTGTACGATGTATTTTTGTATTGGCGCTCCCCCATCATTTTTGGGTGGCGTCCATGCCAAATCAACAAAGTCCTTATCCCAATTCGTTGGCTCTGGGCGTCCCGGTTTGTCGGGTTCATCAAATGGATTCTTTGCAATAATCGGTTGTTCCGTTTCCAAGCTCTCAGATTCACCTTCCTTGTTTACAGCCCGCACACGGAATTTGTATGGCTTACCTTCTTGAAGTCCAGTTACCTTAGCTTCGGGCTCTGAACTTTTGCCACATGGCAACCATTGTCCCGTATGTGGATCGAGCTTTTCAATTTCATAATAGTCTATAGGAGAGCCACCATCATCATCAGGCTTTTTCCATTTCAGCTTACAGCCGTGCTTTGTTATATCGTTTACATCGAGTGGGCCCTTTGGTTTTCCTGGTTTGCCCAACACTGTCACTTCTAATTCGGCAATATCTTCGCCCACTTCATTTGTGGCCTTTATGGTGTATTTGCCACTCTGTATGCGTTTCGCTCGCATTATAAAGAATTTCGTATTATAATCGACGTTATCAATCTTAATACCATCTTCCTCAGAGACAACGGGCAAACTATTAAATAGCCACTCAACCGTTGGAGCTGGTTCACCCTTAACGTTAATATCCAAGCTAATTGACAATCCTGCTTTCACGGTTATAGGCTTCAAATTCGTTCTGTCAATATGTGGTTTCACTGTAAAAACAAAAATAATTTGAATAAGTGCAGGTTTTTAATTCTATTTTATTAACTTACGGAATCTAGGCTTTGCAGTATGCCAATTGGTTTGCTCTGATGGCTCTGATGGGCCAGCTTTGTTGATAGCACGAACCCGGAACTTATATTGTTGACCTTCCTCCAATTTCTTGACAACACCTTTGCAAATGGGACCATCGGTTTCGGCGGCTTTCACAAATTCACCGGAATCCTTGTCCATCACTTCAATAATGTAGTTTGTAATTGGTGATCCACCATCTCTTATCGGTGGTTCCCATTTCAATTTAACGTGATGCTCATCCCAATCTTCCAGCTCTGGTAAGCCGGGCGGAGAAGCTATATCAAATGGATTCTTTGCTGTAATTGCTGATTCAGTTTCTAGTGGTTCCGATTCGCCTTCCTCATTGACAGCCTTAATACGGAATTGATAGCGATGATTGGGCTCTAGACCCTTCACATCAAACTCAGTTTTCTCGGGATCAACAGATCCAGCGGGTACCCATTTACCAGTTGACGTATCCATTTTTTCGACAATATATCCAGTAAGAGGGACACCACCATTATCCTTTGGTTTCTTCCATTTCAGTTTGCAGCCCTCTTTATGAACATCGCTAACATCCAATGGACCTTCGGGCCTCGAAGGTTTATCCAATATAACAACTTCCACTTCCGCCTCATCAATACCATTTATATTTTCAGCACGCAGTTTATAGACGCCACTATCTTTGCGTGTCGTATCTAACAATGTCAGTTTAGTATTATAGTCTTCATTATCTAACCGTGCTTGGGCACTAGGCGTTATTTCTTTCTCTTTAAAGGCCCAAGTTAACGTTGGTGCCGGCTCTCCTTTGACATCTACATCAAATTTAACTGTTTGACCCGCTCGAACTTTAATGGGTTTCAATTTTTCTCGGTTTATAGATGGTTTAACTACAAAAATTAACAAATGTATTAATGATGTATCTAATCGGAGCATGAGTTAAGCAAATTAAAAACATTACACGACCATGGCTTGGCTTAACACTACAAATTATTATGTATATATAATATGGAAATCATAAATCATTACACGCTATAGATCTTCAAAGACATTGTTATTTTTAATTTTACCCAACAGTGTAAGCTTATCACAAAAAAAAATAATTGAAAATTATTATTTATTAATTATGGAAAGCAGATTTATTGATAATAAAGCTGTAAAATTAGTAAAACAAAAAAAAGACTTGTTATGTATCAGCAAAAAAAATTTTTCGCAGAAGTATAATTGAAATTTCTTACGATTTCTTGGCTTGGCTAAATGAGGTGCAGTAGCATCACTTGGTTCGCTTGGTCCTGCCTTATTAATAGCTCGAACACGGAATTGATACTCGTTTCCTTCGATAAGACCCTCGACTGTTGCCTCTGGTGCAGGTGTCTATATATTTTTAATAGTAATAGGGGATATGCAGGTATTATATATATATATCATACTATCTTTTAAAATACTATATTAGGTAATCTTTCTCAATTAACTAAATTATTTTGCAAATTAATTTCAAATTGGAAACATGAATCAACCCAAATATCATATAAAGATGAAACAGAAATTATATTTTGTTTTTAATTCACGTTAATGACTTCAAATCTAACAAAGGTATGGCAGAGAGATTTCAACTACATGAGAAAATACTCGTACTTACGTCAGTAGTAAGAACTTCGTCCCATATCGGTGCGAATTTATCTTTTTTCTCAATAATGTAACCTGTGATGGGGGCACCACCATTATCTTTTGGAACCTCCCATTTGAGTTTGACCATATGTTCATTGTAATCGTCGATTATCGGTGTACCTGGCTTACTGGCCGCATCATATGGATTTTTCGCAATTATGCTGCCGTCAGTGTCGAGAGGCATGGATTCGCCCTCCTCATTGATGGCCTTGACCCGAAACTGATACTCATGGCCTTCCTGAAGGCCCTTGACATCAAATTCGGTATCATTGCCTGAGGTACGTCCGACGGGTACCCACCGACCTTGTTTTTTATCGAATTTCTCGACTTGATAGTCCGTTATGGGCTTACCACCATCATCTTTGGGTTTCTTCCATTTTAACTTGCAACTGTCCTTGGTAATATCGTTGACCGTTAACGGTCCCCTTGGCTTACCAGGTGGACCCAAAACGTTCACTTCAACGGTTGCCTCATCGAAACCATGCTCATTCTCAGCGCGAATCTTATAGACACCAGTGTGCTCTCGTACCGCATCTATTACCGATATTTTCGTATTATGGGGTATGTTTTTGATTTCAACATTGCTTGGCAAGTCTGCCGGTTTGAGCTCATTATCGTTTTGATACCATGTAATTGTTGGAACTGGTTCACCACGTACATTCACATCGTATTTTATAGGTTTGCCAGCACGTATTAGCAAAGGCTTCAAGTTGGTGCGATCAATGCGAGGTTTCACTGTAGATAGTAAAGAATATTAACAGCATTAATATATTACACGTATTTTTTATCTCCACTTTCATTTATCAAGTTCGGAATACTGCATCCAATTTTAATAGGTAAATATTAAAATAACAGCAAAGATAGAATATAAGTGGTGTTGGTGCCAGATGACTGCAGGTGTGACCACTCAGGTCAGCTGACGTGTGGTCGCGATCGATTCACATCGATAGCGACAAAGTTGGTATACTGTGCGTGTGACCTTGTCATACGCGCAGCCACACTGATCTAGGTTTCCTCTAGAGATGATCACCCTGCCCACTTTTAGTACTTTTTTGCTTTCCTGCATATGTGTTTGAATTTCCTCGTGCACAACAAGTGCCAATAGAAAAATAAAAGTAATTGCAAAGTTGCAATATTACAAATTCTACTAAAAGTGAAAGTGGTTTAACTTATTTGAAGACGCCCCCCTACATAAGTGGTTTTCAGGGCGAACACAAGTAAAAAGAAATATATTCTTCAAAAATAATATCAGTGTACGATTTTTGTACCCGCCGCCATCCATAGATGGAATGGTATTACAACTTTATGCATGGAGGAAATATACATAACAGGTAGAAGGAGGCATCTCCGTCAACTGTCCGTATAAAACAACGGATCTCATCGACTATAGTGTGACCAGATGGAAGTTGTAGGAAATACTTTGCAATCGCCCATTATAATCGAGTCATAGGTACTCGTAGGTAGGTAGGTATATTTGCGATTATTTTTGGTATATTTGTAGAATATAGTTTTATTGAAAATTGGTAGCGGAAATCTCATAATTAAGCACACTCGTCTGTAGGTTTTTACTTGTTTCCATTCATGGTACTTTTAGGCAAAGAGGGTTTGTTTACGTCATACTCACATTTTTTATATTTGATGATCTGTGACAGACTTGCGTCTGACGGTGGAGATGGGCCAGCTTTGTTGACGGCAATTACTCGGAACTCGTATTCACCATATTCCTGAAGACCGGCGATTGTTCCTTCCAATTGATCACCTGGAACTTCCAAAGCTTTTTCCCATTCTGGTTTATTTTTTTCTTTCTTTTCAATGATATACTTTTGAATTGGAGCACCACCATCATTATTTGGTGGGGTCCACTTCAGTTTAACACTTTGATTGTCATAATCGACAACCTCTGGAGTACCAGGTTTATTTGGCTCATCGAAGGGATCTTTGGCGACAACACCTACGAGTGTTGTTAATGGCTCCGATTCGCCCTCCTCATTCACAGCCGACACACGGAATTTATACTCTGATCCCGGATTTAAACCAGTTACGTCAAAACTGGGGGGTTCTTTTTCACCAGGTGAACGACCAACTCGAATCCATTTACCAGTTGCAGTATCCATTTTTTCAACCACATATTCCTTAATCGGTACACCCCCATCGTCATCCGGTTTCTTCCAATGCAGCTTACATCCAGTTGCGGTAACATCGTCGACAGCGAGCGGTCCTTTTGGTGAGCTGGGCTTACCTAAAACAATTAACTCAACCGTTTCGTGATCAACACCATTTCGATTTTCCGCTTTCAACGTATAGAGTCCACTATCATTGCGCTTTACATTTGTAATCACAAATTCCGTGTGGTAATCAGACTTTTCGATACTAATTCGATCACCGCTCGTTAATGGAACATCATCTCGCCAGCTCCAAGTCAATTCTGGTACGGGCTCACCGCTAACGTCCACCGACCATTTATGAGTTCGACCACTCTTGATAGTAACCCGCTTAAAGGTCGTTCGGTCAATTTGTGGCTTAACTATTTAGTTTTCATAAATAAGGTAGTAATAAAAATAAAATAAACAAACATTTTAAATTTAAACATACTCCGATATGGACAATATTGCATACGTTCTTTGAAAAAGCGTTTCACAAGCTTTAAGCATATTAAAGCATATTTTTCTAAACCACATTTTATTTGTTAAGGTAACGATATACAAGTATTTAAAATCACATGACAAATATTTTATTTATAGAGACCAGTTACGATCAGCTTAAAGCTAATTTATAAAAAAAAAATATTCTACTGGAATTGTTTACTTCCAGTATATAGAAATGTAGCATCACATTGGATGCAAAAACAGTATATATATATATTTATAAAAACTACAATTAAACTTTATTGGATTACATTTTTTTTTTTTTTTTGTGGGAATGGCCCAATCTATCCACCTATCGTTTAAGAGAACAAAGGAGTATCGATTGGTGTGACGACGACGAAAAAAGCAAGACGTGCTAACGACCGCGACGAATATTTTGAAATAATTTCAAATAATAATAATCAATAAACTTATTCGTTTCTTAATAGATATATAATAAATAAATAATTATAATAAATATAATCTTATAATTGTGGAAAGGTGCGGTAAGCCAATGCCAAGCCAAAATAGCAAACAATAATATAGTATTGTTAGGATGATCGGATCGTGGTTTACTTACGATTTTTATGCTTGCACAGATGATTATCGGTAGGCTGTGATGGCTCTGAGGGTCCAGCCTTGTTGACAGCACGTACTCGGAATTGATAGATCATTTTTTCCTTAAGTCCTTCAACCTTACATTCAGGCGTTGGATCCTCCGTTTTGGCTACTTCCGTCCACGTTGGCGAAAATTTATCCTTAATTTCAACAATATAATGTGTAACTGGTCGTCCACCATCCGATGGAGGTCTTTTCCATTTAAGAAGAACACTTTTATTATCATAATCATCAATGACTGGTTGTTGTGGCGGACTTGGCGGATCGTATGGATTCTTGGCAATAATCGCATCAGTTGTCTCAAGTGGTTCGGACTCGCCTTCTTTGTTAATTGCCTTGACGCGGAACTTGTATTTCTTATTTGGTGTGAGTCCCTTGAAATCAAATGACGTCTCTTCTGGGCCAACTTCTCCCGCTGGTATCCAGCGTCCAGTTTCATCATCCATACGCTCTAAGGCATAGCCAGTGATTTCACAACCGCCATCATCAGTAGGGCGCTTCCATTTCATCTTAATGTGATGAGCTCGAACCTCTTCTGGCTCAAAGGGACCACCCGGTGCCAATGGACGATCAAGGACCACAACTTGTGCTTCCGATTCAATTGACCCGGAACTATTCGACAAAACTAATTTGTATTTGCCTGTATCCTTGCGCACCGCCTTCTTAATCGTAATGGATGAGTTACGATCGAGTTGGTCTAGACATATGCGCTGATTGTCAAACTTTAATACTTGTGTATCCTTCAACCAACTAGCCGTTGGTTCCGGTTCACCATCATATTTGATATCAAAACGCACAGTTTGACCTTTCTTGACAGTGATATTTTTAAGGCCATCGCCAATGAGGAATGGCTTAACAAAACGGCATTTGGCAATAATGGCTTTCGTCTTGTCGCTAGGCTCGCCAGGACCGGCTCGATTAATAGCACGGACTCGAAATTCGTACTGTTGACCCTCTTTAAGATCGTTAACGGTTGCTGTTCTAGCATCTCCGGGCACTTCAGTGCCGGCCACCCAATCGTTGGAGAATTTTTCCTTATATTCAACAACGTACGCTGTGATGGGATCACCACCATCGCTATCGGGTGCCTCCCATTTCAAATCAGCATGATCCTTATCCCAATCGACCAGATCAACGTCTTTTGGTTTACCAGGCTCATCCCATGGATCTTTTGCGAGTATTGAATTTTTAAAGGTAGCCGGATCAGATGGGCCAATTTTGTTGACAGCACGCAAACGGAATCTGTACTGCTTCTTCGGTACCAAATCGTCAATCTTCTTCCGACATGGCTCGCTTGGTAGAACCTCAGCGACAGGCTCCCAGCCTTGTTTTTTGCTCAAATCTTGGCGTTCAATCACATATTTTGTTATCGGACTGCCGCCATCGTCCGCTGGTGGTTTGAATTGCACGACACACGAAGTTTGATACACATCCGTAATATCTACATCTCTTGGAGGTTCTGGGGCATCTTGGCATATAATGTTCACATCTTTCGTATCTTCACCCTGTCCATTGGCAATTTTGATTTGATATGGTCCTGACAAATCTCGTGACGGTTTTTTAATTTTAAAGGTAACCTTGTCGTCGGTGACCGCAACTTCGACATCCTTGACGGGCAAAGGTTTGCCATCCCTAATTAATTTCGCTTCAATCGGAGATTGTTTTGTACCCGATACTTCATGAAAGAGACAAAATAAGAAATAAAGTACTACTTGCAATAATAGTAATATAATAAGGTATCTTAATATGATCAATGTGTTTTAAAATGATAAATACAAAT
The DNA here is from genome assembly GCA_035046325.1 of Drosophila niveifrons. NCBI lineage: Eukaryota > Metazoa > Arthropoda > Insecta > Diptera > Drosophilidae > Drosophila > Drosophila niveifrons. The sequence continues at coordinate 1,375,410 of JAWNOC010000058.1, read as the reverse complement.
TGATTTCCATTTTAATTTTCTTTTGATACAAGAAATTACACAAAAAAAAAAACTATAAACAGCCTCAGCTCAAAAAATAAAATGTTAAATTGAAAAATGTTCCATAATAAATAGTATATCTAAAATACCTTTGTATGGCACTTCAATAATTACAGGTGCACTTATAGGACCAGCGAACTCATCTGGACAATCGATGTTGGGTCTACTTTCTCCTTTGCGTACAGAAAGTTGGCAAGTTGAGCTCAATTGTCCCGACTCACAGGTTATCTCACCAACATCGGCCAATTCGAGACTATTGAAAACCAATTGATGTTTGCCCCCGCCTAAATTCTTAATTTCAATACGTTCGTTTGGCACGATGGGTTCTCCATTAAATTTCCAATCACATGGAGCTGTTTGATCTTGTAGCTCTACATCCAACACCAACTTCTCACGCTCCACAGCATCAGTGTCTTTAAGTTTCTTGTTAAATCGATTTTGATCTTAAAATAGTTAGATAAAAATATATTTGTATTTTAACATATATTTTCAGACAATGCGGCGTAAGGACGCAACTAAAAAAGTAAATGAAAATATGTTAACATATTCTTACAGTTTATGATAATTTCGGCGTCGGTCTTATCGGCATTTGTTGTACACTTGAACTGGCCCGCATCAGTAACTTTGCAATCTTTAATCACAAGCTTTCGCTTACGACCATCTTTAATAATTTGCATACGCTTATCGGGCTTTATTTCCTCATCATTACGGAACCATTGAACATCACCTTGAGCATCATCAATTTCACAAGCCAGGGTAACAGTATCCTTTTCGATGCATTGCTGTGATTTGAGTACTTTGACAAACTTGTAGGGATACTCGACAACATTGAGAGCACATTCGGTTTTATCTGGTTGTTTATCCAATTGACAGCGATATTTGCCCGTGTCCTCCAATAGAGATTCTTTGATTATGAGCTTTAAGTTACCATTAATGTCTTTGGATATCAAATAACGTGGATCATCAGATTCAATTTTTTTGTTATCTTTGAACCAATGCACATTGGCCATGCTACTGCTTACAGCACATTCCAGTGTAGTCTCATGTCGCGTAAATCCTTCCAGTTTCTTTTTAAGTGGCTTTGTAAATGTGTATGTGGGATCAGCTTCCTCAACATTAAGAAATGCGGTGCTGGACACGCCGCCAATTTCAATTGTGTATTTGCCAGTATCCTCAACCTTAGGCGTAGTTATTATCAGCTGGTACGTATCATTCTCTTGCTTGAATTTGTATTTGCTGCCTGTGAACACCTCCTATAATATGGAGACCCATTTAATAATAGAAAATTTGTATACCAGGTATGTAACATATATTTTATAAATGATTTAAATGTGAGAACATTGCGTCATAAACGATTTTCTCATTTCAAGCAATCAATCCCTATTACGTTAAAACAATTTAAAAAATAAATGAAGCTATTTCAAGTTAAAATGGTTGAAAATTAAACGTTAGATCTACTCGATTTATTATAATTTTTTGTTTATTCACGTACTCAAATTTACTTTGACTTTTTAGATAGACTTTATATTTTATACAAAACACAAAAACAATTTTTTTTGAAAATCGCGGTCACATTGAAGCGTTCTTTTCTCATATTAAGTGAATAAATGGCATATAATATAAGCTGTTGTTTTGTAATAGGAATTTTTAATAATAATTTGTGTTCTAAATTCCAAATTAATATTTTTTTTTACGTATAAGTGAATAGTAAAATTTCAATTGAATTTAGGAAATAAATTAATTTGTTCTTCTTGTTGACAAAATAATGGGATTGATTAACGAAAATCGAAAATCAGTCTAAGCTTATATTTACATGCATTGGCTTCCATTTTGAATTTAGTGTTGTGAAAGTTGCAAATTAATCGATTTTCAGGGCTCACATTTGTATACCAACGCACTTATTTGTATATAAAAATTTGAAATATTGAGTACTATTTTTAAAATGGATTAATATACAAATACAAACAATACTGAAGATAATTTACAATTCTTAATTAATACTCACATCTTTTCTAAAAAGCCATTTCGGTTTGCAATTTGGCTTGCTGAATCGCGCTTCAAATACAACTTTCTTATCTTTTCCTTCCTTTGCGAATTGGTCTATCAGCGGGCTGAGGAATGACTCAACCTTCTATGCTCATTTATCGCGATGTTGTTGTTGTTGTTAATGATTGAATTTGTTTTGCGTTGTCAAAAATGGGTAAAGAGGTCAAACGACATCAATATTGATATAGGATTACAATTAGCATTCACAAATAGTAAAATTAATGCACACATAAGATCGCCAAATGTGTACTATTTTAAATCATCTCTACACATTTTTTTATTTATTCTGATTCACTCAAGTAATTTTTAATACTGAGTTTGATTATGAACCATGATCATTTTAATAAAGTAAAGCAAAAGAAAAAAATACAAATCAACGCAAAAAACAATTTACCAATTTACACTCAATAAATATTAATAGCAATTAAAATGGGTTGTTTCTTCGAAACTCATTAAATTTCTTACATTTTCCATCATTGTTTATTTTAAATCGCAATTTATGAGGGAACATTTTAAACATGTATTTCAAAAATTGGAGAAAAATTCAGTAATTTCAATGGATAAATAAACGTACATTGAATATAGTAATTAATGTACTATATTTGTATATCCATTTGATATTTTTATAATCATAAGATCATTGTAGACGTCCAATCAATCAAAACTAACAAAAGGAATTAAAGACAAAATGGAAATGTCAACTGAACAATAAAAATATCACTTTATATGTATGTCAATCTTATTAATATTATATAAAACAGTGTCCATAATACGAAAAAAAATAAATCAATATACTACCAAATTTCATCAAGTATGCTTAAAACAAAATTTTCTAATAACTAAAACACTCTTGCACACACTCATTTAAAACGCACAGTTAGTCTGTTGAAAACTTCTCAAAATTACACCAGAGTATAAAAAGTTGATGGACAGAAAAAGACGCCAAAAAGCAAGAAAACCTGTTCATCGAAAAAAATGTTGTTTTTAAATATATTAATGGCTATTTCAAAATTTGTATATAGTATAATGAAATTTGATTCTAATATTTGAGAGCGCACCTCCTCGCGTCGAAATGGATGCAACGTCGGCCAATCGGGGATCAACTCAGCTAGGGATGGTCTACGAGATGATGGCGCCTGTATATTACATGGTATTTATCAGTTCCAGAAAGAGAAATTTCATTAACAATTCAATCACCACCAAGGATGTCCAGTACAACAGAGAGTGGTAAAGGAGTTTGAAGAACTTAAAGTAAAATTCGACAACTAACATACCATCGTCCTCTTCTAATTTTTTTTTGTTTTTTGTTTTGTTTTGCTGATTATTGATATCTCGATGTCAATATTTATCCTATACCTGTGCATTATCTTTGCATTATATCATTTAATAGAGTGTTGAGAATTTTAAGAGTGATATAATAGTTATAGTAAATTATAACAATGATACAATATAATTTAAAAGTTAAATTATTTTTAATAATTTTTTGCGCTCACTTATCGTTTAAAGAATGCAACTTGCAATCAAAATTGAAAATTACTACAATGTCGTGATTTGCAGTAATTTGAATTAAAATTTTGTTTGTTTTGTTGGAAAAAAATTGTTAGTTTTGTAAACCATATATTTTGTTTCCTTACCCTTTCGACTTTTTTTAAAGCGGGCAACGGTTTTTCAGTTTCTTTAAGATCGCCCCAATTGGGGTCTTGTTCTTCTTTGTCCCATTTTTGATAACGACGTTTTTTAAGCATGGCACGGAAATCCATGCCACTTGAATCGGAGACATATAATTGCATCTCTGCGGAGTCCTCACCATGTATATTGGAAACAACAACCTTATATTTGCTCTCATCGTTCGGTTTGCACTTACGCATACACAATGTAATTGTGTTCGTTTGCCCATCCGTTAGGAATTTATAGCGACCGCCCTCAAGTATTTCACTAACGCCCTTGTAGAATTTAAATGTAGGTGCTGGGTTGCCCTCGACACCAACCGTAAGGTAGGCCGTCGAGTCTGTCAATTTCATGTAACATAATAACAATGGAAACATAGATATGTATGGATAAGAATAGTAGTCACAAGCTCATGCATGGAAACAAATTGATTGTCCAACCAAAAAAAAAAAAAACAAAAATCGGATGTATTAATGAAACCCAATTTTTTTTTAATCTTTAGAAATAATAGTTTAATTATAGTTATTATGAATATAGATATTATGAAGAATTTTATTTTAATATGCCCAATTGCAAAAACCATCTAACTATAGTGTGAGAGATTTTGCCATTCTAGGAATTCATAAAAAGCAGTTGTTCTTTTCTGAGTCACTTTAAATTTACAATAAAGTTTCTGCTATCTCCAGAAAGTTTTTGCAGAATTGAAACAGTAATATTTTTAATGGAATGCAATGGAATTGCTAAAACTAAACTTTGTCCAATGCAACATATACCATATTGGTATTTCTTTAAGTTCATAGTTCACAAAAAAATGTTAATCCCTCAGATTTGACCAAATATACACTCTGGCTCTATAATCTTAGTGCTTTACGCACCACTCACTAGCCGATAATTTACTTATTTTAATTAGTTGTTTTTACCGATGTAATAACATAGATTTTCAGCGAAATGGAACTAAAATTAGTAGTAGCTAGTGGTACCTAAAAAGAATCTTAAAAGGATAAGATTAAAACTACATTTTTTTTTATAAAATAACTAACGGAGAAACATGTCATCCCAATTCCAGCATTAATACTTTACGGGAACAACTATAGTATATGAAAAATAAGTTATGAAACATTTTGCACTTGGGCATTAGTTATTTTATATCAAAAAAAAAAAAAAAACATTAAATGAAGTGGTGCTATGATGAATGTTACATTTAACAAAGTATTTAATTTAAGTTGACAACATACCTTCGACCACGGAGTATGACTCCTGTACATCGATAATTGAAGGTGGGCCTCCATCACCGACATCACGCAACGGAGTTGAAGGTTTGTTTATAAGGTCTTCTAGATCTTGAACACTTGGTCTTCGTACATCAATGGAAGGACGTCTCCGCTTTTATTGGACAAGCACAATTACGTCACGAACACATAATAACAAACAAAAATTAACAAATACAAATGTCAGTCGATATATGTATTGTTGAAGCGTTATGTTATGTATGGAAGAAAAGTAAACATTGAAGATTAAACCAATTTATGAAATCATTTATATTTTCAAATGGAAAATGGAAAACTACAATTCAAAGTATATAATATAATACTTTATTCCGTTATATTACGGAGTTGTGTTAAAAACCAAAACACGAATAAAATTAATTTCAAAACTACAGATATACATGAAACTACTGAACAATTTCAAACTTTTACTTAACAGTTATTATGCATGACAAAAAATTGTTTATATAATTAGTATATGTGTGTGTGTATAGGAGCCATTTTCATTTTACAAACTTTAAGACGTTTAAAATAAAAACCATTTTATAATTTGGATAAAATGTTGTAATACGTAATAGATACATTTGTAACACAAAAAAGCAAAGCATTGACAATTTTAAACATTTTTTTATGGCGTAATATCCAATTTTCTTATATGAGCATTTGTAATTAAAAATTGTAGGTAAAATGCTCAGATTGGTATTTTAATTATGTATAAACTATACAAATATACCCATTTGTAATAATAACACCCATATAGACCATCGCCGCCACAAAAAGTATAGCTGCATTTTTTAGATCAGAAGTGCAAGCATATGATACGAGCACTAACCATACAATACATAGATGCTTCGTTTCATGTAAAAAATCCTATCTTTAAAAACTGAATTATGGCGACCCCAGTCGGGTCGAGCGCTGCGATTCAAACACCAGAGCCACTTCGGCTCATTTCGTAATTCGAAATTCTAGCGCAGCGCGCAGCGTCCGTCACACACTCAATTCAGTCGCAGATCAAATGCAGAACGATGAGCATGAGCGTATTTCATTGCGCTGTGCTTTCGTTTCTATGTATGCGTGTGTGTATCTACATGCCCCCCTTTATTGGTATGTGTATGCATGTGAAGTTTTGCAACGTGCAGCTGCCTCGCAAACAAGCAGCTAGCGCACGTCAATTTTGTTTTGCCGCGACGAATGTCCCAAATCGCAGCGCTCGACCCGACTGGGGTCGCCATAATTCAGTTTTTAAAGATAGGATTTTTTGTATGGCTTGGTGCATCTAAATATTGTATGGTTAGTGATACGAGTAAAGGAATGCAAACAAAATAACAAAAAAAAAAACTTTAATAGCTGACTTTGAAGGTTAGGATGAACTAAAAAAACGTGACTGCAATAAAACTAGCGCCACCTATGTGTTAGGCCCGGGACTTTTCAGCCCATGTGTTACATAATTGAAAAAAAAATGCTGTCTATCATAAAGTCCGAAACTATACTTTATAGTTTATTAAACATTCATTTAAAAACTGTATTTTTATAGCAACCATTTACCAGTGTAAAAAAAAATAGATATTTAACGGTAGAACTCATAATTGAAAACAACGACTAGTAGTGCATAATATAATTTAACACTACTACTTGATTCATAAACAATCGACTTAGAATGTATATTATTTACAGGAATATGAGAAGGCTAATGTCAGTCACAAATTTATTTTTAAATTGAAATTGATGTGAATATACAGACGGATATCTACGAGTATGTAAATTAATATTTACAAAACCTTCTGAATTTAATCTAAGTCATGAACACAAACAAAACAAGCGATAAAAAATTTAAATAATATATATATTTAGACCTGTTTTGTGTCCCCCATTTCGCCTGGTCTCTGCTGCTTGTGCTATCAAAACAAAAATTTGTATTTCAATGAATAATTTTCAAAATAATATGAAATATTAAAAAAAAAAAACGACACACCTTTAAAGCGCCTTTGTAAGTTCAAAATAATTATAGAAATAAACAGTTATATCCCTTCCTGAGAATTATTGTTATATTGCTTGCATTTTATACCACCTCCTTTTTCAAAGTAATAATTAAATGTATGTTAAAAGATGATTTCAATAAGAAGTAAGAAAGCTACAGTCGTGTGTGTGTACGACTGTGATACACCTGCTACCCATTCAATAAAAGCAAAACCGTGCAAAAACAGAGTTAAAGTATATCAAAGTAGTATCAAATGATTGTGCATCGAAATCCAAATACTATATATATCAATAATACAATCTTGTTTTTTTGTTTTGTTTTCGAAATTCACAACAAACTATGTCTATATATTTTATAGGATGTGAGATGTCAGTGTTGAACGGACAGAGACAAAACATTTTGGGTCGGATGTTTCCGGTTGCCTGTACCTACACTTATTTTCTGCAGGCACATTGTGTTGGCGGGCGAGTGAAATTTTCTACTGGGTGCTTGTAATCGGTGATTCTCTTTAGTGCATGGGAATTTCACCGTTAGGCCCGCTAAAAGTAGTAATGCAGCTGCAAATTACGGTAGCGTGTTTTACTTTGAATTTCGAATGTTAGCCCAAGCAGAGGCAAAATATTGTGCACAATAAAATAGGGATTTAAAGGTGTGCGCAGAGCACAAATGTAAGTAGAAATACGAAAACTAATGAAATGTATAAAATTTAATGAAGAAAATAAAGGCACGGATCCGGTGCCAACTTCATGATCGAATCTGATCTTCTGCACTATGGGTAGCGTGTGAATAATATTAAATTATTATATTAAATTTGTTTTTTTAATATAGTAAAACAAACACCAATCAACGAATCATGTGAATGAGAATTCAATCTCGTATTGCGCAACTACGACTTTTGATATATGTATGTATGTATGGATTTGCAATTCCACTGGAAGAATTATGAGTAAATATGAAAGCATTTCAAAAATAATTATTAATTGACTCAATCTACATACTTTGATATAACGGATTATTTGTTTGGCTTCACCAAGGCTGCAAACCACTTATTGTTATTATTAATTATTCGATTGAAATATGCTATATGCTATATTGCCGTAAAGCCGTTTTTCTCGCATACCTCAATACACATATACATGTATTTGGTGCAACATTGAAGAATAAATATGATGTCAATTAAATCTAAAAATAATTTTTTTTGACTATTTCTATGTTTTTTTTTTAAATATTTATTTAGGTCTATAAAAATTGTGGCTAGTTTGCAGCCCTAGTGAGATTGTAGTTAATTTATTCGTATTGGTAATTATTAATTTAATGCAGGTGAACGTATATTCGGAAATTGGATGTCTAATAGGGGTTTCTTTTTGAAAAAATGAAATCTACCAAAATACTACAAAAAACATAAAAAAAAACATGAGGGAAAAGCAGAACTAACTCTCACCTGTCCTTCACCAACCTCGCCTGGCCTCAATAACTGCAATATGTGTGTGTTTTTTTAATTAAAATCAATAAAAGGCTGGAGAACATTCAACAATTTGCGTCTTGATTGATAGTGATAGTACAATGTTGCATTTAAATGGATGATAGTGAAACGTACTGCACATAATATAAAATTACGTATATATATAATACCTATATGTATTTGTTTTGTAAGATTTTCCAATTGTTTGTAATTAAGTTATTTTGTAATTTCTTTCTATTTATCAGTTATCAGTTGTTAAAATAAATAAATCAAAATATATAATTAGACGTTTAGTTCTCACGTCTTATTTTTTTTCGAAATACATATAGTACTATTGTTCGAAATGGGAAGGAACACGATTTTGTCGTCTCTATACTCGCGACACACTTAACTAAATGCACTTTTGCAAAAAGATTTTGTTGTTTAAATGCTCATAACGCATACATAATGTGTATTATTGTTTTTTATATACACAATGTATGTATGCTTATAATAATGCAGTTTATGTATGTAGACTATTTTGATCTGTCAGTGGTGCTAATTTACAAGCGGAAGATATATCATATATATATATGTATATATGATATTAGTTTCGATCGAATTTTTTATACACTTTTCATCGAATATTAATATTAAATTAAGTTAGTTATATTTTTAATATTCTAGTGCAGGGGGGCTCAACGCCTATAGTACACTGAGTGCACTTTTGTTTTTGTAGATGCTTTGATTTGCATGCGAAACATAAACAATTTTTCTTGTTTCTCCATTACACCTCTTTCCGTCGCTGACCGCAATGTATTTTGTTTTTGGGTTTTTCCTCGAGCACATGCACTGGAACTTATTCTTCTGTCTGCGTTGGCTTTTGATTTATTTCGTGGTGGACCATCGTAAGTGTTATGTTAAATTTTTTTTTTTTCTCTCAGTGCACAGCTGCGCCTCAACACAAAAGCGCAGCTACATATGTACACGTTTTCTTGTGTCTGTATTGGTAAACGCATTGCCATAAGACGAATTTGAGCACCCCTGTTCTAGTGCATTCTATTTGAGATGCAGTATGTCTCTTCTCTACCATTGTGGTACATACATACATATATGTGGATGATTAAATAAGCTATACGCATTGAGATATGCAAATATAAAACATAATAATATAATTAATATTTACGCATCTAACAAATCTGGGCATTATATTCCTTCATTTTTATTTTAGGAAAATTTGTGTGAATTGAAAATTTGTCTATTATTAGAAAAAGCTATATGATAAATATACAGTGTTGAGTTCGCTTATATAATACTATAATTTAGCCGCAGATATATGCGGTTATGTTGCAATGGTATACAAATGTCCTAATCATTCAAAATTAAAAAGTTTTCGAGCACACTGCCATCTATGTTGTGATCTATAACAGGGGTGCTCAACGCATATACACTGAGTGCAATTTTGTTTTTGTGGAGATGCTCTGTGCTTATGGGTAGTGCGCCCATAAGCACCGTGCATATGGGCTTCGATTTGCATGCGAAACAAAAACCATTTTGCTTGTTTCTCCATTACACCTCTTTCCGTCGCTGACCGCAATGTATTTTGTTTTTGGATTTTTCCTCGAGCACATGCACTGGAACTTATTATTCTGTCTGCGTTGGCTTTTGATTTATTTCGTGGTGGACCATCGTAAGTGCTAAGTTAAATTTGTTTTTTTTTTCTCTCAGTGCACAGGTGCGTCCCAACACAAAAGCGCAGCTTCATATGTACACGTTTTCTTGTGTCTGTGTTAGTAAACGCACTGCCATAAAACGAATTTGAGCACCCCTGATCTATAAATATGTTTCAACAATTAAACGATAAATAATCAATAATGTACGTTCCATGTATGTGCATTTACTCATTTCATTTATATATGTAAATGTAATGTAAAATTGGGGTAACCCTAAAAGATTTACTAGAATGTTGCATGAAATTATTCAAATTGCTTTTAGATTTTAACATTTCAAATAAATTTTAGTTTAACTAAAATCCAAAATTTATTACAAATTATACCTGTTTTAAAAATATAAACCATGTAAAACCTATGATATTTTGTCAAACTTTAGCAGAAAAGAAATTTTTTGTGAATTTAACCTCGCTATAATTGCTGATAACATAAAAACAGAGCTTTCACAAGATAACAAAAAGTGTTTTTTTAATTGTCTTACCCGCGTATCCATAACTTCGCCGGGGCGTAGTTTCTTCTGAATTTTATATATGTATATATATATATATATATATATATATATATACATATATATACGTATATATGCGTGCACATGGGTGTGATGAATATTTATTGCATTGTGTTTTGGTACCAAGTGTGGAAAATGGGTTTGTTGTTGTTGTAGGTAGAAAGTGCGTTGGATTTTGTTCGATCGGTTGTAAAGTTGCGATTCACAGGATATGTTATATGTATTGGTGTTGTAGTTATTGTTTGTTGTTGTTGTTTAGTGTTTGTGAACAATGTTCATATATGGTACATAGAAAAGGGACATAGGAAATATACACGAAATTAGGTACAATTTTGATAACAAGGTGCAATACACAATTAAATACAAGACATGAAATTATTAAACAATGTATATATGTATATATAATGTATATATCAAAATATTGTTCGGAATTGTTTCTTCTTTGATTATATAAAATTTATATTGTGATATGTACTAATATAATATATATTATATATTCAAACTCTTTCTCTAATATTTATCAGTATAGAATACGATAAAGCAACAGCAGCGTAAAAATAATAAATAATAAACAAACAGTATATCTTAAGGATTATTAGAATTTAGCAAAGGTTCTCACTAAATCAATATTAATTATACTACTATTAATCTTTACTAATATGTGAAACTAAAATATATTTAACCATCAATAAGCAATAATGTTTGCTATCAATTTGTTTGAAGGAATAATTGTAGACATACTAAGTAAGCAATATTAACCCAAAAAAAAAAAAAAAAACAGACAAAAGCAAGAGTTTGTTTAAATATCTAAGAAAGCAATTATGAATTTGAAATCAATCAGTTCAGTTGTAATGTTTTGATCCGAATTATTGTGCATTTTTTTTTTTTTTTTGTATTTTCTACTTCTCAACATGATTTATATATGAAATTTATTACATAGGACTAGTACATGTTTAATTTTCAAGACTGCCACAACAACACAATTGACGGTTAAATCTTTTTTAAGTCCCCAATCCCTAATCGAAAGTTCAAAAGAGCTTAAAGCCGGGGAACTTTGCTTAAAAAATTTAAAAAGAGCAAAATATTCAATTGATTTATTTATTTTTTTATATATAATATATTGTCAATTTGGGATTCGTAATTTCTTTTTTTTTAATTATAAAAGAGAGAGGGAGAGAGATAGAGAGAGAGAGAGTAAGACAAAATAACAGCGTACCGATTCAGGTACAATTAATTTACTTATAACTGAACTCTACACATCCAGTGATATCCTACTTATATTGTATGCAAAAAAAAACATGCCAGTATTTTCATACACTTCTGGACTTGGGTTAGACGCATTCAGTTTTCCACACAAATTTGTTTTATTTTTTTTATTTTAATGAATTTTGAAAAAAAGTTAATATGCAAAATCCTTGGTTATTTAATAATAGTACTTTAATTATAATATTCAAAAAATTATAAAAATATAGCATAAGGCACATTTTTCTTGGTCCTATTTGTTTAGTTTTAAATTTTTCTCAATACAAATACAGAAAACTGCAGTTGCTTACGCACAGACAAAAAAATCTAAAGTGCGGCCATTTTGAATGACCAACCAAAAACACGCGTGATTGCCATACAACTTTCTGGAATCTTCGAATGTACAGTTATTTTTCTCGCAAATCAATCAGCTGTGAGCAGTGTTGCCAACTCTTCTGATCATAAAAAACTAAAGTAACATTTGGAAAAACTTTGAAACCGCCAGAAAATTTGTATGATAGCCAGACCAGATTTTGAAAATAGCTATAATTCCCGCTAGTCGCTAGTTTTCAATTTATCCCGAATTTCACTTTTGAAAAATACCAGATCTAGCGGGGAAATAGATAAATTGGCAACGCTGGCTGTGAGCACGAACAACATTCGAACTCTGATAAGAAAAGCTTATTGGACAATTAGAGCAAGCATTTTATTTAAAATAAAAGTGGGTGCGTCTAACATTCGAACTCTGATAAGAAAAGCTTATTGGACAATTAGAATAAGCATTTTATTTAAAATAAAAGTGGGTGCGTCTAACCTAAGACCAGTAGTGTAGAAGAAGTCTGTGCACCTTCAATTTAACTCACGACCAATTTTTAATGTTTGACAGTCTTGCCAGGGCAAAAAATGTAAGAGAGGTTCTTCTAGTGGTACGAGTATATTACTTTCAAGAGAATGAATTACTCTATATGTAAAAAGGCTTTCAAAATTTACCTCGTCATTAATGATTAAGGATGGTCGACGGCCCATGTCGGCAGGAGGAATTAGGGATCCTCGTCTACTCGGTGGCTCTGGAGCAAGTGATGGACGCTTCTCCCGAATTACCTCGATTTTTGGTGGCTCACCGGGCGCGGGAGGCTGCATTTTGGAAACTTTTGTTTTGTCTTCCTAAAAAAAAATCATCATAAAATCAAACATTTTCAATTAAAAATTCTCATTCGAACACATTAACATTTTTCTTTATATTAATGATAAAAAAAAAATTTTTTTAATTTAACAATATCGGATACACTTCATATTCATAATATTCAAATCGAATGCTTTTTTTAAGGATGTCAATCAAAGAATTTTGAAGATGACTGTGATACATACCGCAGTAACTGACAATTGAAAGGTTGCCATATTGATATGAATGCATGTACATAGGTATGTGTGAACGCTTATATACTAGTATATTTCTTCCATTAATTCAGTATGCAGAGCATAATTCAAACCGTTGGTCAAGAACGAACGACAAGAGCAGACAGATCTCAAACATTTAAATTGCTATATTATATATACATATGTCGAGCGAATTTTGCACATTAATAAATACAAATACATATATAACCTTTATATATATGAATATAAAAAATATAAAACACAAAAGTTAAAAATATATTGCAAATGCATATGTACCGATAGTAAGAATTTAATACACATACATACATAGTTTGTATTTACATGCATACATACATACTCATACCTCTTTTATCTAAATGCCTTTCGTATAATGTCTATGTATATTTTAATTTTAAGTACCACGAAAAAAAATTTCTTTGTTTGGATTGAACAAGTGTCTCTCAGTTTCGGCTTTTTGATCTATTTGTGTTGATATTACGCAATTTATGCAAATTCCCAGAATCTTAAAATATCTAAATATATTTCATATATATATGTATATGTATATATATATATATATATATATATATATATATATATATATATATGTATATATGAAATATTAATAATTTATGTAAGAGTATATGCAAATGTATACATATGTCCCTCATTCTTAGTAAATATATTAAAATATCTAAATTTATTAAATATACATACAAGTATATATTTAAATGTATGGGTTTATGAAATATTATTAATATGTCTATTAAGTAAATATATACCTATGTATATAAGATAATTTTATAACAACTCGTACATATGTAAGTATCGATTCAAAGTATAACATAGACTTCTGCATGAATTTACTCATTTGTGGCATAACAGATCTGTACAATAGTGTAGTTTCTTTAAAAACGCTGCACTCATTTTTACTTTACAGTATACTCTATAGGTCAGAAGAAGCTAGCACAACATTTTTAGTGTACTCACTTCAAGTGATTACAGTATATGGTTGTACTCTTCGCGAGTGAGTACTGCATTTGTCCTTTTCTTAACATGCTGTACAGTTTATGTGTTGACTGTGTACAACTGTGCAAATGTTTTTTTTTTTTTCTGTTGCCAAAAATTTAATTCGCGAAAAACGTTTAAAAATTGCCACCATTGAAGACATGGTAAATAAAATAATGTGCCTTCAATACAATATAAATAATTTAAATATAAATTCTTTAATAACCTAAAATAAAATATAACATTTAAGTTTTATATATAATGAAAATTAAATTAAGAAAATCAAGTGAAATTATTTTTCAGTCGCTAGGTGTACTATTTTAAGCACTTACTTTTAAGATGTCAACGGGCAATTGAACGTCAGGTTTCTGGTCCGGAGTGTTAATGACTGTTATGGGCTTCTCAGGTTTCGGTTTAACTCTTTCAACTTCCACACGTTCATAATTATCTAACTCGGGTCGTTCATAATTATCCACAATGGTTGGTATGGGTTCAGGTTTTTTTAAATCTGATATTTTCGGTTTGGATGCATTCATGGGATTTAATTGTTCCGTCACATGTGCCTTTTTTTGTTGGTGTGAGTGAATGTAGTAGGACTTTATTATTGATGAATAATTTTCGCATTTAAATAATGTGAAACATATACAAAAGTTAACATACATATGAACATTATTTAAATCAGAATTTATTTCCGCATGTTGTCAATCTATTCATTCAAACAATGTAAGCGTATTTTATTTGAAATTTTACAACAACAAGTTGGATGTTTTTAAGAATGAATCATGTTGTATAAGTAAAAATATGGAAAACATTTCTCTATTTTCAAATGTAAATTAAAAGAGTATGAACATATGCTTCTTTTGTATATGCATAAATAAAAAGTTGTTTAAAATTAGGCTAAGAACATTAAGTTTTAAAGAATAAAGAGCTAAGGAGTAAGAAAATTAAATATAGAATAAAGCAGACAAAGATATTAAAGTAAAAGGAAGATATAGTATAGAGGCAAATTATTAAGAAAGGAAGTAGGCTTTAATTCCTTCACCATTGATTACAAAAATTCGGAAATTATTCGCAAGGAAAAATAGAAAAGATTTTATAGTACAGATCTGCATGTGTGGAAATTTAGATAGGACAAGATTGTAAATCACAAGTACCATTTTACCTTAAGTAACTCTTTAGCTTGCTGGGGCTTAACTATTTCTTTAGCGTCCTTTACTACAGGTTTTAAAACTATTCCAAGAAAAGACTCGTTCTGAATGGGTTCCTTAGTCATTAAGCTTCGGATAGAGGAACGACGTCGTTGTTTTATAGTATCCACCACAGATGGGTTATTTTCCTAAGAGGTTGGTTTTAATGCCGCATTATACAAGTTACTTAAAACAAAATCTTTTCACACTACAATGAGTCTCCCAATAGGGTTTAATTACGTTAAAATCAGATCAGATGGGCAGCGTATTTATACATTTCTTTAGGATATACAGGCACATGTGCGTCTGTCCGTATGAAACACTAAATCTCAGAGACTATAAGAGATAGAGCTCTAATTTTTTTTTTGTTTCAAATATTTGCCATGCCTACTTCCGCCCCCGCAAATTGAAAAAATCGAATAACAAGTGTAATTTTCAATCTAGAGTTGCGAATTGGTACATAAAATAATGACTACAGTCTTCATGATCTCTAAAAATGTGGTTGCGATCAGATCAAAATTGTTGAAGTTATTAAAAAATACTTTTGTAGGGGTTGTTGATGCGAGCGCATTGTAGGTGAGTGGCACACTATCCGTTCCGCCGACCAAAAAGCACTCGATGCTTTTCGCTCACCCGCAATACGCTCACGCGTAAGAAAGCACTCAAGATCCAGCGCTCTCAACTTCTCGCTCTCCCACAACTCTCCACCGCAGAGCCGAGCTTTGCATGGGCTCGGCGCTAGATCTGCAAAATGCCGTCGGCATTTTGCCTCTCCAGTATCGATTTACTTGTGGTCACAAGCGGACACCCCCAATAACCATATATCTGTTCGTTATTGTAAAACCCCGAAAGTCCAAATATATATAATAGTAAATATAAAACGCGAGTGTTTTCATTTAATTTCGGGAAAAGGGAAGCTGAAATTCATCTGCGCCACCACAACATTTGGTCCTTCGAGCCGGATCCGCTTATCATCGTTTGCTTCTCCAGCATATCGCAGATAAGTTTTTAAATCGTTTCTCTTTTCTTTACTCTATCCTTCCCTACGGTCGTCCGGTCTTTACGTTCTACATTCTTTTTCATATTTTCCGAACGACCTTTTTTCCATATTTTCCAATTGCTGTCGTAAATATCTATACTCCAAGATATTTACTCTTATTGGTTTCGTTTATTACATTTTTTCCGCCAATCGCGTACGTATGTATGCATGTGTAGTTTTCGTGAGTGCAAGTGCAAGTGCATAATAGTGAAAACTATTAAAAAGAGCTACTAAAGTGCAACATATATTGTAACTTCATACATATATAAATACATGCTCAAATTCATTTAAATCCAAGCTGTGTGTACAAGCATTTCTATTTTAATTTAATTTTTTCCGTTTTTTACATACATACATATGAATGTACATTAGTACATCGCGGTAATCGCCGACATACCTACATACACACATACTTTGTGCACGCTCTCTTGTCCGCAAGCACACCGGCTCGCAGCCGCGCTTGCTCTCGCTCTCTCGTCACATACACATATACTTTTGTGCACTCGCTCTTGTTCGCAAGCGCACCGGCTTGCAGCAGCGCTTGCTCTCTCTCCCTCCGAATACATACATACGTGCACTTCGCCTGCTCAAACGTTTGGCAGCGCAGTGCAGACATACATACTTACATACGTACATACTGATTTGCATGCTGTAACAGCGTGCACAAGTACTTCTGCGAGTGTAGTAATAGACTGGCAGGGCAGCGGTAGTCGCACTCGACATACCCTACCCTTTTCATTTTTTCCAAGTGATATATTCTGTGTGTGTACTATAAGAGCAACTCTCAACTCAATTGTCTGGCTCTTCGTGCATCCAGCACTTCGCCGATTCATTCATCAATCGAAAAGGGAGGTCCCCGCACGGTCAGCTAGCGTTTCGCCCGCTTCTGGCACCAGGCTTGCAGTCAAATCCAAGCCGCTGATCTAGGTCACACAGCCTTCGTCCGATCCTAAGATCAAGGTTCCTTCCGTCCCGATCCACAAAACAAACCTGATGGCACTAAACAAGGTAGACACAGCGTTGACGAAATTCATCGCCGCGACTGATCGTATCAGTCACTTTGCAGCGAGAGTCAACAATCCTTCGGCTGATAACCCGTCCCTATACACGTGCCAAGTTCGAAGGGACCAGATGCGTTCCTTATGGGAAAAGGTCGAGAATGAGTATGAGGCTTGCTCTTGCGTCATGTCTGAGGAGATGACCACAGAAGAGCTCCCTACTGTTCAGGCCAAATACGAGTACTGCTATGCTGTCTACGTGCAGTGTGCAGCTCAGTTAGGTGAGCAAATAGCCAACGCATCCCAGGCGCTCACCCCCCGTACACTCGTACAACCACAAGCTGTGCAATTCATGCCCACAGGGTGTCGATTACCTCCGTGTGACACCGAAGTTTTCGGAGGCGATTACACTCGCTGGCCCTCCTTCCGGGATTTATTCACGGCTCTCTATATACAGAACCCGAGACTGTCGGAAGTTGAGAAACTTTTTTATCTCAACTGCAAGACCAGTGGTGAAGCCCATGCAATTGTGTCAAAGTCTCCGTTGACCAATGAAGGGTTTCAGTCGGCGTGGTCCAGCTTGACTGAGCGATTCGAGAACAAACGGTTGCTCGTAAACAGTCAGCTGAGAATCCTTTTCAATTTGCCCGCCATTGGGCAAGAGTCGGGTGCAGCTATTCAGGAGTTGCAGAGCACCATTCAAGGGTGCCTGACAGCCTTAGAACACTCGAAAATCGACACAGAGAATTGGGATTGCATCCTGGTTTTCTTGTGTTTTTCGAGGCTCCCCAAGTTAACCCTTTCTCTTTGGGAACAGTCAATCCAAAACAAGAGCGATATTCCAACGTGGGTTGACATGAATGCTTTTCTTCTAGAGCCGCATCGCACCCTAGAAGCGATAGCGGAGGTGTCATCCAGCACGAAAGCTCCGACGGTTCCAAGAGCCTCACCCAAGAAGGCCCCCGTCTCCAGGCAGGTCAACTCTTTTGAGAGTAGGGTGACCATTAAGACCCAGACCTGCAATTTCTGTTCCCGGGAGAATCATCCGATTCGATTGTGCCCTCGCATCCTCCAGATGGGTGTCAATGAAAGGGTCAACCATATTAAGCAGCAGAAGCTGTGCTTCAATTGTTTCGCAAGAGGCCATGTACTGGCCGAGTGCACAAGTGCGCACAGCTGTTTTACGTGCAAGGGCCGTCATCATACACTCTTGCATCGAGTCAACCCGACGCCGGCAGTCACTAATCCCATTCCTAATATACAGTCCACTCCTTCCCAGTCAGCTAATGTGCAATCTTTCCTGGCAGTTAACACACAAGGTGTTCTGCTGAGTACAGCTGTTGTAACCATCTGCCATCACGGCGTTCGGCACACAGCACGGGCTCTGATCGATTCTGGATCAGAGGCCTCCTTCATTTCTGAACGATTGTTCAAGCGCTTGAGGATGCCATACACATCCGTTCAAGCCCACGTCTCTGGGCTGACTCAAGTTGTAGCAGCCCAGCCCCGAGAGCATTGCCAATTCCTAATTGGCTCCCCGTTGCGACCAGATCTGCAAATTGAGGCATCGGCATTCGTCTTTCCTCAATTAGCAGGAAAACTGCCCTCATGCGCTATCCCACAAACCATCCTCGACAATCTGCCAAGCATCCCGCTGGCCGACCCCAAGTTCTATGAGAGCTCGCAGATAGACGAGCTTTTAGGCGCAGATATCATCCCATCCGTTCTTCTCGGTGGCTGTCGTCCGAACGTTTGTGGGACCCTCATTGGTCAAAAGACCATTTTCGGTTGGATCCTGACCGGCCCAGTGTCAGGATCTACTTCTAACTCCATCTCGTCCTTTTCGACTCGACTGTCCGTCGGTCGAACTTCTAAGAATGGTCCTGTGACAGGACCCCCCTCCAAATCTATTTCAGTTTTTTCGGCTCGACTGTCTGTCGAGCGAACCCCTAAGTTTGGTCCTGTGACTGGACCCCCCTCAAAACCCTTTTCGGCTCGACTGTCCGTCGAGCGCTCCTCTAAGCTCGATCCTTTGTTAGGCCCCCATTCAAAATCTGTTTCGACACCTTCGGCTCGGCTTTCCGTCGAACGAACCTTTGCTACTGGTTCTGTGACAGGACCCCACTCGAAACCTCTTTCAGCTCAACGATCCCGGGCGGAGACGAATTCTTCCCCTGCACCGATGGCACCGGTCACTCCAAGCGGGGTTTTCGTGCCTCCTGGCACAACCTCGCGCAAACCCAGGTGCCGATGCGACTACCCGGCACCCTCCAGATGAAAACCACCAAGGACGTCCCATGTCAACGTTTCCCAGGCCGGCATCCACAGGCCCATGTCTAGCCCCGCCATAACACTGACGGCACTTTCCAGTGCAAAGGAGTGAATATACTCCCCACCGCGCGGTCAGGCTAGACACGGGGACGGCGGCTTTCGAAGCACGAGTGCTTTTAGATCCGTGTTGTCCAGTAAGACGCATCAGCGAGTCGTTGCCAAGGGGTCTTGGGCCTCTCCATCACTCGCATGGGCGCTGAAGGAGTCTGCACGGCGTCGTTGCGCTCCAAGACACACCCACTCTATCTATCCTGATATTGTCTTGCCGGGTATCCTCCCAAGTCAGATGTTCTTTGCAATCCCAATATTGCAAGGGGGGGAGAATGTTGATGCGAGCGCATTGTAGGTGAGTGGCACACTATCCGTTCCGCCGACCAAAAAGCACTCGATGCTTTTCGCTCACCCGCAATGCGCTCACGCGTAAGAAAGCACTCAAGATCCAGTGCTCTCAACTTCTCGCTCTCCCACAACTCTCCACCGCAGAGCCGAGCTTTGCAAGGGCTCGGCGCTAGATCTGCAAAATGCCGTCGGCATTTTGCCTCTCCAGTATCGATTTACTTGTGTTCACAAGCAGACACCCCCAATAACCATATATCTGTTCGTTATTGTAAGAACCCGAAAGTCCAAATATATATAATAGTAAATATAAAATGCGAGTGTTTTGATTTAATTTCGGGAAAAGGGAAGCTGGAATTTATCTGCGCCACCACAACAGGGGTCTTAGTTGCTTTAGCTGACAAATGTGGGATATTTTGCACTCTATAATATATATTAAGTTTATTCCCATATCAATATACCAAATATATAATTCAGTATAGTTTCGGTATTTTATTCATTTAGTATATTTTGAAAAAATACCGCAATATTTTGCTATAATTAAAAATGGGTAGCGGGTATCTCGCAGTCGAGCACACTCGACTGTAGCTTTCCTACTTGTTCGTTTTTGTTTTGAGACCAAAACCGACATTTTCGTTTTCAGGTGCTATTGAAACGTGTTTTGTTCAGAAGAGAGAAGCTCACCAAAAGGAAAATTGTTTTTCGACGGCAAAGTTATATTTTCAAAATTTGAGGTGGGGTCAAAAAAAGATTGTACAAAAAATAATTGCATGCTTTTTTGATCTTCTGGAGGTTTTAAATGAACGTCAATAATCCAATGAATATGTATACAATATTTTTTAGTATTTCTTTAGTACATTAATTCGGTATATTTTAAGAATAATACCGCATTGTTCTGATTTCTTGGAAAATGGGTAGCGAGTATCCCGCACAGTCACACATAGTATTCTTCTTATTTATATTATGTAAGTTTGTTAAGGAAGAATTACTTCTTACCTTTTTTCCCTTATTGGCGCCATCTATTGGGTTATCCGTCTATTATAATGTATGATGTAAGAATACGGAGCGATGTTAGAAAATTTTTTTGTTTTTTAAATTAGTATGAATCAAATAACAGATATAGAGTTTGGACATATAATGTTTTGTTACTGTAAACTTACCTTTGGTTCGACAATTACGGGTTTAAGCGTTGCGCCGTCTTTAATATCCTCCTCAACCGGTAGTTTACCTTTGCCAATTTTTATACCTTTTGGTTGTTCCAATTCTTCTTCAATAATATTATTTTTCTGCAATGCAACACAAAGACAACCACAAAAGACATAAACACGTAGACATTATCAATAAAACACTAATAGTAAGTACGCAAGTGAACTAACGAGGAGCTACAGTATAATTGCCAATACCAGATACTTGTAAGTTAGAAACAGAAACATTACAAAATTCGATAATTTTCAACGGTGGTCTGGCAACTCGAAGAGAAGGACGCTTTAAATTGAACCCAGAAGAGTTCGGCACCGAGATTTAAAGTTAGTGAATTTGGGAACCATTCTTGCGGAAGCTTTATTATTTATTACCAATTATATAGTTAATGGTCCTAAATTAGAACGCCTACGGAATATGCATGTGACAGGCACGGTTGCCACTTTTGGTACAAATGTACCAAAACCGGTACATTTTTTATGCGTTGGTACATTGGATCACTTTTTTTCTCTTTGGTACATTTTCAATATGCCATCACTACGTAAACAGTTATATATTGTGAAATACAAAAAATCTTTCGAGAACTTGAATTTAAAAAATATATTCTTTAAACAGTTTTTAAAGATTATACATAGTGATGGATAGGTAAGTAAGCTAATGTCTTTTGAAACAACAAAGTATATGTGTATATATATAAATTTTATAGATTCATTACAAAAGAGGCAGCTTCTGGTGCAACTGAAGCTAATGCTCTGCAAGTGACAGTAGATGATGAGCCAAAGTGAGTCTTATTAAAACATTATACACTTATGTATGTATGTATAAGTTTTCTAACATCGCATTCTTTAATAGCAACAATTCCCCCAAAGCGAATCGAAAATTTCGCAGCGAGTGGCTCACCAAGTTTTCGTGGCTTAAAAACGAAGGTTTTTGCTTAATTGTAAAGACCTTCACTATGTTTGGTCTCCAAAAGACTGTTCATTTTTAAAAATGAACTAAGATAGTTTAAAATTTGATTTATTATTGTTTAAGTGAAAATTCTGTTTTTGTTTTTTATATGCTATATACTATACTATAATTTGAAGTAAAAAATGAAATATGAAATAATATAAGATCATTTTAAAAAAACGTTAACAAATTGTAGTATTTAAAAATACCGAGAAAAATTTGTGGTACATTTTTGCTAAAATTTGAACTTTTTTTCAAAATTTTGTTACAACAAATTTTTTTGGAATGGCAACCGTGGTGACAGGTAGAATAATATTACCTCCCCATTGCGCCTCTAGCTAAGACTCCGACGTGTACGGACGTGATGAAGTTGACTATTTCGTCTCGACTATTGACGATTTTTTTATTTCTATACGGTTATCTCATTCTTCCTTTTACATAAATTTTCAGTTGGTCGAAGTTTCCTATTTAAAAAGATTCCAGCTGACGTCTGAGCAATTGAGTCTAGAGGCTATTGCCACCATTAAGTACTATTAAAATTATCAACTTCCTAGCACTTAACGCTTGTGTTAAAGTAGAACATAACTAATTGAGTATTGTCTTCCAAAACCGTAGAAATTATTATGCCTGGAGAATTTGAATTATGTTTTGCAGCTTATGTGCTTACCTTAGCCAATCCATTATTCTGCGGCGCCGTATCTTCTTGCTTAGTGGGTAGTTCTAAAATCGGTTTCTCCATTTTATTGGGTATTTCAAGATCACGTGAAAAATCAGTGGGTTTGAATTCCGATTTTTCGTATTTTTCAAGGGTTGGACGTTCGTAATCTGGGATTTCTGGGAGCTCTTCATACTTTGATTTTGGTTTAGACTTGGCTTTGGCCTTTGGTTTAACAGTTTCAGGCTTCACTTCCTCTTTTGGCTGAGCGATTGATGTTTTTCGCAACTTCGGTAGTTCGTCGACTGGTTTTTGCTCCTCGACCGTCTGTTTTACATATATTTCAAGACAAGCGCGACAATCATATGTTTACGTAAATAAGTATATTAGCATTGTGTCAAATTACAAAACTGATTAGTAATTTAAGTTTTCTTATTTAGGAATATATATACATATATATTTGTTCCAGCTATAAGACAGCTTAATAAATCTATCTAAATATATATTATTTAAATATATAAATAGATTTTTAAAGATAGTAAGATTTCGGTTTATTAAGTATTATATATAGCTAAACGCATGTTTTTATAAAATAAATATATTTATAAATATATGTAAGTTAAATTATTAAAATTATAATATGATGCGATATATATATATATATATATACACATAGTATGTTATGTATATACATATTTAAAAAGAAAAATATCACATAAATTGCACTTTAGCAGAAAAAATAGATAGAAGTAGAAAGATAAAAGTTTAGTTTAGAAAAACAAAGAGCGGCTATAGGAGCGATGTTGCATTTTTTCAACTACCGTAGTATATTATGTACACACATATTTAAGTAGAAAAATATCACATAAATTGCACTTTAGCAGAAGAAATAGATAGAAGTAGAAAGATAAAAGTTTAATTTAAGAAAAGAAGAGCGGCTTTTGGGAGCGATGTTGCATTTTTTCAACTACTGTTCATCGCTCACCTTTGAAATTGGACGTTTTCCCGCTGGTTTCAACTTCGGAATTTCTTCTTTTATGGCTTGAGGATTACTATTGGCTTCAATTTTGCTGTTTTGAACAACAACTTCCTGTATTGGAATATACATATTGTCTTATAACAATAAAGTCGATTTCTTACAACTACAACATAAATTACTTGTTTTGTCAAATCACTATCAGAAAAATACAAATATTATAATAACATATATATTACGAGAACAAAATATATATTGTAAATAATTTCTAATTTTTGTATTGGACTATAACCCGTAAACCACATAAATTATATACGTACCTCCAATGCTCTCTTCTCTACAATAGACGTGCGCCGCGACTCAGATGCGAAACTCTCCTCCTTGGAAAATATAAAAACAAACTCTTCAGAAAATGCGAAAGATACATATATGTATATGAAAACTGTAATATAAGCTTTTGACTATAGACATTATTCACACACAACACGCAGTAAACTCAATAGCTCTCGAGTATGTTTGAGTATGTTACCCATTTAAAAATACAATACTATATAAGTTTATTTGGTATACTTCCTGATCAAAATCAGTTCATAGGAAAACGAAAAAGATCAAAATAAAATATCAGGAATAATAACACAAAGAGTAACGCATACAATGAAATATTTCTGACACTGTTCTCCTGTTTTCAAGAAACGGTAAAAAACGACTATACGACACATTTCAGTTTTTGTGCACAGTCAATGTACTACTTAATTTATGAACAATTATTAAAGATTATTAGGTAATAACGTTTTGTTCTTTTTTTATTTAAAAAATTATTTTCGGCGTTTTATTAATTAATTAATAAATTTTTTTAGAATAATTTGGTCTAGGAATGACCATTGTTAGCGGGCGAGCTAAATTTTCTACTGGGGCTTTGCCAGCGCATTTCCAACTGGGCGTTTGTAATCGGCGATTCTCTTTTGTGCATGGGAATTTCACCGTTAGTCACGCTAAACGTAGCTGCAAATTTCGGCAGCGTGTCTTACTTTGAATTTGAATGTTAGCCCAAGCAGAGGCGAAATATTGTGCACAATAAAATAGGGATTTGAAGCTGTGCGCAGAGCACAAATGTAAGTAGAAATACGAAAAATAATGAATGTATAAAATTTAATGAAGAAAATAAAGATATCAACAGATTCTGATCCACTACAATATTGTTGTTTTCGTCCAGTAGTGGACTGCTCGAAGTACGAGCAACGGCACACCAACCAAGGAACGGATCCGGTGCCAACAACCATTGTGTCAAAATTTCATGTTGCACTATCGACGGTCTCAAATTTATTGTTGTTTTTAAATTTCGGCTACTCCATATGCTTTCTATTCGGTAAACGTCAGGAGAGCAAGCATAGTACCACATAAAAACAACATTTTTTTCCTCGTTATGTTCCACAAATGGCAGAACATGATTCTCTAATACTTTTTTATATCCACTATAGCACTATTCATTCGTGAGCTTGTGAAGCTTAGATAAAGTTTTGCAGACAAATGAAATTAATAATCCAGCTTTGAAAGTATAAGCAGATTGTCCTTAAACAAATGCCGCCAATAGTAGTGAAACCCATCATCAGAAAAAAATTATATTAATCTGAAAAATTAATGAAATCTTTATAAACAAAATGAAGTAGAAGAAGGCATCTCCGACTCTATAAAGTATATATATTCTTGATCAGCGTCAACAGTGTGTCTGTCTGTCCGTCCGTATGAACACCTAGATTTAATGCCACGCCCACTTCCGCCCACGCAAATAAAAAAATCAAATAACAAGCGTAATTTTAAAGCTAGAGTCGCGAATTTTGGTACATACAATAACAACTATAGTGGTTATGATTCCTGAGTTCTAAGTTATTAAAGAAATTCTATTGTATGGACTAAACGTCTTCTTACTAGGGTCTTACTTGCCTTGGCTGACAATCCGGTATATTGTGCCGTCTACTGTATATTTTGAATGTGGTACCATATAAATATACCAAATATACCATTTGTTGTTTTTGTTTTTTTTTATTGAAGACGTGCTTTTTTTGGTGTTTTAAGAACGAAACCTTTCTTAACACTCCTCTCACAATATTATTGGTGGTTTGGACGTTCGCCAGAAAGTCATCTGAGACACAGGATAACTTAAACACGCAGCAAGGGATGAGTAAGAACTAACCAATTGAATTGGTTGATTTGTTTATTAAGTGTCGTTTAAAACTATCAGACTGTTTGGGTTTTTTTTTGCCGAATCATCCATATCATTTGAAAATAAGGCAGTATTTTCAACCCAACAGCAGCAAATTTTTCTTTCTAGCCGCAATAATTGAAATGTATCGAAAATTTTTGATACAATTGCTCCGAAGCTCAAACTTTTTTTTTTTCGTTAATCGAAAATGGCAGATTCAAAGAGAGTCAAAAATATCGAATTTTTTTTGATTACTTTTTGCTTTCATTTCTTATACTTTATTTTGATGGTTTGTACCCGTTACCCAAAGGATAGAAGGATATTTCAACTTTGTGCCAGTAGGAAATGTATGCAACAGGACTAAGGAGGTATTTTCGACCCTATAAAGTACATACATATATTCTTGTCAGCGTAAATAGCCGAGACAGGCAGAAGAGTATTATAGACATCTGCATGAGACCATTCACAACATAGGTCTCATTGAAGACATTCGAATGGAATGGAATGAGTGGAATGCAAGAAATGAAACGACATTGTATTAGTATGAGTTCGCGTTTTTCTTCATAGCTTGGGACGTTGAACGAAATGAAAGAGAACGAATGAAGCAAAAAGGGAAATGAAATAAGCTTCATATATTGGTTTTATACAGGCTATAAAATTTGAATTTCTGTTATTTCAAATAGTTGCGAGTTATAAATAAACTCGTGTTTGTTACTCAAAAAACCTGCTAATTGTCATGTGCTTTTTATAGAAACGTATGTACATATATGTATCTGCCGATGTCATCATATTAAATCAATACGCTCTTACCACAAGTGAAGATCTTCTTGATGAAACTGCGGAATCATCTTCGTGTGTCTTTGCTATCGACTTTCGACGTACCTCAGATTTAGATTCTTCCTTAACAGATACAACACTGGCCTGAACATACAAATGTGTAAACAAAACGTAGATGTTAACATACATATAAATAATGGGGTTTGTTAAAATTCAATTTTACATAGAATACAATTTCGAACTTTATGAAATTAAATTAATTACATGCGAATGTTTATTTCGTCGAAGTAACTATCAGCTTAATAAAAATATAGAGAACGATAGTGATCGTTCGAATTCAGCTTTTCAGTTTTCTGAGTTCTCACTTAATTCAATTCGTTTCACCTTCCTATTCTTTGTGCGACTGAGTCGTACGTGAGCGAGTCAACTCACTCACTCAATTTTGGCTTTGCTTTCAAATTCACTCAACTCATTTTGAGCATTGTGCATTTGAATGTGATTTTTTTTGCCACTCATGCAGATGTGTAGTTCAGACAGTCAATACAAACAGACATTGCCTGCAATGCATCTGCATTTTATATTACTTTATAAATAGTAAAGATAATGAAAGCTAAATATGTTTTATTAATCTTTGTTTTAAATAATTCCTATTAGAATTTAAAACAATTTAAAGTTGATTATATTAAATAATCATTAATAACTTACCTTGCGTTCAACTTTCTTCAGGGCAATTTGTTCAGAAGATTCTTGCTATAATGCATGAGAATATACGTATATTAATTAATTTCATATTACTACTATTTATCTTTGTTAGGTTTAATATACAACAATGTTAATAATATGGTAATAATATATATTCAAATATTATTTATTATAAATTGTTTCCATGCAGTTTAGAAAAATAACAATTGATTGTAAAAAGTTTTTGATGTCGATTGTATTAAATCTCTTCTTCACTTTGGTTGTAAAATTTTTTAAAGGATTCTTACCTCAGGAGGTTGACCTCCTAACATATTATTTTGTTTAACAGTAAGATCTGAATCTTTTTTATTTGGTTTCTTCTTCGATTCTTCATTCAAAACTGGCTTATTATTAACATATTGTTGATCCTCGCTGCTAGATTTGTCTTGTGGAACTGCTTTTTCATCATCTTTTTCATTTTTATCCACAATCTTTTTTTTTTTTGCGGGTTGCTTATTCTCATCTACTTTTACGTCTTTTTTATCATCTAAAGATATAATTTTATTTTTATCTGCTGCAGCTTGATCTGAAGATTTTAATATTTTTGAGTCGGGCTTCTGAGCATTATCATATTCCTCCTCTTCAGGTATGTTTTCATCTGCACTTGATTTATTTTGTGTTTTCTCTTCTTCTTCTGTATTTTTGATTGCCTGTTTCAAAGGATCTTCTATTTGATTATTTTTGCTTTTATCTTCTTTTTCTTTCTGCTTCGATTTATCTTTGATTTCTTCTTTGTCTTGATTTTCTTTTATGACTCCATCCTATTTTTTTTGTTTGCGTGCGTGTGTGTGATATTTATTATTATTGACACATTCATAGAAAGAAAAATGGTTAGTATACGAAAAACATGGAATTTATGAAAGTTATT
The DNA here is from genome assembly GCA_035046325.1 of Drosophila niveifrons. NCBI lineage: Eukaryota > Metazoa > Arthropoda > Insecta > Diptera > Drosophilidae > Drosophila > Drosophila niveifrons. Next base: position 1,346,852 of record JAWNOC010000058.1, on the reverse strand, counting down.
CATTATTTATTACATACTTTATTATTATTATTGACATATATGTATATGTTGTATGTGTAAGTGTATTGCTCTCAATAAATAAAAATACAAAACAAAACTATATAAAAATACGTCTTGATTAATTCTGCTAATTCTCCAACTAATGAGCTCTCTACCTAAAAGGTACAGATGCATGAGACCACTCACAACATACGTCGAATGGAATGGAATGAGTGGAATGTCTCAGTTTACTGAGTTCTCACGACATTCAATTCGTTCCTCTTTCTCTATTCTTTGTGCGACTGAGTCGTACGTAAGCGAGTCAACTCTCACTCACTCAAGTTTGGCAATGCTTTCAAATCCACTCAACTTATTTTTTTTCAATGTTATTTACCTTTTATTTATTTTCGTAAATATAAAACTATAATACTAAATAAAAGGCTTCGAATAGCCCATGACTGTGTGTTTTTGATACGTCAACAAAACAAATAATGTTTTATTATTAACAAATATTATTTACTATTATTTAATATAAATAGAGATCGAAAATAGTAGAATAGCAAATAGTTCGAGAACAAAGTTTCAGATTGAAAGAGAAAAGATGGTCAGATTTAAGACCTATTAAATGTGTTTTTCATTAAATCTGATAGGGAGAAGTTCGTGAAAAATTCCAAGAGAAAGTAAAAAGTAAAAGTTAATTGCTAATAAGTTCTTATTGCAAACCTCTTCACATAAAACATATTTAACTGGGGCTAATTTCACACCGAAGATGGTTTTCTGTTTATCAATTGGTTGAACAAAATCCGCTGGATGAAGCTGAAGATTGTGATGTTTTGATGTCTTTGGCATCTTGTATAAAGTGACTCCCGACTGTGGGCGAAATGGTTAGTTCTACTGTTAAAAATGAGAATCTTGAAGTATTTTGAATATTTTTCCAGAGGACAATTGCGTGCAAGAAGAATAAATTAAATCTCATTTAACTGCCATCTTAGTGACAGCTATATATTCAAATTGAATTAGGAGGAAATTGGAAAAATATATTACTGTGACATTTTAAATGGAAATTTAATGTACAAAACTAGTATAAACTTTAATAACTAACTAACCGTTGTGGAAATATCAGAAGTTTTCTTTTGTTGTTTAGATGAAATTTGCAAATGAAATTGCTCTTGTTTTTGCGATTTTTCTACCACTATTTGCTCATTAGCCTGTTGAATTATTTGATGATCTGTTGATACTATCTGAACAGTCTGTTCTTCAATCTGAGCGTTTTGTACTTGAACAGATTTTTGTCGAATTTCTTGATTTTTTTCTTCGCTGTCATCAAATGTTTTATTTACCTTTGCTTTCTTTTCGGTTTCAGCTTCCTTTTCCTGTTCAACCTTTTCATCTTTTTTATTTTTGCTCTTCTTTTCCACAGTGATTTTGCAAGAGGATTCATCCTTGCCAGCCTCATTGAGGACAACGACCTTATAATTTGATGTATGCTCCGATTTTGCTGAACTAAATGTCAATCTGGCAATCGTGCCATCAAATGTTGTTGTAATATCCTTTGTTTCACGTATAAGAGTGCTTCCTTTATACCACTCTACCTTGCACTTGCGATCAGATTGCTTGAGACTTATCAAAAGTTCAAATGTACTTGTTTCAGTTACTTTTTGATCAATCAGTTTACGGGTAATTTCAGGTTTTGTTGGTTTACGCTCTTCCTCTGGAATGTCAACTAGATTGACCACTTGGGATACAGCCTCACCCTTTTCATTGCTTGCCACCAATTTGTATGCTCCTTTATCACTATCTTCGACTTCATTGATTTCAAGCTTCACTGCAAATTCACCTTCTTTCGTTTTTTCAATGAGATACACATGTCGTTTGTTTTCCTCAACCGTATTGCTTTCCTTGTACCATGTACATTTTGGTTCAAATTTGGAAGCAACCGTGCATTCAATGACAACAGTTCGTTTTTTGATAATTTTAATGATTTTCGGTTTGTCTTTTATGACAGGAACAACTGAAAGAAAATTACTCATATGTTATTAGGAACGTTCAATCAGTTCAATATTAATCAAAAACAACTAAGAAAGCTACAGTCGAGTGTGCTCGACTGTGAGATACCCGCTACCCATTTTAAACAAAATCAAAATATTGCGGTATTATTTTCAAAATATACCGAAAATATTGCAAAATACTAAAATTATACCAAAAAGTATATTTGGTATAACAATATAGTACCACATTCAAAATATACAATAGACGGCATAATATAACAGATTGTTGTGACCTTGTCACACGCGCAGTCACACTGATCTAGTTTCTCCTCATGTTGGTCACCCTGCCCACTTTTAATGCTTTTTCCTACTTAACAAATGTTTCTATTCTCTATGCGGTACAACAAGTAGTTTTCTACAAGTTTCAAATAGTGTTAAAAATGTGCTACACAAAGTGCAATACTCAGTAAAAAGTGTTATTATTATCTGGAAGACGAACTCCTACACACAAGGTTAAGCATTTGCATTAGTAAAGTACATAAGTAAAATTGATATTTGTGCATCATATTTTGTTTTTTTTTTTTTTTTTTTTACTTTTACTTGGCGAATTTTTTTTCATAGGTAGTTGGTATTTATGAAATTATAAAATGCTTAAAACATAAAAAAATTTAATTGAAAAAATTGTTCAGCGAAAGTTAATATTTGTGCAAAATTGAAAAATCGCAAAATATTAAGGAACTAAGTAACAAAACGACTTAATTTCAAATTCAATTCTGTCTTCTCTTTATCACTTAATTCAAGTGCACGCGGCATTTTTAATCCATAATGTTAGAAATCTGGCGAAAAAGATCAAATATGGAAACACTATATAATCTTTTTGCATTAAGAAATGAACAATTTCTTAAATAATAAAATAAACCACTTTTTGCTGGAGATCAGTTGACGTGTCGACCTCAAAATCTAAATGCAGAACTTTGCGCAAATATCAACTTTCCATTAAACAAATGCAAGTCTTTGTCTTCTTTAACAACCTAACGGGACCATAAGTGAAAAGCGGATAAAAAATAAACGCATAGAAACACATGTCAAAGCATACGAGAAAAAAATTTGTATACTCGAAAGATTAATACAGTTATTCGAATAACAGTTATATCAAAAATAAGTTTTGCACAAATATCAATTTTACTGAGGTACATACATATGCCAAATATTGAGATAAAAACTGCAGTGGAATTTAAATTAAATTATTAAAAGCAGTCGGCTGTCTTATTTGTCGTGGTTTCAAAATATAAATAGTATATTGAAATACCAAATACATGTAGACTTAGGTGTAGTGTATTTTAGACTCTATTCAAGCATACTCGAGTGTACTTAATACTTACTTTCAATATTTAGAGTGAGATTTGCATTCAGTTCTCCCAATGTATTTTTAATGTTGCATTTATAAAGTCCCGAGTCCTCCAACTGTGGGTCAAGTAATTCCAATTTAATGTAGTAGTGATCACCTCGCTGTTCCATGGACATTTTCAGTTTATTGGTCTCCTGAATAACGTCGCCATTGCGGAACCAAATAATATCTGGCTTTGGATCAGCCTTGACTTTGCACTCCATGATGACAAGTTTACCATTATTTTCCGATATAATGCGGGGCTTTTCAATAAATGTTGGGCCTTCACCTTCAGGCTCTGGCTCTGCTTCAATATTTAAATTCAAATTCGCATTTGATTCACCGAATTCATTTTTTACATTGCATCGGTAAGTACCACCGTCAGTTGCTCCGGGATCCTATAGTTTTTAAAATCAATAACACATAAGATTTAATCAACAAAATGAATTGTATACCATGCATACCTTAATTTCCAAAGTCAATTCATAAATATCTTCGGAAATGACCGTGCTGTTGATTTTAATTTTTTTACTTTTCGTTACAAGCTCTTGTCCTCTGTACCATGTGACAATTGGTTCAGGCTTTGCTTTGCATTTGCACTTCATTGTTATTAACGTGCCAGTCTCATTTGGTATTATCCTAGGTTTCTCGATGAACGACGGCGCAAAACCATTTGCATCATTCGCACCTATAATACAATATATTGTTCAACAATATTGAATATAAATAAGAAAATTGCTGCCTCCCATTTCCCATTTATCAAGCAAATGTTGTAGGATTTCTTATCAATTCAATTCAAAAAGTAAAGTAAGTATTCAATTAAAAACTAAAAGAATATTAATTCTTTTTTAATTTTTGTTCAATTATGAAAAATGATGCTTGTGTCAGTTATCGCAATTGATTCAAAATTATTTGCACATTTAAAAGATGTTAAAGAAATTTGAAGTCTCAAAATAATTGTAAAGCTTGCTGCGAGTTTTTTTTTATTAAGCTTCGCCGTTATACTAAGCAAATTATGTCATTTTAAATGTGTACACACTCATATTTATTAATAATTAAAGTAGTCCTGTATAAACATTACAATTCTAAAGGCATAAATCGTAAGGCATGACATTGAATCTAAGCACCATAAAATTAAACATCTGGATTGCATATGATACCTCACTTGTTATAAAATTATTATTAAAATTACTGCAAATTTCGACTTAAATTTAAATAATGCATTAATTTATTTGTGACTCTCATTATCCATAAGTTGTAGTAGCTTATAGATATGAGATGTAGAATATTTTGCTGGTTCTGTTTAAAACTAGTATAGTTTTCAATTCAGACGATATGGATAATGGATATATACCTTGGAAATTAAGCGCAATATTTGCATTACTTTCTCCATACATATTTATAGCGTTGCATCGATAGTTGCCACCATCATCTTTAGTGGGGTTTTGTATTTCAAGAGTTAAAATATAGCTGTCTTTGGTAATGGCCTTTCGTGTCATTTTAGTTCGTTGAGTGTCTGTGATCTGCTTATCTGAGCAATACCAGGATATGTCCGGAACTGGATGTGCCTCCAAAATGCATTCCATCAACAATATATCCTCTTCTTGTCGAATTGTGGGTTTCTTTGGGAATCGTGGCGACTTACCGTCCGGAATTCTGTATAAACAGCGATATTAATACGAGTATATTGTACAGAAGGTCAGAAGTTTTTGGATTTTGGAAGAGAAGTAGAAGATGCCTTACTTTTTTGAGCCGCTTTCAAAGTTTAAATTAATTGTTGCAATGCCGGTGCCATGTTTATTTTTCGCTTGAGCTCGATATTCGCCTTGATCGCTTGAGACAACACTGCTAATCTCAAGGCGTGCCATATGGTAGAGTTTTTGATCCAGAGTTAATGACATTTTGTAGCGTTTGCCCTCACTCAAAACTGTCTCGCCATGGGACCTTTTTATAATGTAGGGGGGTTGTAGTATACATAAAGGAAACGATTATTTTTCGAATTTCGGATTTTTTTCTAATCATCTCAATGGTGACAACAGATTAAAAATCTTCTTCTCCATAGATAATATTATGTCAACAGATTAAAAATGGGAAAACATATATTGAGACTCAAGAAAATTTACTAATTGGGAGCTCAGGAAAATCTCAAATCAGTTGCGTACCATGTAACTGTTGGTGTTGGATCTCCAACGCATCTACATTCGAAAGTCACATTTCCACCATCCTCGCTTTGACAAATAACGGGACGTTCAGTAAATGTGGGTTTAATTCCATCTGTGCTATCCGGCAAGGGAGCCTCATCGCCTATGAAGTTGAAGTTTCCATGTTATACGAGTTATTGAAATTACAAGAACTTGGTATGTGAGCTACGTAAATAGTACGATTTTAATATAAAATCTAAAACAGTTTACATATATAGTTTATTTAAGGAATACTGCAGCGTTTACGAGTATACTTATACACTAATACAGGGGTGCTCAACGCCTATACACTGAGTGCACTTTTGTTTTTGTAGATGCTCTGTGCTTATGGGTAGTGCGCCCATAAGCACCGTGCATATGGGCTTCGATTTGCATGCGAAACAAAAACAATTTTGCTTATTTCTCCATTAGATCTCTTTCCGTCGTCACGCTTCGCTGACCGCAATGTATTTGTTTGTTTTTGTTTTTTCCTCGAGCACATGCACTGGAACTTATTCTTCTGTCAGCGTTGGCTTTTGATTTATTTCGTGGTGGACCATCGTAAGTGCTAAGTTAAATTTGTTTTTTTTTTTCTCTCAGTGCACAGCTGTGCCCCAACACAAAAGCGCAGCTACATATTTACACGTTTTCTTGTGTCTGTGTTAGTAAACGCACTGCCATAAGACGATTTTGAGCACCCCTGCACTAATACAATAATCGCGTACTCGTTGAAAAGATTTGTTTTGGCATTTCAACCTTCGGGTTTTCAAAATGTACAAAAACGAATACCGATGATGATACGAGGTTCGAAACTTTGTAGTATGTAAATATCATTGAAAAATAGTTACAATTAGATTAGCTAAAAATTTATTTTGGAGATTCAAAATCAGATGCTTCGACCCATTAATTTTTTAGTTGAAACTAATATCCTTTCTTTGAACTAAATATCATTTGCTTGAGTACATTTTTGATGACTAGTCCTCTTAGAATCTTAACTATGAAATTCGCAAAACTTTAAATGACATCTTTACTCTAAGTTAATTATTTTCGATTGCATTTAATTGCGTTTAACACGAAGCAATTGTATGAAGTAAAAATCAAGCGCAGCATCTAAAATAAAATGGTTTTATTTTTGGTTTGGTTGGTTGCATTTTAAAAATGATATATATTTTAGTAGTTCTATTAAAACATGCATAAGATATAGATATATTATTAATAATAATAGCACTATTCTAAATGCCAAATAATTAAGTAATATAATATAAAACTATTACATTTCGAATTAAATACCATAACTTACTGTCAAAGTTTAGACTGATAGTTGCATTACTCTCGCCAAGCTCATTCTTTGCATTTACTTTATATTTGCCAGCATCCTCAACTGTGACATTTTGAATTTCAAGAGCAGCAAAATACGAATGTACATCCTTATCGACGATAAGCTGAAATTACAGAAGCATTAACATTTAATATTTCATTTTGTACTAAGTTTACAAGATAAAGTTCTACAAACACATTCATAACTAATAATAAATAAAATAGATTAGATATTGGACTTACTTTATGTCTTGGAGATTCCTTAACAGGCGTGCCATTATGAAACCATGTAATTGTTGGTAGAGGATCGGCATTTACTCGGCATTCAAATAAAAGACGCTTACCATCCTCTTCTTGTCGTATGGTGGGTTTTTTCGCAAATGTCGGGGCGATGCCGTCGATTTGTCTAATATGATTATTACATGTATTAATTGAGATTACAAAGTTTAATATTTAAAAAAAAGAACCATAATGAACATGCAATGAAATTTGGACAACACTTACAAACACCATATAAGGTGAGAGTCTTTTATTTTTATTTAAATAAAGCACGGTTTCAGATAAGCAAAATCGTGCATTTCCGCACGATATAATAACAAGTTAGAAAGCTACAGTCATTACCATATTGAATAAAAGCAAAACAGCGAGGCATTTTTCTAAAAATATACTATAGTAGGGGTATATGTAGTAATCATAGGGGACTACACCATAGGGTATAAATTATATCGCAGATTATAGTGTATATACCAAATGGTGTATATACCATTGTTATTCGAGTTTTGTCAATTTGACAATTTGACAGACATGACTACGAGTATATCGACGCATTTACGCGAAAGTATCGTAAACGCTTTTTTCCAAATCGAGATTTTAATGCAAAATTATTAGACACCTAATGTCTCACTACCCTGTGAAATATTACAACTGAAAACCCTATAGTTCCAATAAAAATTAAGTTTCAATTTTATCGTATGTTATAGTGCTTTCAATGTGCGTGCAAAATTATCGTATTTCCATATAATTTTTTTTGATTTGCATGGAAATTCTTCAAACGCACAAAACTAAGCATCTTATGATTTTGCTTATTGTTTGTTCCTCTTTATGCCGTTAATTTATAATAATTTATTTAATATGGAATGGGCTCAAGAAAGAGTAAGTGTATTGAGTTTTGGCTTTATTTAATTATTATTCAGTTATCGTAATATTCGCTTTTTGTATACTAGTATAAAATGTCTAAAATGTGTCAATTGCGGCCTGCAATCGCTACTCGCCGGCATTTAACCGTAGCAATACTTCGTTACTGGAATGTATGTGAATGTCAAATCAGCAGTTTCACGTACGAAAAAATAGACAACCTATTATTCAGCACTCACAATACGTATTGCAACAAAGTGACGATATGTGCTTGGTCGTATATTGTCGCCACCTGTCACCTGTATTTTTTTAATATTTCATTTATTAAATAGGCAAACGTTTCAGTGCTGGCTTCATAAAGCATGCCCAAAGGGGTCACTCTTAAATTTTTGGAACTTGCGAAATATTATTTATTGCTTTTCCACACATCAATAATTTTGCTCATCTGGGTACAGCGCATTAATATTTAAATTAAGATTTTCAAATATATGTAATGAAATGAAAAAGCGATGACATTTTTAAGAAATATTCATTAACAACATGAGGTTACAGTACATATTTCAAGAAATACTTTCCATATCGAAAATATATTTATTCGAATTATTGTAACAACGGAATCTTTTTGAAATGGGACAATAATTTTCATGGTCTGAATATCACAACATATACATAGATATCTGCGAAACATTTCTCAACTCACCTAATGTCTTCAAGAAGACAAAACTTTCCCACTTATAAAAAAGTATTTGAATGGCATTAATGAATAAAAAATTATGGTAAATTAGTTTTTTTTTTTTAAGTAATGACGAAGCAAGCAAGCACGATTTAAATATTCTTAAATTAATATTAATATTAAATAAATTATTGTTAAAAATGAATTATTGAAAACAAAAAATGTTTTAAAACATATTAAATTGAAGTCGCTTACTTTTCTTTTGGTTCGTCAGCAGCTGTACAATAATGTGGGAGGAGCATAAATACATAAAAATATGAATGAAATATAAAATGTTTGGATTCTAATTTAGAAATAACAGAGTATAAGTCAATTAAATCACCGAAAAAAAAACTTTGTAAAAAATTTGAAATAGCTGCATGGCTAACACCATAAAATAAATCATTTTTAAATTTATGTTTGACGGTACGACAATAAGCTAAATAGTTAAATATTTTTTGTAATTCTATGCTTTAAAATTTTATGATAAAAAATCTGACTTCTTGCCATATAGTATGGATTGGGAAGAATTTAAAAATTTAATTTATCTATGCACAGGGTTGATTTATACTTAATATTCAAAATAATTAATTTTCGATTTGTTAGGTAAAACATATTGAGAATTACGATTAAATGGGCAATAAAAATGTTAACAAAACCAAACCTCATGGAGTATATAACACATATTTGACAAATTTCAACACTTGATATGATATGTACATGTTCATCTGTGACTGCATTTCATAAACTATTTGAGTATGTGTCCTAACCAGCTCGTGTTTGTTTTAAAAAATTTTAAATGAAGACACTTTAATTCATTAAATGTCAATAGTACGTAAAATCACGCAATAAAACCTAAAGAATTTGAAATTTTTAAATTTAAAAAAAAAAGTTTGCAAGGAAGTTTTCTGACTGGCAATATTTTTTATTTTTCTCAACAACTTCGATAGAATGAAAATGCAATTCTAGTTTTTTACACAATACATTGAAAGTCTAGCGAATGTTTTGTTACGTACCTTAAATACAGCAATTTACGTAATTTATACATTGATTGTTCTTAATTATTTTAAGCAGATTTATTGATTAAAAAAAAATATTTTTTTATTTTTTGTTCAGTTTCGAATTAAAAGAACTTATTATATGTAGCTATTTTTCTATACCTGCTTCATTATTAAGTCTGCAAATGTGTTAAAAATACAAAAATACAAAATTCGAAATAGGAATTCAGAACACAATGACCAAGAAGCATACAACTTTCGAGACAATTCCCAAATCTAAAGATTTGAATATGTATAAACTAAAATTCAGTAGGTTTTAGTTCTAACTTCAAAACTGAACCACATGGAATATACATTTAATTAAACTCTAACTTTAGTAGTAAACTTGTTAGAATTGTGCAGTATAATATTGCAATCTATTACATATTATGGTTTTGACTTTATTTTACAATTCTGTCCGTTAGTTATATTTAGTAAATTATATGTGAGAAATTAGAAGCCTAAACGGCATATATTAGAATATTATGCTTTATATGTTGACTTACGTGTGAAGTTTAAATTAATTGATGCGGATACTTCTCCCGATTTATTTTTTGCCTTAACCTTATAAAGGCCTGCATCTGTTTCAACGACATCATCCAATTCTAATACTACCGTAAATTTGTTGTCTCCAATTGGATGAATTTTGAATTTGGTTCGACCATCCTCTGATAATTTGTTATCGCTTCGAAACCATTCGATATCCGGTTTTGGAGCCGACAAAAGTTGACATTCGAATATCAAACGATTGCCATCGTCTTCCTGATGCAATTGCGGCTTTTTCACAAAGCTGGGAGCGAAATCTTCAGCCACCCCCATGCTGAAGGTTCTCTTTTATCGTCAACGGGTCAGGCCCTTAAATTCTCTAAAAATAAAATTCGTGAACGACGTATTGCGATATTAATAGTTAATTCTAAATTATAAACATACACCGCTGAGTTCAACAGATTGTTATTAAACGTTTTAATACGTTTCTATCGATAAAACTGTGTCATTTCTATGAATCGAATCTATCGACGATTTATCAACGAGCACTTTCGAATCGCAATCAAAGACAACTCTGCATTCTCGATAGATGAGCACTGGTGTATTTCGTTGCACTTTCGTTTGCATATATGTAATACATATATATATATATATATACATACATATTATGTAGGTACCTACATCTATATTGTGGAGTTTTGCAACCTGTATTTACCTCCCAGACATGCAGCTAGCGCACGTCAAAAAGAATTTTTGTCGATATTTTTATCAACTTATTTTTATATATACATATATTTATTTGTGTTTGGCATCATATTAAAGAACTCGTGTTTTTTGCTATTAAAGACTTGCAAGCAATTTTAAAAAATTGTAAGTTACAAAAATTGTAAGTGCCATTCATACCAAAATATTATTGGCCATGATACCTACATAAGTTTAAAATCATTGATGGTGCGACTTCGCCAGCCGTCGTTTTCTTACACCAAGTAATAAGAAAGATGCTTATTTTTAGAAATTTGTTATAATACGGGTGAAAACGTTTCTTGCATCTAGCACTGCTGCCGGATGAAGCAAATTTTGAACGTCGGAAATGCATTTTTTTTTGGAAGTCGCACAAATTTTAGAGTGACCGTTTCTAGCAGCCTTTATGAATTTGGCACTAAAATGGTAAAAGAAATTTATGGCCACACAACATTTGCCTATTCAAAATAACAGAAAAAACCCATTCATTGCCTATATTGATAAGTCAGAATACCAATGTAGAATAAAAAAAAACCTATGCACTTTATGCAGCTTAGCAACTGATCCAAATTTGTGTCGTTCTTACCGTAAACAAAGTGCTCAAGTTTATAAATAATACTCAAAAAAAAAAAATTTCGCTCTCTAGCACAAAATATTGAATTGTTATAAAAATTAAAGCTAACCGTAGACTGCGTCCAATAAATCTATGTTAACAATCGAAAAAATTAAAGGTAAGAATAATTTTAAAGTTACTGTCAAGATTTTGAGATCACTCAAATTTGTAGTTGCAAAAAAATAAAAAAAAACTTAGAAGTTATTTAAGAAATGTGAAGAGTACTTAGTTGAACAGAAACGAAAGTAGGCGTGGCAAAATAAAATGAAACTTGATCTGAGTAACAAGTGTATATTTGTAGCTCTCTCTCTCTCTATCTTATAGTCTCGGAAATATAGTTGCCAATGCGGACAAACAGACGGACAAGGCTTTATACATGTGTAGAATTTATTCGGTCCACAAAAATAATACGCTTCTACCATATGGGGTAGAGTATAACAGTTTTTAATTAGAACACATTTCCAGTTCAGCAAATTAAGTAATTAACCAGTCTGCACATGCAATACATACATACATAGAAATATATTTATGTACATATATTTAGGTCCGGTTAAAGTATTGCACACGACTCATCAATGTTTTTTGGAAGACGGAAATTTGATCGTGTTCTCTCTATCGGTTTAAAAGTCGAAAAGCTAAAATGAAATTTTTAATGAGTTGTCCAGTTTATTTTTAGCAGCCGCAGTCACCGTACTCTATACAGACAAACTATACATGCATATACATACATATGTATATATTTCTTATGTATATAAGAAGAAATAGAAGAACATACATAGACTGAACGGGCAAGCGAGCCCTTCTAAACTGATTGGAAGTTCAAGAACAGATTGCATAGACTTCTAATTGTAACAGTAATTTTGCATGCATTTTGTCAATATAAAACTAATTTGTTGCATATACATGTATAGATATATAAATATATATATATATACATATAAGTAAAAAAAAAACCGCTAGACGATGCATTTATGTATATGTTTATATGTTGTTGGGCGCTGAATAAACATGTGGATATGTCTGTTATAAAAGTAGTCATCTCGTTAAATATGCATATTCAAATAAATACACATATTACTTAGCTGGTAACAGAGCTTTTTTACTTTTTCTAGAGATTTTCGTATAATAGACGAAGCATTTCTATTTATAAGTCCCACAACCGTTACACAATTCCTTGAATTAGACGCGTCTGTTTAGATTTTAATATGTATGTACATATATATAGAGATACCGCTATGCATACACACTTATGCATTTGTACATAAATATTTATAAAATTTATAAAAATCATTGAAGATATAACAGTTGAATTCTGTTTATTTTAAAATTTATATGAGCATATGATCACTTTATAGGCACTCTCACTTGATATATCATTTATGAAATCACAAATTTTCACACTCATATTCTTATTTATATTTAGTAAAATATGTAAAATATATAGTTTTATATATATTTATGTATGATCTTTTGTATTCTGATTATGTGTAGTGTGTGTGTAATTAAGTCGATACGTACAACTTGACTACAGATAACACAGTGCGATATAAAAAGCACAATAAATTATCCTTGCGTGCAAAACGAAGCGAACTCCCCGAGTGTTAAACTATTACTGAATTTTCCCGTAATAATCAAGATTCATCTTAGAGTCCACATTTCATTAATATCTGCTCTCTTTTTATTCTATTCATTCGTTCTCTTTTATACATGTGCATACACACCCAGCACAATACATGCACACCTCATCGAAGAGACAGGCAGTTTTTTAGTAGTTTTAAGAAAAATATAGAAAATATATGATTGTAACATATACATAGTTGTGTGAAACACTATTTACAAAAAATATGACAAATTAAGAATTTTGAATTTATTCCCGTTACACAAAATAGTATATGGGTACTAAAACATTGTTGCTATCATTAACCGTCCGGTATATTTTATATATATATGTAGCTCTCTTAACTTTTTTTTTATGAATTTGTATATTTTAAGACTGTTTTACACAGCAACACCGATTGTCAAGCTGTATAGAGATCTAATATAAACAAAAGTCATCAAATAAAACAAATGCATTACAAAAGCAAGTAAAAACTCCAAAAAAAAAAAAAAACAAGCGTAATTTCAAAGGTAGAGTTAATTTTGCACAAAATTATAATTAACGACTTTATGATTCCTAAGAATTTTGTTGCAATTAGATACAATGCTTAGAAATTAGTCATTAAATAATTTAATATAGCAAAGATCACGAAATTTGTATCTGTCAGTATTTGTTTTGGTAGTCAATCACAAATATTGTGGAATTTATGGTACACTTTGAACGCAAGTACAAATGGTACATTGATATTCAAAATATAGCGTTTAGTATTATTTCGGTATTTCGAAATCGGAAAAAACATCATTCGCTTTGTATTGTAGTTCCGTAATTTGTTAAGCGTATCGATACCCCGATAGACAACTTATTATTCAGCACTCAAAGCCATGACAAGCATCAAGATTAAAAAAAATTCGCTTTATGGAATTTCTTTCCAATATGTGTTTTTAGAGAAGATATGGTGAGGTTAATTAAAGCTTTCAATGATTTGATTATTTTTTTCTAGTACGTTTTTCATCTCGACACCATTAATGTCTCCCAATAAAGAATATATGTTCTCAAATATTTACAATTAATCAGAAGCAAGCACACCAAAGAAGTATCTATCACGCGTGCACCGGTTTTCACTTTTCGTTTTCGTCTTCGTTTTGTTACCAAAACAGAGATTTTCATTATTAGGTGTTCCGGTTTTCACAAGTTTTCGGTCATCGTTCTGCGATCGGAACGTTTCATTTCTTATTGCTAAAACAGCTGACTTGTGTTTTGGTCAGAAGTAAATAATGCGGAAAAATGCCTTTCGTAGGCCCAATTTCCTGCGTGGATAGAACTCACATAAGGAAATTTTTTATCATGCATACATGATTTATGCTTACCCCAGAAAGAAGTATATTTGCATTTGTCTTTTTTGCGAATAAAAATTGATATCAAAATTAAACAAAAAAAACAGTGAACGGCAATCAGCTGTTTTTCACAACAAAGGGTGATGCCACCTTTTTAATCGGTTTCATTCCGGTGATTTCAACAAATTTTTTTTATACAATTTTAGCACTTAAGTAATAAAATTAAATAAATTAATTTTTAAAAATCATATTTTACCCAACTTCAAATTTAGTGCCATTTGTTTCATTATTCAAGTATTTTTAACTTGCTTTTTCATACCACCAAAAGTATGGCAGCTTAGGCGATAATTCATGTCGGATTTATCAGTCAACTTTTTTTTTCCTTTTACGAATAAGATCCGATTTAATATAGAAAAAGGCATTTACTTTTAATTTCGCCAAGACAAACTTGCTCGATTTGCAACTCGAAAGAAACGGGAGCACCACGCCTGATAATATTAAGTTTACTTCTAAAAATGTACATTTTAATTTATATATAAAAACATTTTTTTGTATTATAATTTATTTTAGTATTAAGAATTTTAAAAAAGATTGTTTGTTCAAAAACAGAAGCAAAAATTAATAAGTAAATTATAAAACAAACTTTTTTATAACTGGCAACTTTAATTCCCTTGCATAGCTGAGCCGTTTTCACTCGCACGCATTGTCATGATTATAGAGGTACCAGCTGTTGCTGACGAGACTATCTTGCATAATTGTATCGTGTGTGTGACGTACGCTGCGTTCCAACTTCGATTTTCAAAATGAGCCGAAGACGCTTTGATGTTCTAATCGGCTCTACTGGGGAAGCTGATGCGAATAATACGGTTTTGCTTCAAGAGTTGGTTATTAACACAAAACGCATCTGTTGAAATGATGCGATTCTAAGGTGCAAGTTTTTATACCAAAGTGCCGTTACTGTAAAAGCTATTATGGGTTGCAAAGCTAACCAAAGTTTGATATGAAGAAGAATATCAAAGGTAATACATACCAATCAACCGAAAATGAGCAGTATAATAAATAAGTGCAAACAGATTAACTAAAATTCTTTTCCTATTTCTATGGCGACAAGTCCAGAAATTCTTTGCCTATTTTTATGGCCACAATATCCCAAGAACGAAAATATTGACCTGCGAAAAAACTTTATATTTCACAAGCATAACAAATTTTAGGGTTACAGTTTTTTTAACAAACCAATTCTCTTAAGGAGAAAATCGCTCGTACGCTTTCTTTTCTTTGTTTGTAATTTTAAAAATATGGCAAATGGAATATTTGTATATTGATATGGTACTACGCCTAATACTAGAGTGCAAAATATACATACATACCAATTGACAGTCAAAGCAAATAATTCCCCTAGTAAGTAGGCGTTTTAGCCCATACAAAAGAATTTCTTTAGTAACTTCGACGATTTTATCTGATCGCAACCATAAAATCACTATAATATAAAAAACTATAATTAGTATTGCACTGTTATAGCACTACTATAACAAGCACAAATGATGTCAGTCTGAAGATTAAGCGGAGGATAACACTTGCCAACAGGTGTTACTTTGGGCTCAGTAGGCAGTTCAATAGTAGAGCTCTCTCTCGACGCACAAAAACCACACTCTACAAGACGCTCATTCTTCCAGTACTCCTATATGGTGTGGAGTGCTGGACAGTGGCGCAGTCAGATACAGCTGCTCTTGGAGTGTTCGAGAGAAAAATTCTTCGCAAAATCTTTGGTCCAATCTGCGTGGACGATGTTTATCGCATCAGATACAACCACGAGCTGTATGAGCTGTACGGTGATGTTGACGTAGCCAGTCGAGTGAAATCTCAAAGACTTCGCTGGCTGGGCCACATTGCCCGTATGGATGAAGACGCTCCGGCTCGTAAGGTGTTTGATGCGGTGATTGTTGGGACACGAAGGAAAGGACGACCCCGAACGCGTTGGCAAGACCAGGTGATGGAAACCCTGTCCACACTTGGTGTTACCAACTGGCGAAGGCGCGCTCAGGACAGAGACGCGTGGAGGCACATTGCGCTTCAGGCCGAGACCCGATAAAAGGGTTGTCATGGCCATATACAATGTAATAATAAAATAGTATTGCACGAACTAAGATCTCTTAAATTTAATGTTCGGATAGATTTCGGTTGGCTTTGATTTCGAGAACTCTACTTACGTAAATGTTTCCTTACCTATTTTGTGCATATCCTATTTTTTCAGGATAAAAACTTTGAAAAATTATTTCATTTTTATTTAAATATTGAACTCATTTAAAACAACAACCAATATACATATATTTTTCATGCTGATTTCTTTTCATTTATTTGGAGTTCAGCATAATAAAACATGATTAACAAAATGCGAAAAAGACGTGCGAATGTTCCTTTAGGAGCTGTTCCCAGATGAACTAACAAAATATGTTTTGCTGCTCAATACATTACCAGCGCTTTATTTCTATATCAGCTGGAAATGTACTTATACAAATGCCTGTTATAAGATTGTTGATTGTTCGGAGCTTATCCGAAAAAATAAATTTCATATTGTTACGATTTATTGCTAGAATAAGATCTATACACTATTCTAGATAGTTTAAGTCCACCTTCAAATATGCTAATTCCGCAAACGATCTCAATCAACTTGCAAATAATTATTTACGTTATTTTATTATACAATTTTATCTTTTTAAATTATACATGCTGATTAATTGGTCTCAATAGTTTGAGCCCGTAATTTAAAAGTGCTTATTATTAACAATAATTTGAGTCGCAAGTTTTTAAGCTAAATTAACATTATTTAATCTTGCCAAAATTACTGAATCGACTTAGGGCATGATTGGGCGGAGATTTACATATTAATATTTTCCCACTTCGATGCTTATGACAAAAAAGCAAAGAAGAGTTAGAGATATGTAAATTCGTTTTGTTCGTGTTTTGTGAGTTGGCTGTCAAAGTCTCTACCGATATAAAATGCTTTTACATATGATATTAAGACTATTTATGCAATCTTTGATTGATGGAAATGATATATAGTTATATAGTGATTTTGCTTCACAAGAAACAATCTTAAACCCAAGGTGAATAAAAGCAAGATGCAAAAAATTGTTGTTTTCCGGAAACGTGTGAGTTATTATGATTGCCACCAGATGGCGCTACACTATTAGCTGCAGCAGCCGCTGCTGCATAGTTATAGCTCATGTGTGCATATGACGGTATTGCAGGCGATGATGTACTATCGTTGGCAAAACCTTGACCATGGCTCATTTGTATGGGACTACAATTCGATTGGCGATGATGCTCCATTGGGGGGTGATGGGCGGCAGAGATACTACTAAGGGTATTTGGTGCCGTTGGTGGTGCTATTGGCAGTGGAGGCGGTGGCAATCCGTAATTCAAATGTGCTTCGTAATCAGCTGCATCATTATTAACACTTTCTGTCCCATTCGAGCCGTGCGTATTTGATGTTGCTATATTTGGACTGCTGCCGACAGTTGCAACATCATTTGCAGTTGGCGTTCCCAGACCTGCAAGATTATGATGAGGTGCTAAGACGGGCGGAGGACGAAGTGGCATATGGCACGGATACATGGATACGGATGGTGGTGTCAGGTCTCTCTGTTGCAAAATTGGTGATGAGGGAGCCAAGGATCCCATTGTTGGATGACTGAATGTAGGTATTGATGTCACAGAACTGAAATTAAAAATATATTTTTTTATATACATATAGTTTATAATTACTTGCAATTAAAATTCAAACTTTACCAACATAACAATTTAATTGATTTGAAATTGTCTATTGGGCTTAAAAAAAACCATTTACATATTTTATTGTATTGTTTTCGCATTGTCAAGTTCTGAAAAACTTTCATCACTATCCATATAATACATGGATACTCCAAGTCTTAAAGCAAAAAGTACATTTTGAACAGTATTATTGAGGCCCTAGGAAAGTCGATCGCAACGATAAGAAACCCAAAGCCTCTTCGTCTCATTTTGAAGTTGAAGTACATACATATATTGGGCTTACATAATATCAGCAGACCCAACTATGCCGTATTTACTCGTAACTGTAATCATATAAGACAAAAGCAATTGCTGATGTCTTCATTTTCGAGACTTTCACGTCAGCAAAACAAAATTGAGTTGTCTTTGTTCCTAGCCACGCAGTTGCAAAGCTTCACGTGCAAATACGTGTACCAATCAGTGTTGCCAACTTGGCTATTTTCTAGCCAGATTTGGCTATTTTGCATGACCTAAAACTAGAAACCACTCAATTTTGCTAGAGCCTGTTATGTTGGCTATTTCACAAAAAAAATTTGCTATTTTTTAGCTATTTAAAATTATTTGTAATATTTGATTATATTTATTTATTTAAAGTCGGCTAAAAAAAAGTGGACCTTCAAATTTAATTTTCGGAAATCGTATATTGGCAATAGAGACGTTGTTTGTGGCTATCGATATATACACACCACGTTTACCGCCCAGCGTGACCGAATTGTGTATTTTAAATACTAAAATATTATTTACCCCTTTGTAGCTTTTGGGTACTTGGTATTTTCATAACATTGTTTCGCGCTCGCAATGCTACCATCTCTACATTCAAATTCACTGATTATTGTATTTGTGCGGAAGTTTCTTAAAATGTATAAACAAAAAGTTCGCGATGCTTGGTTGGAGGATCCCCAACTTAAGGACTGTATGGCAAAAGATTTAACTAACAAATCAAAAGTATTTTGCAAATATTGCAAATGCACATTAAATGCAAAGTTGTGGGACTTGAAATCGCACGTTGAAACTAAAAAACACAAGCTAAACCTTGATGTACGGCGAGGTAACTTAAGAATAGAGTTTCCCAAAACATCTACAGAGACATCCTCAAAGGAAGCTGCTCTCTGCTTGTATTTGTGGCTCAACACTGTTCAATCAGTTCGGTTGACCACCTTAATAATTTGTGCGCGCAAATCTTTAAAGAAAGCCAGTTAAAAATTCATTGTTTTCAGTACGACGTCCCCCATAAGTACCTTTTACAGATTGGTACAATGGGAAAGTATTTGAGTTCCGAGGAGGTGGAAATTGGGCAATTTTTAAACAATTTGCTTATCGAGGAAGAATCATTAAATAATCAACACTGAATGTACAAAAATATAAGATTTTGTTATTGAAAACTAACGGCTATTTTAATTTAATATTTTTTAAGAAATCTTGCTATTTTTGGCTATTTTTTTATGCTTTCAGTGCTATAAACGACCAATAAGAGTTGGCAACACTGGTACCAATACATACAAATGAAAGCACAGCGCAACGAAATACGCACGTGGCTTATGCCATGAGCCTCATGGCTCCGGATGCTATTAGCATATATCAAAATATCAATATATCGATATTTTTGTCTAAAAATGATATATTTATATCGCGTTATTTTGTTTGCTCAAATATCGGAATTCCGATTTTTTTTTTTTTTTGATATTTTTGTCTTTGGTCACTCTGAACTCTGAGCTCTCATAATAGCTCCATCGCAAATGATCATCTAAACGAGCCGGAGAACAAAGAATTAAAACTCTATCCTACCTTTCCCAAAGCTGCATGGGAAAGCAATCTGCTTGAGGTGTGGAAATCCCACAAATTAACTATGCCGGGTCCTACAAGCTAGCAATGAAATATTTAATTACCCCAAATACTTTGGTACCGTCAGAGCGGCTGGCGTCCGCCATCAAATGTGTTGTATGCGACGCTAGAAGTAGGATGACGGACGCACACATAACGGAAAGGGTGTTTTTAAAATCACTTCAAACTGAATATTGGTAACATTAAGTACAATAAATAAATAAAATATATACATATGTATATATATATATATATACAAAAGAAACTTATTGTCTCTTTATTGTGGGCGAGAAATATTTTTATTTTACACAAAAAATCTCAAAAATATCTGATATATCGATATTTTGATGTGATATTTTAATTATCTTTTTTTTTTGATAAAGAAAATATCGATACGATATTTTTCAAAATTTTTAACAACTGCTGCGGTCGGGCTTTGAATTTCGTAATGTGCTGGATAGGCTCTGGGTTTCGAATCGCAGCGCTGGGTT
The DNA here is from genome assembly GCA_035046325.1 of Drosophila niveifrons. Classification (NCBI taxonomy): domain Eukaryota; kingdom Metazoa; phylum Arthropoda; class Insecta; order Diptera; family Drosophilidae; genus Drosophila; species Drosophila niveifrons. The sequence goes on along the minus strand of JAWNOC010000058.1, from coordinate 1,326,225 downwards.
TTTTGGTGTCGCAATAATGCGTTAGAAATTATACGTTTTTCTTTAAGTTATGGGATTCTCCATGTATTGTATGGTTAGTGCTATAATTCTGCCTATAGCATTAGTTATCACCCATTGCTTGTATATTTTTTTGGTATTTTGGAACGAATTGATCAATATTCTTGTGACTTTGTTTTTGGAAGACTAAGAACTTTCTACATACCCATATCCGTCACTCATTGATATAGTATTATGATGCATGCTCGAATACATGGCACTCATTGAGTTACTGAATCCATTATTAAAAGAAATGCGCGGTGATATTGATTGGACGAGTGTGTGAGCAACATGATGATGTTGATGTTGATTAGCTCCAACTCCCGGTGAACATGTAGTGTCCCCGACATCTTCATTTAACCGACATGCATCAATGCCATGAGTTCCAGTCCGAGCATCCAGTGGGCATCCTGAAGTTGAAATGTGCGCTTCGGTAGTCTCCGCTCCGACTGTTGAGGTTGATATGGGAAGTGGTGACGCCACAGCATTTAGACCACCTGAATATTTCGTAAAAATAAATAAAATTATTATTTAAATAGACCCCGATTGACTGATCGATTCATTGATTGACTGATGAGGCTATCAACGCAACATCAGAAGGTTTTATCGTCACGAAATCGCAACTGATCATGTACAAGTATAAAAATGTTATCGAAATTGTTGAAAAATTAATAGTTTAAAATACAAGATACACTTGGTGCCAAACTTTCGCTTTTATTAAAGTTTACATCCCCAGCTATTTCGACTTGTGGAGTTTTGTAAATCTACCAAGATTTTTTTTTTAAGCCTTTTATTTTATAAATTGAATATAATAAATGCCTCAGCAATAAAAAGATCGAAAATTCAATACAGACAATTTAATTAAATTGATAAACAAATTCAATTTAATTCAATCGGTCAGATTAGAAATATATATGACCAAATAGTCTATTTGGCATATTTTTAAAAGGTATTTTTGTGGTATATTATTTTGATGCGTTTGCTTTTTTTAAATTGAATAAGCGGGCACACTCGACTGTAGCTTTCTTGTTTATACCCGCTACCCATAGGGTAGAAGGGTATTATAACAGGTAGAAGGAGGCATCTTGATCAGCGTCAACAGCCGAGACGATATAGCCATGTCCGTCTGTCTGTCTGTCTGTCTGTCTGTCTGTCTGTCTGTCTGTCTGTCTGTCCGTCTGTCCGTATGAAACACTGGATCTCAGAGACTATAAGAGATAGAGCTATAATTTTTTTTCGACAGCATTTGTTATGTTTGCACGCAGATCAAGTTTGTTTCAAATTTTTGACACGCCCACTTCCGCCCCCGCAAATCAAAAAAATCGAATAACAAGCGTAATTTTAAAGCTAAAGCTGCGAATCTTGGTGTATATAATAATAACAATACTATTTATGATTTCTAAAAATTTGGTTGCGATCAGATAAAAATTGTGGAAGTTATTAAAGAAATACTTTTGTATGGGCTAAAACGCCCACTTACGGGTGGTCTCAGATGCTTTGGCCGACAATCTGGTATATTATGCCGTCTATGGTATATTTTGAATGTTAGTACCATATTGTTATACTAATTATACCATTTGGTATATTTTTAGTATATTGCAGTATTTTTGGTATATTTTGAAAATAATACCGCAATATTTTGCTTTTATTCAAAATGGGTAGCGGGTATCTCACAGTCGAGCACACTCGACTGTAGCTTTCTTACTTGGTTTTTTTTTATCTCAAGTTTTACGTGTTCTGACAAAAAAAGGTTTAAAAGATTTACAAATCTGCAGCTTGTCTTAATAGGTAAAGTTATAACTTTTATGAATGTTTCACATTAAATTGTACAGAGTTCTGTTACAATATTATTGGAAAAAAAAGGTATAATGGTGTTTATTAGGATTTACTTACTGCTACTAGAAGCAACCAAATCTGAAATAGAAACTGGTGCTGACGATGTGGACGGTGAAGCATTAGTGCCGAGTGTCGAGTTTGGAGTTCGACGTTGGTTCCTTAGCTTTTCCTCTCGACGCCACTTTGCACGGCGATTTGAAAACCAGACTTGAATTCTCGCTTCGGGTAATCCAATCTTTCCAGCTAATCGCTCACGGGCAAAGACATCTGGATAATGTGTTCTTTCAAACTCTGAAATTAAAAAAACAAAACATTTTTATTATCCGATCAAAGCCAACCAAATTTCAACCGAAATACAACTTTGGGAGATTTTAAATATCGAAACAAAGTTGATATTTAACTTGTAATTTGGGGATAAACACATTTTACAAATATACATATTTGTTACAATTCATAATTGTTAAGCTAATTTAAAATTATTGGGAGTTTTGAATTTATCATGCCCATTACCATATTAACAAACAAATATAAAAAAAACTTTTAGTATCTAATGACCCTTCTGCAGCTCTAAATAGTCGCCAGTATTATTCACATAAGGAAAAAAGTGACTTAAGATGCCAGAGTGTAAATAAAATTACAAATTAAATATGTCATCGTTGATCAGATCAAGTATTGTCAAAAAATGTATGTTTAACTACACAAAACAAAGCCACATATAAGAATATATTTAATACCACTTTTTGTTTAGTTTTGAAAAGGGCAACATTTAATTGCCAATTTCTTTTTTTTACGTATTATACTCCCTAAGTCGAAATCCCTAATTTGTGTATGATAAAGTTTTTAATAGAAGCTATTCCGGATAGCACGATGCAAGAGTTGTGGTGGATTTGTTTTGAAATGTTGCCATTTTGTAAAATCAAATTACCTTTTTCTAAACTGTCAATCTGTTCATTTGAAAATGATGTACGATTTCTTTGTAATTTTCTTTTTAATATCATTCTGGCTTGATCATCTTCCATAGTTCCAGTATTGGATGTGTCACCGTTGGAATTCTCCCCTTCCCCGGAGCCCGTTTCGTCCGAATGTTGACCATCGAGCTCTGTTAATAGGGAAATTAAAAAATGAAAATATATATGAAATATGTTAAAATCTACAATGTTTTCAGACTAAGTGACTTATATAGTAAGCATACTATTTGTAAGTACAATCAATATTCACGATAGCTAGGTTGAGAGCTCAAGAAAGAGCAACATCAATTTTATCATTAAGTTTCACATGCACATCAAAAATGCCGCTGGCCACAACATTTGGATCTCAGCTTGTCACTTTTCATTCATGTATTTTAATGTGTAGCTGTGTGAGTGTGTGTGAGTGTAACTGGCAGTGAGTATTAGTGAATCTGACAGAGCAAATAGATGCTGATAGCTCTGAGACATGCCGCAGGTTCTTGCAACCAAGTCCAGTTCAGAGAACACGTCACTTGCCAAATAAACTGCAATGTGACAGCCAACAACAACAGCGACGTGAAGTAAAAGATAGCGTCGATGTGATATAAGGGAGTATGGAAAATTAAACAAGAGAGCATGAGCATGAGAATAAAAGACAACTGAAGCTAGCTAGAGAGAGTGAATTCGTTCGTCCCTGTCCCTGGTGGAATATATTAGAAACATAAACTGATAAGGCGACAATTGTGGAGGATGAGGATTTCAAAGCTATACAATTTTATAAATATGTATGTATTTTTTTTGTTGTGCTTTTTCTATTTATGCACCCCATCATCATCACTACGCCCTGAACGCTTTATAACCATACTCCATGCTCACCTCCACTCCACACTCGGTTTCACTCCATCCCCCCAGCACAACCCTTGCGAGTATGGTTACATCCCCCCAATGCAATGGTTTGGCGTTTAATGAAGTGTCATCGCCTGTAAAATGAGTCTGTAAATCGTATTAACCAACTACACGGTTTAGAGAAGACTTTGTCAAGTACGACGACAGCAAACTCCCGTTAACGTTTTGCCCAAGGCTACGTACGGATTGCGGATTATACAGATACAGTAGCTGCCGCCTTACACACAAACACGCGGTTGAAATTTACCCACAGAGATTTGGTTCACCAGAATCTTTGTGTTGTGATGAGGCTAAACTAATTATAAGAGCCTAAGTAAATATACATATGTACATACAACAATCTCGATTTGTATTTGTTACATATTGACGCTTATATAAGAAGTTCGGATATGTGATACGCGTAAAGTTTTATTGTTTTCAATTATTAAGACATTGTATAGCACGGCGATCTCATGTAATTATATTTCGAATTCAGTCATAACTAAGTACATAAATATTTTATTCAATTTTATGTTGTTTGTATTTATCATAATATTAATCTAATATCCTTGTACAAACAAAAAGAAAAATAACATTTCATGTATCACGGATAGACTGCGATGTGTATAGAGTATATAGTATAGAATTGTCTTTAATTATGATTAACTTGTATTGTATATTCGCACGATTGACCTCATCTAAGAATAGCTAGAGATAGAGTAGAGTACTACGAAATCTTTAGTATACACTTGCATACGCTCTCACACACTAAAATCAATTTTATCTGTTCCTCTTTACTTGATTTCCGAATCGACTACGCAGTCAGTCGGTCGACGCTTGGATGACTATATAAAAAATTGTCGTACATGCGTAAATATGAATAGCACGTGACCAAACACTCACATTTTGATTGGCCCTCATCACTACGAAAGAATTTCAGGTAGCTTACGTTTTTATACCCCACTTTGCAATGGACAATAATGCAGTTTTAAGTAGCTAAACCTTATTAGGTATATTTTATCAATTAAAGCAAAACATTAAAATTATGCAAAAATATACCTAAACTACAAGTATATGCGGTATATTTTAAAAATGTACTGCAGTATTTTGCTTTTATTCGAAAATGGGTAGCGGTTATATCTCACAGTCGAACAAACTCGACTGTAACTCTCAATTTATGGGAGTGGAAGGGGGTGGCAAAAATCGGAAACTATCTAAACAAGTGCTGTCGAAAACTATGTAGCTCAATCTGTTATTATTCTCTCCGAGATCCAGTGTTTCATACGGACGGAAAGGTGGACGGACAGACGGTCGAATGAAAGAATATTATTTGACCGCTATTCGAATAGTGATCTAAATTATTTTTTTCTTTTGTATATTAGATTATTTAGTTATAAGAAAAATTGTGTAGATAATATATATAAATTGAAGTTTTCATAAGATAAATTTTATAAGAATTACAATAAACATTTTATTTCTGCATATATTTTTGAACGTATTTTTGTTTTGCATATTCCGAACTACGCATCTAAGCACAGTATTTTCTGCATGACCTGGACAACAGACTGGTTGGTAGACAAGTCCCCAGCGCAGCCGAGGGAAATTTAAATTTCCCTCTGGCTGACTTGATACTTTTACGAGTCTTGTAAAATATCAGTTCCGCATATACGGGCAAAAGAAGAGGAAATGTGCGCTGAGTTCCTGTGTCTACACAGGACGGAACTGGTGGAAAACCGCTATGTTGTCTGCTAATAAAACACAATTGGGTCTTTATAGCGTTCATTTTTACACACAACTCCTGATAAGTGCACACTTAAAAAAAAAAATAATAAAAGAAATAACACTCTTGACCGCATCAAAACACTTACATATATGAAAGATATGAACAAATTAAATAATTTTATTATTTTCTTTTACGAGTATCAAATAAAATCGACAATTTCGCAAAATTGTGAAAAATCTTACCTTTTTTAAGTATGGCGTCGTCTTCGGTGATAGAACAGTTACTTAAATGAACATTTGGCGCCCCAATATCTATGAGATCAGTTCGAGGGCTTAGAGAATGACAAGGAACCGTTGTAGGGACATTATTATTGTATCCAGTTGCAGACGCTATAACTTCTGATGCAGTAGCAACATGGCTGGTACTCGGAGGTGATGTATACCAAGATCCAGCGGAATAATGTCGAGGTGGCCAGCCCTGCTGTGGATTATGTCTATGGGGTTGTTGTAGCGTGTGATTCGCGTGAGGGGAAATGGGACTGAAATGGTGTGGCATGCTTGTAATAACCTGACCCTGACCCTGACTTTGGCACTGAACGTCTAATAGTACAGAGCCGCCGTTTTGAGTGTTTAGCGAACGGAGCTTCTCATAAATCGACTCTTGCTCGCTACCCTCTCCAGAGTTACTAGCCCCACCGCTCTCCGATGAATTGAGTGGTGTCGCTGTTTGTATCAGATCGTTTGTAGAACTTGATCCGGCGCTACTTGACAGTCCACTAACGATAACGGTGTTAGGTGTTCCGTTTCTGCTTGGGTTCGGATTCGGATTGCTATGCGAACTGATGCTCTGGTTCGATCCACTACTTTGTTGCTCTTTTTGTGCCGCCAAGTTACGTAAAACGCGGTTTATAGATGATACCTGAAACCACAGAAAATTATCATCTAATATTCTGAAATTTGTCAAATTTATCGGTGCTTGTGCTTAACTTTGTTGTTATATATACTGAAATAATAAAATAAGAAAACTCTCCTCACTAACACAAATCCTAGCTTACATTGTGTCATTACATTAACCAATACATTATAACTTTATATTGCCCTTATACACAACAGTTGTCATGTAAACAACAGTATTTTTCTATCATAAATCAAGTTATTATGGGTAAATTTACTGAATCTTTAACTCCTGGAGGAGTAAGTGTTAAGTGCTCAGCAAGCTGTCAATCTGCTTTTCGATGTTTGTATGTACATACTATATATACTACTATTATACCGTTCGTTTTAGGCGATCAAAGCCTACATTATAAAAAATTGTTGTCTATTGTCTTATTAATTTTTCCAACGAATTCATGCTGTTCAAAAATGTATTTTGGTATAGCTGGGTACCTTAATGGTACTGCCGTTAGTTAGTACTTCAACTTCCAAGATAATCTCAGAAGCCAGCCTATTTTAGTTGTTGCTTTTATTTTGATTATTTAATATATATATATATATCTAAACAATATAAAGTCGGAGATTCTAAATTTGTTTCCCTTCAGACGCAAAATATTCGACTTTCCCATTTTTGGCCACCGAGTATAAAAATATTCTTATCATTGAAACGTAAGCTCATACAAACTTTAGCATAACTTGCTTGTAAAAAAACTCGATTGGAGATGATTTTATTCTTCAGGCCAAACTATCGATCTTTATGAGCCAATGTGACACATACTTGTACATACATAATTGTCACAGATTTTGAATTTTATCCTCGAATAGCAAAGTTAAAATATATCGCGTTAAATTAACTCCGACGCTGAATGAAGCCAGTTTCTTTCGGTTGCCGCTTTTTTTTTTAATTTGAGTTCCATTATTATTTTAAGGGCAAAGCCTGCGCATGACAACGTTTTTGGAATTAATTCAAAAAGTAAAAATAATAAAACTGCAGTAAAGGCAACGGAAAAAAAACAACAGCTAACAAAAAATTGAAAGAAAAAGGAATGAAAGTAAAAATCGAGCAAACACACACAAAGGAACGTGTAAGAACAGGGAAAAGTTCAGTTGACTGGAAAAATTAGTCAGAAATGTCGTTTCAAGGGAACGGAAACCTACGCTTTGTACATACATGCATACATACATATATAAAATTCAGTTTGAAAATAAAATGGGCGCCATAACTATTATTTATATGAACCTCTGTGCATACATATACATATGTAAGAACACTTATACATATGTATGTATGTACATACTCCACCAAAAAAGGAAAAATTGCATTATTGCGAAAAAGTGTGCATTTGTATTTAAATCAGACGAAAATGTAGCATAAGAAAAAATATCAAGTGAAAAACGCGTATGCCGTAACATTTTTATTATTTTAAATAAAAATGAGTTTTATAGCTTTAATGAGAGCTAAGTATTATTTTGAAAATACTCTTCTTAATCTATAAGATTAAAATTTACTGTTTTTTAAATGTTTCAGTTCATATTATTTTTTTCATTGAAAATAGTTTCGCACGTGACATTTTTGGATAGAAAATGTATGTATGTATGTATGGACATACATATATTATTTTGTACTTGATTTGTAGTTTTTAGCGGGCACACACAGCAAAGCTTTCTTAGAAAATATGTTTTTTTTGTACCTTTCGACACAAAAAATGCTGATAAATACACCTTTACACAGTTTAAAAAAGATGGTTGGATTTTAAAGGATTTTTCTTTGATTTATACGTAAGTGGTGTACATACAAAACATAAGCATATCAAGCATATCTAGCAATAACGGCTGCTCCTCCCCTTAACGCATTTACCACAATTTTAGAATATCGCGACCCATCCCATTCCATTTCATCCCACCCTATTGCAAAAGTCCGTCAAAGGTCTATTGTCGTTCAATCGTGCAATCCATTCTGTTACTACTGCTTCTGCTTCTGTTTCTGTTTCCAGTTACAAACCGAACCAAAAATTGTAATATCCCCTTACGCGTGAATTTCAACGCCTAACGCTGCTTGTGGTAGCTGCCTGACTTGCTTAGATTTTTATGTATGTATGTATATACATGGATGGCATGATTTGTATTTATTTAAGATTTTGCGTTTTTCATATATATTTCCAGCACTGATTTCCCTTTTTGTCGCTTAGTGTACATAAAAGATTTCTTTTCCATTTGAATGAGCACATTTTCCACACACAACTGTCAATGGGGGAAATATTCAATGCAGGCCATTGGCATCACTGTCACAATTCAATTTTTTCGTACTTATACAATAGAAAAAATTATCGCAATGCTAACTAAGAGTGAAAAAAAAAAAGAAAGAGGCATAAAAACGGAGCTGCAAACAATTCAAAAGATTAAAATAGCGATCAAAATTGGTAAGCATAATGTGATGCCTAAAATATAGCAAAAAATTACATACAAATTGCTCATCTCATCCAAAATGAAGTCAAATACTAAGTATTCCAAAAAGAAGAGGAACTTTTATTGTTTGTTTTGTTCTTCATTTAAGAAATTGATTGGTACTTATAGGTAAACTAGGAAATAGATGCCACTCATATCTTAATTAACATAATAAAGTAGGTTAAAAATCGTTTTATTTATTAGACAGGTAGGCTTTGAACTTCCGATAAACAAAAAAAAGTTATGAAAAACTAATTAAAATGATATGATGGTGTGACTTCATAATATGAATTGTTACCAATTCAATTGGTCAATCAGTGTTGCCAGAGTCGCTTTTTTCCCGTCAAATCAGACTCTTTTCAAATGCAATTTGCTAGAAAAATTGCAAACAGCGCTTCATATATTAGCATGATAACGGAGCTCTCTATCTGAACTAAGCCCTCACTAAGGCTTGTACCTCCAACAACTTTTGTAAAGTGAGAATAAGTATAAAAAATTTGGTTATTACAATACTAAATACATTATATATAGTGATAGAGACCCTCATCAAACCATGAATTTCTTTCATTTTTGTTGAATGAAAACCGCGGGCTATCTTATCTACATATGTATATATAGTAAGTATTACACGCAAATTGATGTTAACAAGCAATACTTACACTTGGAATGTTATCATTTGTGCAAACATTTTCCTGTAATAATCTGTCTCGAATCTCCCAAGCAAATATGCTAGGACATTCTCGTTTGTATTGTGAAATTTTACTAACAACTTCAGCGGTGGCGACCCTTGGCTTAGAGCCTCCAATTGCTCGGGGTCGAATACTTCCTGTTTCGTAATATCTGAAATCAAAAATAATAATCATAATAATTGTTGTATATAGATACTAAACTAGCAAAAAATGTTTTCAGTGACAAAAAACCTAAGCTGAAAAAATTAAAAAAAAAAACAAACAACTTTTTAAGGTTATTCTTACAGTTTTGGATTAGGGCGCAACTTTTCGTGATTTATTGCCAAAGCTATTTTTAAAGAATATATATTTCAGCTACACTTTGACTTCAGCATAAATAAATGTTTTATGAATCTATCTTTACATTCAGAATACATGAATACAATGAGTGTTATGTGGTCAATAAAAGGCCACACTTTTGACCAAAGCAACTGACTGTAGTCCATCGTTTCTCGAATGTTTTCAAAGTTGTTCTCTTCACTTAAACAAGTAGGAAAGCTTCAGTCGAGTGTGCTCTACAGTGAAATACCCGCTACCCATTTTTAATGAAAGCAAAGTACTGCGGTATTTTTAAAATACACCGAAAATACTGCAAAATACTAAAAATATACCAAATGGTTGATCGCAACCAAATTTTCAGGAATCATAAATACTATTGTTATTATTATATACACCAAAATTCGCAGCTTTAGCTTTAAAATTACGCTTGTTATTCGATTTTTTGATTTGCGGGGCGGAAGTGGGCGTGGCAAAAATTTGAAACAAACTTGATCTGCGTGCAAACATAACAAATGCTGACGGAAAAAGATTATAGCTCTATCTCCTATAGTCTCTGAGATCCAGTGTTTCATACGGACAGACAGACAGACGGACATGGCTAGATTGTCTCGGCTATTGATGCTGATCAAGAATATATATACTTTATAGGGTCGGAGATGCCTCCTTCTACCTGAAGGCGACTAGACATTTTCGACATACATTCCACAAATTGTTAATAAAGCATTTAATCTTATTCGCAATTAGTTGAAAGTTGTATAGGTATTTTTTGTCTTAAATTGTTTAGTAAATATTTGTAATAGACAGACGGAGGCATCTCGGACACCATAAATTTTAGTTGACAATTTGGGATGTTTCACACTTTTCTGTCGTAGACTACTACGAGTAATTTATTGGTATACGAAATAACGTTTTTTGATCATATTACAATATTTAGTATATTTTTGAAAAATAATATGTTATGCTTTTATTGCTAATAGGTGTTGATATCCTGAGAAGAACAGGCAGGACGCTCTTGTAATACTGTACTCACCTGCCCAGAATTTTGCTTACGCATCCATTGGAAACTTGTAGGATGCGAGATATATCACACGGTCGAGCTCCGGAATGAGCTAACTCGACAATTTTTTGTCGAGTCGAATCGGGTAATGGGCGTCCTCCAACAAATACGCCGCCCAATTGATTGACACCACTGTGGCCTGAAATATTTGAAATATTCAGTAATGCATTATAATTATAATGATTAATATGATTTCAATAGTTTAATTCAAAAATATCAAATTATTCATAGTTTTCCAATAATGCAATTGCTGAATTAATTTCCTTTTCATTTTTTAATAATCTTATCTTAGGGATTACAAATTGTTAGAGATTCCAAATTTTAATATCCGTTGAAGATTATTTAACTGAGTGCTAACATTAGAAGATACCCACAGTGAATATCATATCATATTATTATCATTATATGGTATATTGATGCATTTGAGTACTTGTTAATAAACTGACCTTTGTCGCTTTTTATTACTTTGGAGTTCTATAGTGGCCAATAAATTATTCCACAAATTAAAGAAAACATATATATTGAAAAGAAGATAGCAAATCTTGATTTAAAAACTTTCTCGATTATAAAAAAATATATTGATACAAGAATTTTCGATAGCGTTGTTAGCTTTTTAAGATAAATTAAACAATAAAACTACAGTGGAGTATGTTCGACTGTGAGATATCCGTTATCCATTGTACCTAATTAATATTCCACATATTACATATAAAATATAATAGATAGTCAGACCCATAGAAAAGAATTTGGTAAAAAAAAAACTTTTCGAAGATTTTAAAGTAACATTTTTGTATGGGGAAACGATCAACCAATTTAGTACTGTATCAATAAACTTAAAGTAGTATTTGATATATTTTTAGTATTTTTGGTATATTAATTCGGTATATCTTAAAATTAATACCGCAATAGTTTGCATTTATTAAAAATGGGTAGCGGGTATTTCACAGTCGAGCACAATTGACTGTAGCTTTCTTACTTATTCATATCATTTCCTTTCCAAGTTTAGGTACATATATAATATATATATATTGGGTGGGACTTTTGAAAACAATATCAATGCGAAACATAATTTTTGTAGTTTATCTGAAAAAAAATGCGCTCAACACTTCTTTTTGGGTGAAGTATTTAAGTTTCTGAGTATTTCAAGAAAAAAGATATCCACATTTGATTTTTCAGCATTTTCAAAATAACAATATCTCTTATTTCATCCGACTGCTAAGCTAATAATTTCAGACAATGCGTACCAACGACCTCAGCACTCCAAAACCCAATCAAGCATTGATTTCAACACAAAATTCTTGGAATCTGCGTATCAATTTAATTCCTACTTGTAGCCAATGGAGCAGACAAATATCTGTCAATTATTCCCTGTTATCTATGGTCTCTTTAAAAAAAATAAGATAAATAGTAAGGTATGGTCTAATCCCTACAACAACGGGATCAAATAAGTTCTGCTCCTTTCTTTTACACTTGGAAACCAGTTTGAGTATTTATCAATAAAACTGACTACACCACCAAAACAGTGAGTGTAATATATAGATATAGATATATGCATGTGTAACTTTTCATTGTTTTGGAGTTCGACAAATTAAAGAAAATATATATTGAAAAGTAGATTGAATTGATATTGATTTGAAAACTTTGCGATCCCAAAAAAAATGTGTTGAATAAGAATTTTAGTATAAAAAAATCTTAAATCAATATTTCGTTTTTCAACCATTTCAACTCAGGTTACAAAATTTTTTTTTCGAATTTTGTTCATGGTTCTTAAAACAAGAATTTGAAATCTTGGTATATCGATATAGTCCTACATTCAAAATATACCACAGAGTGCAAAATTGACCAGGAAAAGCAATTCAGACACCTTTTGCAATTTTCGTCAGATCGCAACCAAATTTTCAGGAATCCTAAATACTACTATAATAAAAAAATCGAGTTTTAATTTTACGATTGTTGTTTGATTTTCTTCGATTTGCGGGATGGCCAAAATCGAGATCAAATTCATATACCTCTTATAGTCTCTGAGGTCTAGGTATTCATACGGACATGGCTGCATTGTCTCAGCTATTGACGTTAATCAAGAATATATTTAATTGATTAAGTCGGAGATGCCTCCTTATATAATATATAGTTATAATACCCTTCTATCGTATTGGTAGCGGATATAAAAACACAAAATTCTGTTTCGCTTTTTTTGTTTTAGACAATCTTAATAATAGAATGTTTGATCTTGATTTGAGACTTTGATTTTGAATAGATGAATAAAATGTAATAATGCGGTGATTTATCAAAAGTAACAAGGCGAACAAAAGTGAAAAACATCTTTCCAAATGGGATTAACAATGTAAATGCAACGAAAATCAGAGTTGGCGAACAATACACAGTATAGTGGACATTCATATGCTCTCACTCTCTCTCTCTCGCTTTCTCTCACTGTTGAGGGGAGAACCTACCACTATGAAACGAAACGGGAATTAAAGGAACAATGAAAATGCGCTAAGGAGGCTCATTTAGGTTTCTAAGTGTTAAGAGAATGAGAGCGCTGTTTGGTGTATTGGAATTTGTTGTTTTACTCATGTAAAAATATAAAAATCAACAAAACAATGAGAGTGAGATAGGGAGTTGCTTTTGTTTGTGTGTTTCCATCGACTTCAGCTTTTATCGACATCGTCTTTAATTGTTTTCTTTTGTAACGACACGAAAACGAACGGAACAATAGAGATCCTTCAAGATCATTATTATGGGTGGAATATAATTGTATTGATTCACATACATATACACACCTAACATATCAATACACACAAAAGCCGAGAGAGCTGCGAATTGAGACTAAGAGTACTTAACAACACAGAGGGTGACTCTGCTAGCCGGAACAAAACGGGAAAGCGGCAAAGTGAGGATCAAAAAGAATAGGTTGTGTTGTTGTGCATCGGCAACGGAAGAGGGAAGAGGGGAGAGAGAGTGATCAACTGATTTTCAGTAGCATTTTGTTTGCTATGATTCTTTAGGCACGTATTGTTCTATCGAACTTGTGCCACTGAATGGAAAGAATTTTTACTTTGGACTCATTTTCGTTGTGTTCGTAAAATATGATTGGCAACAGACCATACTCGAAATTTGTGTGTTTGTTCCAAAAAGCCAGTCACATCTATTTTACAATATAACAATGGATTTGATCTTTCTTGCACACAATTAGTGGCGAACTTATCGCAATGTTCAACAACAATATACCAAAAAATTTCTCACTTTACTTTCATTCGTGCAATGGAACAAAGAAAATACCCTACCCGATAAGTAACCCCAATGTTGCTGTAAAAAAGCAAATAACTCAATTAGCGTGTTAAATACCTTTTCTTCAATAACTTGATCCAAATGATCCATTTACAAAATGAGTAAATACAACTACTTTATAGATACGAATTAATATTTAACATTGGTGTTTTTAATTTATTCCTCCTTTGTATTTCTATTTGAATTCGAATGTTTTTATACAGAGACCAATTAATGGTGAAATAGACTCTTTGGAGCTGTTAAGTCAAATTAGTTTTGCAGTACCTGTCAGGATCACTAGGAATTTTCTTCCTCTTCTCATTTTACGTAGATCTACTAACATTGCTTGCCATAATCCCTTCCGTATTCTGTGTGTGAACTATAATAATCTCAATAACGTAGTTTGATCTAGTAAATCTATTCCTTTGCTTAAAACCTTATTGTTAGCTCATTTAATAATTGATTTAATTAATAATTATTTAATTGTTATTTATCTTATTATACATATATTCTAACATATTTTTAATTTAATTTAATTAGCTGTCCAGCGTCTTTTAATATTTATTCGTTTAATGCATGCTGTTCACAAATTTATTTTGTTTTGTCCGCGCGTCAACAAGCCCGTGCTTGGTATCGCTGGGCCAGTCGATGGTACTGCCGTTAGTACGTCAACGTCCAAATAAATAAATCTACCAGCCCTGAAAAAATGTCGATGGCATTATAAAAACATCTCATGCAATTTGGTGAGTCTATGTCCGTTGTTTCACTCTAAATATTTTATAGTTACAAGTGGAAACGAAACAAGTTGAATAACGAAAATGAAATGGACGTATTCAAAAAGATTCTGACAGCGTTAACAGTATCTTAGTCAAATAACAGGTTATTAGTAGACATAGTGTCTTCGATTCTGATTTTGGTCGACGCCTACTTCTCCTATTGAATTGACGATTCGTCAGTGTTGCCGTTTTATCCTTTTTCCGGACAGATCTGTCCGGTTTTTAACTGCATCAACCGGAAAAAATTTAAAACATCCCCCTTTAATCTGTCCTTTGTTTATTTTGGTCTGGCCTGGTCAAATGCAGAAATTGAGCGTTTTTTTTAGCCAAGCTAATTTGGTAAAAACCAAATTGTGCAACCGACGGCAAATAGAAACTTTAAATGCGATTTTATCGATCAGGTAAATATTTTAATACTCTTTTGTTTCACACATTTATTGAAATTGTTTTTTCTTTTTTAGGTTTGGGCTACGCCGGAAAGGGGTATGTTGCCATGAATATGAAATTCCTAAGCAATATTTAAAAATGATTGGAAGCAACCAATCTTCAAAGCAACCAATCTACAGCCAATAAAGAGTGATATTACATAAAATGTATGAAACAAATATTTTGTCTTGTTTTTTGTCCTTTTTTTTGTTTAAATGTTTGTCCTTCTCTATCCTTCTTTTATAATCAATCTAGCCTTTTTCTGTATCGAACTGACGGCAACACTGTTGACGAAATACATATATACACATGTGTATGTATGTAAATACATAAATATGTACATATTTAGATTTAATCAAATTGAACCGTTTTTGGCATGGTGTTATGCATTCATTAATCTGTATAAATGTAAATACATAAAATGTACGAACGTATGTATATGCAATGTAACTTTGTTGTGATGTTGTGAGTGGAGGAGGAGTGGAAGTCGATGTTAAAATGCTAAAAGTCGAAAGTGGGGAGACATACATTCATCATCAGTTAAGTGGTAATAAGTTGTTGCAAAGTACGATGATGTGGTGGTATGATGTGGTTGCTGTGGTAATGTGCCAGTGGTTCCATCAGCGGCTTCCATCCCAGCAGCAGCAGCAGCAGTTGCCTTTGCCACCATTCCGCTTAATCCGGGAGTACTACTAGCGACACCCAGACACGGCAAATTTCTCATAGCAAGAACATTGTCTATAAGAAAATAAGAAAGAGAAAAGAGAGAGGACAGAAAATCAGGATCACCAAATACAAATCGTATTTGCCATTTCAACTACTTACTATATTTTATAAGTTTTTCTTCAAGCAATTGCAATACTTATATGTCATTAATACTTATTTATATAATTTAAAAGACACTCTATTTTGTACTATTTTATAAACGATAAAACATATATTTTATTTAATCAAATTAAGAATCTTTAATCTTAGATCAAGAATATCGAGATTTTGACCTACAATTATGAAATTATGAATGGGACCAATTTTTTGTTATTTAAATTATTAATGGTTAAGGTGGAAAATGTTTCAAACAAATTTTTTATACTCGCTACCCATAGGGTAAAAAGGTATTAAAACTCGCCTCCGAACTCATAAAGTAAATATATTCTTTATCAGCGTTCATCTTTCCGTATGAAACACTGAATTTAAGAGACTATAAGAGATAAAACTATCATTTTTCTCGACACGTTGTTTTTGCAACGCTCAGCGCTTTTAGTACACTCAATAATAATTGCAGTGTTTATGATTCCTTAAAAATATTTGTTGCCAACGGATAAAAACTCTAAAAGTTTTTTAAAATACCCGCTACCGGCGAATAAAAGCAAAATAATGCGATACTACCAAAATATGCCAAATGGAATATTTGGTATAATGATATGGTACCGTACTCTATATAGTTTATAGTGCAAAATATATTAAATTGTATGTAAGTAGGCTTTTTGTCAATTAAAACTTCGTCAATTTCTAGAAGGAGGCATCTTCGACCCTATAAAGTATATGTATTCTTGATCAGCTTCAATAGCCGAGACAATCTAGCCATGTCCGACTGTCTGTCTGTCCGTCTGTCCGTATGAAACACTGGATCTCAGAGACTAGAAGAGATAGAGCTATAATTGTTTTTCGACAGCATTTGTTATGTTTGCACGCAGATCAAGTATGTTATTTTTGCCACGCCCACCTCCGCCCCCGCAAATTCAAAAAATCGAATAATAAGTGTAATTTCGAAGTTTGGTAAATACAATAATGACTATAGTCTTTGTGATCTATGTTAATTTGGTTGCGACAAGATAAAAATTGTGGAAGTTAATAAAAAAATACTTTTATATGGGCAAAAACGCCTACTTACTACCGCAATATTATGCTTTTATTCAAAATGGATAGCGGGTATCTCACAGTCGAGCACACACGACTTTAGCTTTCTTACTTGTTGTTTTTTATTGTCTTGTGGAAAATAAAAATACATCACTTTTGAAATGTATCTATTAATATAAATATTATCACATAAATTTAGAATATGGTTGAGAATCCCTTTTTGATAAAAACATATGGGTCTGGTCTGAGCAAGGCTGTCCTTGAATGCCAAGATGACAACTGCTACTTGGGGAAATTTTACATTTTGGAGAGTTGCACTGATTCTCTTGGCAATTTTCATACAGAAGAACACCAGTGCAACTCTCCAAAATGTAAAATTTCCCCAACTAACAGTTGTCTACTTGGCATTCAATCGGACTCCGTATAGCGCATAAAATTGATCGCTTTATTGCTTTGGGGATATTGTCCAGTTTTTCGGTTTACTGAAAAGTCAATTTGGAGAGAAGCTGTGATAATTTTTTACGAATTAAGACTCCCAATGATATTTTATATCAGTTTTAATCAACTAAGACCACCTGGCTGTGATCCGATTTTTATTTGGTGACAGCCATAGCGACAAAAACTGATATGGTATAAAACAGTACTTTCGTTCGTTTCTACAAGTATAATGCATATGCTGATAGTTTGCACTATCAGAGACATGCAAAAAATATTTCAAAACTCTCTTTGATCTTGTAGGTCAGAAATTGTTGACCTTTTTTTTGGCCCAACGACAAACGTAATTATCACGAATGATTTTGACGAGAATATTGTAATTTATGGTATTCATACATTCGTCAAATTAAAAAAAAAAAAAAACAAATAAAAAACCAATTGACTAAACATATCATCCGAAAAAAAACGTTATAAACCATTTTTTATTTTAACAATTAGTTATTTGATGAGCAATAATTATTTCGAAACTTAAGATTTCGCAGATCCTGACTGATTGAAAAATCGCTGAACGATCTAAAAAAGTGCATGATTTGTAAAAATGTTTAAATTCAATTCATAAAATAATAATCAATTCCGGTTTTCCGACGAATACTTAACGTTTTGCGAGCAAAATAAAATTTATCTCTCGCTTCTCTTCGTTAACTCTTAACAGTCAGTTCACCCCTAGAATAAAACAAGTAAGAAAGCTACAGTCGAGTGTACTCGATGATACCGAAATTCGCAACTAGCTTTAAAATTACACTTTTTATTCGACTTGTCTTATTTTGCGGAGGCGGCACACATTTCCTGCGGCACAAAGTTATAATACCCTTCTACCCTATAGGTAGCGGGTATAAAGTACAAGTTGCAAATTATTTTCAACTTGCTGCAAATTGTTTGCATCGTGTGAGGGAAGCTTTACGATAGCTAACTATCGCTTTTACTAGGCTGCAGCGGCAACAGACCTTCTGGGTCACCATTTCCTGCTCTTACTCGAGCTAGACCAGCTAAAAATGGGTAAATTTTTGCTGTATAAATCAAAGGATATAAGCCGTTATTCTGAAAATTCCATGACTTTCAGCCAATACACAATAGTTGACCTGTTCTTGTTCTACTGAATAAATTCTTAAAATCGAATTGATACTGTTGCACATACCTTTGTGGTCGTCCAGCGATGGCAGTCGCTCAATCAGCGCTCCTGCTGACCATGGTACGGTGCCTAAGCTGGCCGGGTTTTGTTGCAGCGTGAACATAATTCAAAAATCGAATTAATATAATAAACGCACTAGCGTATGATTACTGCGCTGCTTGTTGTTAATCTTGTTGTTTTAGTTTTGTTGAGTCGTGTTTTTTTTTTTTTGGTTTTTGAGTACGAGTATGGAATAGAATGAAAATGAATTTGAAATCCAACTTAACCCGTGCTCTTTTCAGAGTTCGCCGAGTTCGCTGCGGGCGGGGACGAATACATGCAGCGATTTGCTCAATTCACGCAGATGGTCGGTTCCAGGATAAAGTATGGCCATATATGTACTTGTCAATTCTTTATTGTTATATAATTTTGTGACAAGAGCAGCACGGCCTTTGTTTATATTTGAGAATTTTGACTTGCTCCTTTTTTTTTTAAATGGTGTTAAAAGAGCATTTTAAGCACTGAATTTATAAATCCAATTTATCGTGTTTGCACTTTTTGCTTGATATTCGGATGCACATAAGGATTCTATTCGTTTCCATATTTATATTTGTATTTGTATTAAACGATTTGTATTCGCACTTGCCCGCAATTTAAACACCGAATAATTTGATTTCACTTGGTGGTACTATTTCGAAGAAATTAATTATAGTACTATATTTTCCCGATTTTTAACAACTTCCACTGGCGCCCGTCGGAATTGAGGTATTGCAAGCGGCGGCGACGAGTCGCAGTGCGAATGCTATTACCAATATAACTGTGCATGACAATCACATGCTTCACATTTTGAGCCCAGGTTTCAAACAACTACGTTAACATGTGAGGGGTTGAATGAGCGTTTTGATTGGTTCGCTTGACATCGTCTACGTACCATCCACTGCCGAGTCGGGTCGAAGAAGCCTACGCTGATTGGCTGATTGCCAGTTTCTCAAACTGATGTGCCTCTCTCGCTTCTGCTCATTGCAAGTGAGAGCACGAATGCGAGTAAAAGAGAGTAGCGTGGGTTTTTACTTAGGGCAAGGAAAAAAACAAACCAAAAATAACTTAAATTAAATCGGCCAGCAAAATGGTAACTTTTTGAAGAAATCTAACCAAGCATAAATATTTATCAATTTATAATGTAAAAGAGATGATTTCATTTTGTTAGTTTAGTACATTCATTTAATGATTTATGCCTTAAATTTTTATATATTCGACATAGGGTTCCTTCCAATCCCACGCATGAATTTTGTAGGTGTGTGAATGAGGATGTACGTACGTACTCGTACACATCCAAATATTTAAATTGAACGATTTGTACACAGTATATGATGAAACACACACACTCATCCACTAACAACTTCTATTGAATTTGTCCAATGAGTAGGCGAATGCGAGTAAGTGGCAGTTACCCAATTGAATTGGTTTACTCCGATGCCAAAAACCGCTACACTCTTCCGGCAACTAGTACCACCGCTTCGCACCAACTTCCGTTTCGACAAAGAAACACGAATGAAAACTCGTTTATACAAATGTGTTGGAGGTGATGATGCTTGTTTCATATTTGGGCGTTCCTTTAATGTTGTACGAGTATGTCAGGAAGCAGCACGAGTAAAACAAGGGACACACCCACAATTACAGCGACGGAGATACAGCTTGCTCCCTTTGGCATGTGCAGACGTGCCCATTTACCATATTGGGAGGGATTAGCGACAGTTAGAATAGGATAGCATATTTCATCAAGAAAGAAAGGCCTGAAAACAACGAGAGCCCTTATTTCACACACAAATGTTTCGCACAACAAAATGTTTATGGAAATTGATACAATCCACGATTACGTGTAATTCTATTCAGTTAACACTTGGCCTACAACAACAACATTTGTACAAGTCGATATTAATTTAGATGTTACTTTTATTTTAATTATTGTTGCCCACGCATTTCACTAAACCTATTCAAATTTGTATGCGTTGTATATTTTATTTATATAATTTTGTAAAACCGAACCATTATAAATAGATCAGTTAGTTATTCTAACACGACAAAGTTGCATGTTAGAACTTGACAGTTTCATATAGAATATACATACTTATATGTACAAAAATTTAAAGAATAAAAAGTTAACATATGTAAATACATGGGAAGTTAAAAAAGGCAAAATAGTATTAAAATATGTATGTATGTATATTAAAGGTTTCAAATGTAAATAATAATAAATTTAGTTTCAGCTTTATGTTCATTTTTAGTTAGCTATCTATGTTCTAGCTACAAAATCTCTTTTATTGTAGTTATAGTTATATAGTTGGGATAATTTTTTCAATATAGGAGTGTAAATAGTCCATAAAGTAAGTAGTACAATCGCTATTTAAGTTTTTGTCGATCTGTAGCCTCTAGATCTAAATGTTCAGAAGTGTTTGTTTTCTAGAAGTATTTATACCCGCTACCGACAGGGTAGAAGGGTATTATAACTTTGTGCCGGCAGGAAATGTAGAAGGAGGTAGAAGGAGGCATCTCCGACCCTATAAAGTATATATATTTTTGATCAGCGTCAACAGCCGAGACGATCTAGCCATGTCCGTCTGTCCGTCTGTCTGTCTGTCCGTATGAAACACTGGATCTCAGAGACTATAAGAGATAGAGCTATAATTTTTTTTCGACAGCATTTGTTATGTTTGCACGCAGATCAAGTTTGTTTCAAAATTTTGCCACGCCATGCCATTTCCGCTCCCGCAAATCAAAAAAATCTAATAACAAGCTTAATGGTAAAGTTAAAGCTGCGAATAAAAATTTTGGAAGTTATTAAAGAAACACTTTTGTATGGGCCAAAACGCCCACTTACGGGGGATCTCAAATGCTTTGGCCGACAATCTGGTATAATTATATGGTTGGAGATGCCTCCTTCTACCTGTTACATACATTTCCTGCCGGCACAAAGTTATAATACCCTTAAAAAAGAACTATTTGACAAATCAATGCTCTACTTCGGGAAAAATAACAACTTTTCTCACATACATTATCTTTCTTTGTTTTATAATTTGATTAAACAATTTTTAATCAAAATTGTATAATGCATTAATTATCAATCTAATCTAAACCTAACCCAATCAAACCTAATAACTGTAACTGATTTTTCGGTGTGATAAACTTTTAGGAAAAAAATAAAAAAAAATTCGTAACATTTTCTTAAACTTTCCTTAATGCATATTTAGCTTTCGTATTCAAATATTTAATTTAATATCGCCCAATGTGAGCAGATTTGGCAAGAAGCACCGCCTCTTCTTGCATTCGAAGAATTTTAATTTGTAAAGATTAGATCTAACCTGTGTTATCTGCATCTTTTATCAGGTCTTATCAAGCTATGTTTGCTGGCAATATTAAAAAAAAAAAAAACGTAAAAACGTAAAGCAAAACAAGAGAAAGAGAGAAAGACATATTATGGACACGCCTAATGCACGGCACAGTTTAAAACGGGTAAAGTGAAGAAATATATTACGAGTATAGTAATACTGGCAATCCGCATAAAAGTAAATCTCCTTCTCGGCAGGAAGTTGTGCCCAATCTGTTGAAGACCGTTTTGCCACGTGCCGACACTGGAAATGATAATGGAGAAGGATATTTTAGATTTCAGGGTTGCTGGTTGCAGAGCTTTTAGAGATTTTGTCTGCATTGAGCCGGATCTCGATACGGATTCGTATCCGCCTATTTGGAACATGGTGTGACTGACGTAGATAGATAGATTCACTTCAATGATTGTTAATACTCGTATATAAAAAATATAAAACATAATCATATAACTTTTAGTTGTGTATGGGCATCTGAGAAAAAGCAAAAAAAAAAGATATTAATAAGTAAATTAAATCGAATTTGACTAATTGTTGATACAAACAAACGGCAAAAGTGACTCTACAATAGTTTAAAACAAATAGTGTAGTTTAATTCAAAGATTTTTGAGCAATTTTGTTAAACCACCTCAGTAAAATTGATACTTGTGCAAAACTTATTTTTGATATAACGGTTATTCGAATAACTGTATTAATCTTTCGAGTATACACATTTTTTTCTCGTATGCTTTGACATGTGTTTCTATGCATTTATTTCTTATCTGTTTTTCATCTATGGTCCCGTTAGATTGTTAAAGAAGACAAAGTCATGCGTTTGTTTAATGGAAAGTTGATATTTGTGCAAAGTTCTGCATCGACAGTGTTTTATTTTAAGAAATTGTTCATTTCTTAATGCAAAAAGTTTATATTGTTGCCATTTTTGATCTTTTTCGCGAGATTTCTAACATTATTGATTAAAACTGCCGCCGCGTGCACTCGAATTGAGTGAAAAAGTGAAGACTCAAATTGAAACAATTAAAGTTGGCGCCAAGTAAAAGTTAAAAAATAAACCAACAAAATATGATGCACAAATATCAATTTTACTGAGGTATGAAAATCTTACAGATTAACATTTAAAATTTGAGTTCTGTGAAATCTGTCTTTGAATGGCTAATTATAAATCAAATATTATAGGGCTATAAAAATACGTTGAAGAATATTTTTTATTTATATTTATAGGGTAAAGGGGTATAAATACTAACTTTGTGTGGGTATATACTAAAGTTTGTATGAAACTTTTACCATTATTTCTGCTCCAGCAAATCGAAATATGTAACTCCAATAACAAGAGTAATTTGAAAGCTAGAGTTCTCATTATTTATGATTCCTGAGATGCTGTATTGGGACAAAAAATGTAGAAGTTATTGTGGAAATAATTTAGTCAAAAAAGGTCTACTGAAATCGGGTCTTCGTTGCTTTGGCCGACAATCTGAAATGATATGTAATTGATAATTAAATTGATTGATTAAATTGATATAATATAATAAGAACATTGTTTTATTGAAAATAGATAACAGGTGTCTTACATTTGAGCACACTGTAACTTTCTTATAATATAGTAAAGTAAAGTCCTGCTTTAGAACTTTCAAAATCTGCCAAACAACGGGCACGATGATGTCCTGTAAACCAGCACGCTCTATTGCTTTCATCAAATGCTGTTGCTGTTGCCTTGATATGGTCTCGCCCTTTAAACGAGGTCCTCGGCGTGAACTCTTGCGACGAAGCGATAACGAAAATGCTCCATTATTCAGAGTTAGCAACCAACTGAAGCTGAAGTCGATCAAGATATGTATGTATGTGTGTATAATACGACGCTTACGCACCCACACTCTCACAATTTAAGCGATACTATGTGCTCTAACAGTCTTTTGTATATTATTAATAAAAGAGGCAACTGATTGAATAGTAGTCGACTAATATGTTAATGTAAATATTGAAGCTGCCACAAATATTCTAACTCAAGATGTGGCTCACACATACATACAAAGAGTGTATGAAATAATTTTGGTGATTGTAAACTAGTTTTTAGGGCCCATGCAAATGTTTTGCTTTGAAAAAAAAAATGAATGATCTTAAAAATAATACAAGTATTCTTGTTTTCAGGTGAGTGAGTGCTTAATACATAATAAATCAGAACAATTATCACACTTTAAAATCCTAGCTAACTTAACATAAAGCGTGTTATATTTATCATCTGAAGCGTTTGTTCCCCTCGGGGAATTCAACTAACGAGCCATTAAACAATTAGAGTATCGTCCACACAACTCAACTGGCACCAATTTGGTTGACTGAGAGGAAGTCTGTCAATGCTATGGCTAGAGGGACGGACGCATTTGACCAGCCAGCCAACCAACCAAATGCAAACAACCAAAAACACATATCTGCAATACAAAAAGGAGCAGGGGATGAGAGATTCAAGATGACAGCGGGATGTTAGCAAACAACAACAACTTCAAACTCTCATACCGCTCTTTCAGGGCCTTCGCGACCGCTCCCACTCCCATCTAGTATGAATATGAATATGCTTCAATTATTATAAGCATTCCATGTAACCTTCCGAGGTACATACATATGTATGTGTATGTAGACAATCACTAAGCGAAAGCCTTAGCTAAACTCCCGCCCCCATACTGAACCGGTTATTTTCCAACAACAACAACAACAGTATATTAAAATTAAATACTATGTACATATGTATATGCAAAAGGGGCGTTGGCACAGGCCGATGAGTGGCAGTTAAGTATGCGAACGTAATTAAAAGGGCCCATGCTGTGTGCACCCAGTTACTCGTAAGAATAAAAGTTTACAAATATCTTAATCTCATACGAGTACTTTGAACATTCTCGCTGCATGCTAAATCCTTCCCAAAACTGTATAAAAACTTAGAAATTGTTTTTGAGCTGTTGACACTAATCACTTAACATATATTAATACGATAACGATGTAGGTCATTTAATTATAGTAGTAATCGCAGATATTGATCTTGATTAAATCTTTTATTGAACAATAAATAACATGAGCATAAAGCGGTCCCGTTTTTCTTTTTTTCATTAAATAATGAACCAATATACCATATTGTTAACCTAAAAGCAATTGTGCCACAGCAACCGCAGTCTTAAATAACTTATAACTTTTGCGAAAAACACAAGAACGTTTTAAGGTTGTGTCATAAAATAACGAATAGCAATATTCCTCGAATAGACAAGACGTTGAGATCAGATAAAAATTTTAGTTTTTAAACAAATTGTTTTATTTGGAAAACAACGGCTGCTGCTTGTAATTTTGTTTCTTCCTTGCAGAACTGGAGGTGTCGATTGGCCATGGGTAAGTGCTTACCTCGCTAATCACCACATGGGTACTTACTAAAGTGACCCTATAATAAACGAACGTCGAACAACCTAGTTAATAAATGTATGCGCATTAAAGCATAAGTACAAAATAACGGCAAGCATCTCTTTTTTTTGTTGTTATTTTGTGGAAAGAGTATACACTAGATTAAAGACAAAACTTCGATTACGCTTTACATCGCTGTTTGTTAACGCGTTTTCGGTGCACTGCAGTGCACTGCTTGCAAAACAATTGTACAGAAAGAACAGTTTGTTTTATTTTGTACTACTCTTTTGCTGGCTGACAAAATTTTTGCAAGCATTTGAGTTGAGAAGTTTGAAGAATATATGTATATATATATATAGAGATAGACTATTTTAAATATAATAGAATATTAAAAACACTATATAGCTTGCGGTTATTTAAAGAATACAAAAATCTTTAAAACTTATTTTTGATTAAGGTAATCGTTTAGGTTTTGCTGTACTTAAATTCAGATGTAATTCACTTTATCAAATATCAATGCCAAAAATCATGAATTAGCTTTAAGAAATTTGTACTATATTTTTATTTTATTTAATTTTTGCTATCTGCAAACACATATGCCTACAAAAAGCCAATTGCAATACGAGTAAATTCATTGTATTTTGTTTAGTATTGTACGAAATCAAAGATTTCGTTTTGGTGATTTTAAGAAGATTTGTACGAATTAAAAGATTTCGTTTTGGTGATTTTAAGGAGATTTCGGAAGTCGGCTGCAAACAAATTTAGTAATGTGCATGAGCATAGGGGTGAGTATAGAACACACAATAATACACAAAAGTAATAAGGCATTGCAGTAATAATATACTCATAACATAAAAATATTTACAATTTGTAAATGCTTCAAAATGAAACATTTATGATTATGGATTCAAGGTTTGTATATGGAAGGATCTTGTTTCTCAGTTATGATTTAAAATCTAACAAAGGATATTAACTGCGTGACGTATGTAAATATAAAAATATATGCATTCTCAATCAGCTGAGCAAATTTATAGTCTATAACATCTAGAAAACTGTTATTGTTACATGCAGAATAATGTTTATTATAGCAAATCTTCAGCTTTATGACACTTTTTAAATGGTTCATCATTTTTAATTTCTATTTCTCGATCCCATTCGCCAAGACGGCGTGTCATAGAAATGTTTCAATATATTGTTAATTCTCTGGCAGAATTTGTCGCGTGCGACAGTCTGCAGTGAAAAAACATTAAATTTTAAAAATAAATGAAAGATTTTCCTAAAGCTTTTCAGAAGCATGTATTTAGAGCTAAGATTGATTTTAGTCACTTGTTCCGTTTGCATACGAATTTATTCAGTTTTCAATTATCTTAAAACAAAAAAAAATTGCGAAACCATTCTTAGCTCTAATTAAAGTACTAATCTAGAGCTATCAGAATAAACTTTTAATTATTTTTAAAATTGTTTCAGTTTATGTTTTTTTCACTATAAAGACTGTCGACAAATCCGTCAGATCAGATATACTATACACGACCAAAAACTTATTGATTTTATGTATTTTCGTTTAAATTTAAAGTGGCTTTAGTTAATTTTTAAGCGTTTCGATTATTTAAAGTATTGAGTATTATTTTAAATCCGATTACATCAACTGAATTATCAGCAATCATAAGGACTGCACTTATTATTGTGGGTATCAAAAATCTACCTTTAAAATTAAGCTTTCTAATCGATTTATTTCGATTTGGGGAGTGGGCGTGGCCTAAATCTAACACAAACTTAATAGCAAATGCGCTTTGAGCAAATTGAGAACTACAGTGGATCACAGCTTATTTCAACCAGCACTAACCGACAACTTTAAATCATTATATTATGCAAACGAAGCGATATTTTGAATTTACTTACACGTTGAATTTTAGTTTTATGTTTTAACTTAAAACATATTACTTCATTTGTTTTCTTCCTTTTTGTTTTCTGTATAAATTCTCCATAACAAGAAAACATACAAAAAAAAAGTACCACAGCTTATTTCAACCAGAATTTTGCAGCTGTGCGACGGTCAGTTCCTAGGAAAATAACGGTTCTTTGTTGATCTATTGCTTTGTGCATAGTATTCGCAATGTTCAGAAGTTGCATTTTTGTCAATTTACGGACAGACGGACCGACGGTCATAAGTACATCCTCTAGGCATGCATACATACATATGTATATTTTACACCTATTATGTGTAGAGGGCTTTCTTGACTTAACTTTGGTGTGCGCTTGTTCAATAATTAACATTTATGCAGAATATCAAACTATTTGATCTTGAAGAGAAAAAAAGTAAGTCGCGCAGCGTGTGTTTTAAAACCAGCGTGATATGTACAGGATGAAACGATTTTTTTTTTTTTTTTTGTTATTTTAGAATGGGAATTGCCAAAAGACCCTTTAAGCATCCCTCTTCCCAAGAATAGAAATTCAAGAGCAAGACTTTGGCTATCGATTCTCGTGTGAAAACATGCAATTACGGTTTATTTGTATATATTCTTTGGATTTATTGTGCTTTTAAGTTTTTGTGTTTTTTAATGCATGCGTTTATGCCACGTAGTGACAGGAACCAAAAAACAAAAAAGAATTAAGTTTGAAGTATTAAAACATTAAATAACTATTTTAATTTGATGTTAAGAATGTACGACGAAGTTAAAGAAAAGCTACAAATGGGTTAGACATTAAGTTAGCCAGTTAAATTTCTCAAAGTTCCTTCCCGATTTTATGACAATTACTTTATTTATTTGGAAAAGCTTAAGAGTTACTATGATTCTGTAATCCCTTCCAACCATTCTAAGAAAATCTCAGGAGAGATTGAATAAATTAAAATTCAATTACTTATAACTTTTATTTAAGTAAGCATCTAAAAATGTTAATAGTTAGACAAAGGTTTATTTTGATCGCTACAGGCAGAAATAATTATTAATAAATGTGACAATCACTTCAACAATTAGACTTACATACACTTGCCAGAAAAAGTCTGCGAACACACTTAGCGCTCAATAAAATAAAAATAGTTGTAGTGAAGATATTGACTTAATTTTTTGTTTTAAATTAACAACTCATTTATTATTAAAAATTATAACCAGTCTTCATTTATTTCCAGTTTTTAAATCAGAAAAAGTCTGCGTACAAACTTAAATTAGTTAAAAAAAAAACATTTATTGATAAAACTTTATTTACATTAGCATGAGGTAGGATTGATTGGAAGATCTATTGTGCCAATTAAACGTTTTGGTATTGATTAAACCAATTTTTCAGTGAATACTGGTGGTATTTCGATCCACTCATCCAAAATTGCTTCCGAGGGAGGGAACTGATTGTCAAACTGCGTCGTAAGGGGTAATCACTGCGGGAACTTGTCGAACTTGTTTTTAAAACACATTCAATGATTTAAAAAGTCCAAAAAAGTTGAATGAAACCGGCGCAGTTCAGTCAAAGCCACGTTCTGGTAGGCCTCCAAGTTGTTAATTTTAAAAAAAAAAATGAAGTCAATATCTTTACTATTTTTATTTAACATCAAAGTTGTGCGCTCAGTGTGTAGGCAGACTTTTTCTGGCAAATGTATTTAGCAATTGCTTGGCAACCTTTTTGGCACTTAGCAGCGGTTACACAAAAAAAAAAAAAAAAATATGAATCCAAGTTGAAATAAAATGTGCATGTGATATTGTCGCTATAGAAATAATCAAAAATGAATGCCTATAGAATCTAAAGTCTAAAAAATATTGCAACCTATTAATAATTAAAGCGCTTTCCCCAAATGCCAGTTAAATTATGTTTAGCATTCTAATATATTTTGCAAATTGCACATATTTTATCGTGAGCTTCTAAGCAGCCGTTGAAAATGGTAAAAAAAATCATCATCTGAAACAATGGCTTATTAAATTAATGAAAAATATGAACTCAACTTTTTTGCCTATTTTTATGACTACAATATTTGATTGCAATACTATTAAATTTTTAAATTTCATATACACTTCTGTAACACCGCACCTTTTATAAGGGTTATTTTCTCTTCAAGCTATGGCCCATGATAATTTAAGTCGCTTTAATTCTGCTCAATTCCATATGAAACAAGTAAGAAAGCTACAGTCGAGTCTGCTCGTCTGTGAGATACCCGCTACCCATTTTGAATAAATGCAAAACAGCGCTGCAGAATATACAACAAAATTTATGCTGCAAAAATACAAAAAAAAAATACATCAAATGGTATTTTTTATATGGATGAGGTACTAGATGGAAAATATATTGAAGAGTGCAAAATAAGTCAACTAAGACCCATAGTAAGTGGGCGAATTTCCCCAAAGAAAAGGATTTCCTTAATAACTTCCAAAATTTTTGGCTGATTGCAACCAGTTATTATTATATGTACCAAAATTCAAGACTCTATCTACAAAAATAAGGTTATCATCCGATTTTTTTCGATTTGCGGGAGCGGAAGTCGCTTTTGCAAAAATTTGAAACAATCTTTATCTGCGTGCAAACATAACAAGTGCTATCGGAAATAAATAATCGAGCGTGCTCCGGTATTCACATTTCGTTTTCAAAACGAAAACGAAAAAATTTGGTGCTCCCGTTTTAACTTTCACAAGATTCTTTCAAATTGCAAAACGAGCAAGTTTGACTTGCCGAAATGATAAGTAAATGCCTTTTTCTAAATTAAATCTGATCTTATTTGCAATAGGAAAAAAAAATAATTGACTCTTTGGTTTATTGTCGTTCTTTTAAGACCGCCAGAAGATCAATTAAGCATGTAATTATTTTTAAAATAACTAATTTCTGACCCCACCTCAAATTTGCAAATAAAAATTTGCCGTCGGCAATAACAATTTTTGTTTTAGTGAGCGACCGATAAATCCGACACCATGATTTATCGCCTAAGCTGCCATACTTTTGGTGGATTGAAAAAGCAAGTTAAATATACTTGTTTAATAAAACGGATGACACAAAAGATGGCAATTAATTTATTTAATTTAATTACTTAAGTGCAAAAATTGTATTAAAAAAATTGTTGAAATCACCGGAATGAAATCGAAAAGGTGGCATCCCCTTATTTTGTAGGAAACAGCTGATTGCCGTTCCAATGATTTTTTTAAGTTTCAAATCTTTATTTGCAAAGAAGACAAAAAGCAATATATTTCATTCAGGGAAAGCATAAATCATCTATGCATGATAAAATTATACTTATGTGAGTTCTATCCATGCAGGAAATTGGGCATACGAAAGGAATTTTTCCGCATTATTTACTTCAGACCAAAACAATAAGAAATGAAAACTTCCGATAGCAAAACGATGATCAAAAATTTGTGAAAAGCGAAGCACCTAAAAACAAAAATATCGGTTTTGGTCCCAAAACGAAAACAAAAAGTGAATACCGAAGCGCGCCTGATACAGGCTGATTCAGTGTCGCATAATTCATTACATTGCTAATCTTCGGTTTACTTTTCCTATTCCTTCTTCTTCCTGCTTGAGATTATTTATTTTGCACCCCCAAAACAGCTGGTCGAGTGTTGCAGTGATTACGATTCTCTTCAGCGGAAGACTTAACACTAAAACGCTTTCAAAAATTAAGTTTAATTAATAAAAAAAAACGTTTTACTAAAAACTTTGATTTCTTCGCAAGCAGTTTAATTCGTTTATCTGTGAACAGCTACTTACGGTGTCTTACAATATGTTCCGGATTCATAACCTTAAAATTGAATGCGCTCCAAGTCAAAAGTCGTTACATTTAATGAAAAACTACCAATAGCAAAGTGTATATTCTTTGAGCTGACTTTGATTACGTTTAGAGACGAAATGAAATTTTGCTGTAATGCAACTGAAACTATCGTAGCTAGAAATATACTTATTCCAAAATACAGACATACATATGTGTGGATGTATATCACAATCATTAAACGTGCATTTCGAACTGAAAAGAATTATGAGTATAACAATTATGTACATTGTGGAATAGATAAAATAATTTAGAGTGCATGAGTTGACGAAAAATTAAATAGGTCTCTACATATTTCGACATAATACACAATGTAAGCCAGCTATAGCTATAGGGTATAAAAATTATGAAAAAGTATAACCTTCGTGGAATTATTCCTTAAGCAGCTGTGTGTAAGAGAGAGAAGGTTGATGAAACCACATCACCAATGTTGTGATGATTAAAAAAATGTGGTCGTACCTAATACTTTGGTATATTCATTGGAAAAATGCGTTATCGATGACAATCACCTGATCATTGCAATTAGAAATTTTACATTCCATATAGATTAAGTGAATCTGCTTTATACTCTGCTTACACTGACTGCGTCTGCTTTATACTTTATTTAGACTAAGACTCCATTTAAATCAAGTGCATCTACTTCAATGATGAAGTTGTACGTTGCAAGTGCTTACACCAAAACTGCATCACGCGAACAGCTGTTTGGGGGTGGAAAAGTAATCAAGCACAGGCAGTTAGAAAAATATCAAAGGCAACAGAAACAAATCAACCGAAACTGAGAAATTAAATAAATTATGCGACACTGAGGGCATTCAAAAAATATAAGTATATATAAACATATTTAATGCCTCTGATTTTTCTTTTCACTTTGTTGGAATTGGATTTTTTATGAACCAAAAAGCAATTTGAAATAATTGTAAGGTAATATCGCACTTTTTTCGATAAATATACCAAAATATACTGATACTCGGTTTGGACTAGGCTGCATCACTAAAAGACAGGGACGGCTTAATAATCCGCATTGTGATGATGCGCAATATATCATGAATAATATTTTGCACCCTTAAACAGCTGTTCGCGTGAAGCGACTTTTGTGTAAATACTAGCCTAATATAACTTAATCATTGAAATAGATGCACTTGGTCTAAATAGAGAATAAGCAGGGTTGCGTATAAGCGCTTTGAATTTTTTTGAACTTGTTCTTTAATTTCTAAAAAAATAGGCAAAGTAGAAAAATGAACACACCAATAAGAAAATGTTTGGATAAAATTGCCGTGGCGACCAAATTGACCACTTTGTAGGAAACTGATCGTCTCAGAACGAGCTGATAAAAACGATGCAAACTAAAAATAAGTATGGGCAATTAATAAATAAGCAGAGGTGCCACAGAAAACCCTTCCGCTTAAATTTCCCATGTAGATGCCATAAAGGTGTCTATGGCAGTTTCAAAAAGACTGATTATTGCTAATAACAAAGAAACTTCACTTTTATGTATAAATGTCATTGATTCATTAAGAGTGTTCAATTTGTGATTAAACGGTGTCCAAATAACATTTACTGTGGGCTTAATTATTAAAATTAACATTCTTGTAAATCACTTGACTCAGAAAACAACTTCAGATTTTTGACAAAAATTTTTATTTATAGTGATGCCTCTTCTTTGTATCTGAACTCGGGCTCCGAGTATTTTAAAAAAATATATTGAACTTAGTTAAAATCTATTAAAAGAAGGTAGATAAATATTTATTTTATTTTTTATATATTGACATTCTCTACCTATTTTTGTATTTATTCAGTTTGTGTTGTGTAAATTATTATTATCAATTTTTGTATTGCTTTATAATTTTATGAAGTTGAGAAATCATTATGTTGAAACTTGCAAAGGTTTCTCCTACATAAAATATACACACAATTAATTAGTATATTTTAAATTTCATTAATTTGAACAGAAATCATTTAGATGTTGGTAATGCTCATATTTTTCAAAAACATTTGCAGCATGTGTTACCCACATATTCTAATCAATTTTATGCACAAGCACACCGACATCGCCTGTAACTTTTTAAATGGGGACAGGGTAGCAGTTCTTGCAGCATGATTTGACACTTAAGCTGACCACAGCTGGCAATAGGCATTTCGATTGTGAAATACCGCCTACGCATTTTGAATAAAAGCAAAACAGCGTGAAAACTGTGCGTTGCAAAACTTCAAGTGCACGCCCATACCAATATATGCGAGCATGTTGATACATATTCGCACACATACAAAAGAAAGGAACAATATTAGCCGAAGCTGTTTTGACGATGCTTGCCAACACTTTTAGTGACAAATCGATTGTATGGTGTTGTAAAGCAACCTTAAAGAACATCGATATCCAATTCTTATCGTAGCGTCACTAACGGAAAAAGTGAATTGAGGGAATTAAGTTCAGTGTGTCTTTATTGTTTTAAAATATGCCAAAAAACTACTAAACAAAAAGCATAAAAGTGCTACGGGCGGCTTTATGCAAACCAACAAAATAGATTTTGTTACTTTGCCGGTTAAGGCGATGGAATAAGAGTAGGCTACATTGAGTAAACTTAACAGTATACTTCACGTAAGGTAATTGTTTTAATTGTTTTCTACCTAAAATTAAAATAAATTGTATTCTAAATTATGCATTTACAGATATGGCTTGCGCAAACATGACAAATATTCCTATACGTATATGCTGCCTAATAAATTCCTAAAAATGATTGGAACAGAATTACCGAATGAGAATAAAAATGAGAATGAGGACTGTATTAACGAAATTCTGAAAATATTGTAAAGATTAGAGCAGCTGCTGTTCAAATTCTATATAAAGTGTTTTCATAGATCTGATTTTGTGTGCTCGCCCTGTGCCTATCAGAAAAATATAAAGAATATAATGAATTGAAAAACCAGCTTTTTAATAACTTTTTTTTTCTAATTTTTCAGTTTTTTTGCAACGTTCTTCCCGTCAAAAACAGTAAACTTTGGCAACACTGCAGGGCAAACACAATATTTGGATGCCCACAGTTGCCAACTCAAAAAATCTGGGGTTTCCACCAAAATCTTTAAGGTTTAGCACCT
Source organism: Drosophila niveifrons (assembly GCA_035046325.1). NCBI lineage: Eukaryota > Metazoa > Arthropoda > Insecta > Diptera > Drosophilidae > Drosophila > Drosophila niveifrons. The sequence continues at coordinate 1,291,843 of JAWNOC010000058.1, read as the reverse complement.
CAAACCAAAATTTGTTTGTGTCGTTGATGTTATCCCACTTGGTTAAATTGATGTTGTTGTATTGCTAAGAATTTAGGCGCCCGTTTTATATAGAGATGAAAACACTAAGCGAGTTTTGACATTAGCGTATATCGAGAAAAACGATTAATACGCCACCACATTTTCTGGTTTGTTTGTAAGTGACTACGTAAGGCTGTCACTTTTTATACCCGCTACCCATAGGGTAGAAGGGTATTATAACTTTGTTATGTTTGCACGCAGACCAAGTTTGTTTCAAATTTTTGCCACGCCCACTTCCGTCCCCGCAAATCAAAAAAATCGAATAACAAGCGTAATTTTAAAGCTAACTAAAGCTGCGATATTAATAACAATAGTATTATTGATTCCTGAAAATTTGCTTGCGATCAGATAAAAATTGTTTAAGTTAATAAAGAAATAGTTTTGGATTATTAGCTCAATTATAAAGTCCATACAAATTGTTCTAACTTCCATCTCTTATGATCGCAATTTAAGGTTTTTAATCTTTTTTTCAAAGGCATATCCTAAATACATAAATGTTTGGATATGCTTTGTCTTTAAAGTCATCCTCCAAAATATTGATTTCACAATCAGGTGGTTTAATTTTCAGTTTCAAAGAGTTGATGGCCATTATGACATCCGAATATGGTTGGGCTGGATTGCCATTTCTTCTTTGAAAGTTTTATTAAGGGCTTGTATATCCTTTAATATAAGCCTTAAAATAATAAATAAAGGTAATTTATATCATCTTTATAGAGCTCGTTGAGGATATGTGTCTTAGTTCTGTCCACTGATCCGCGACTCGGTCTGCAGTCTCAATGGACAGCCATTTTGTGTCGGACACTCTTGGTATTTTTAAAGGATCCAGTTGATTAAAGTTTATACAGAAAATGTTTACAAATAACATGTAACTGGTACACACCACAAAAGTAAGCTTCATCACATATATGCATACATCGTTAGTAAATTAATAGCAGTCGATCACAATTCTGATTATTTTTGTTAATACATGTGTTTATAACATATGTATATACCTGCTCATTATTTAAACATTGATACAGTTTTTTGTATTGCACTGGCGACTTGAGCTTTTAGAAAACCATAAGTCTCATGCACAAAACATTCTAAGCAGTCCGGCAATACCTTCGTGCAAGCCTTTGTAACTGCCAGTAGAATTGAGTGGCATAAGCATTTTATGAGCTTGAGAGATAGTACAGATTTTCTCAATCCGTTGTAAGCACTTTTTTTTGAGCCAGTCATAACACTAGCGTTATCTGTGCCGATACCAATCGCATTGCCAATGTTTACATTTTTGCTTAACAGAAACTTCTTTATGGTATCTGCTATCGAAACTGCATTTCCTGCCTCAGCTTGCTCAAGGCCTAAAAATGTCGACACTACGTCCCCTTTGGGTTTGCTAAAATAGCTTATACCGACTTCTAAAGATTTGAGAAAATTTACATCAACGACAATAATATCAAACCAAAATAAAATCGAAAACTTATCAAGTATTTTTGTTATACCAATGTCAGTGGACTCATCCAATAAAAGGCTAAATGCAGCGTTTCCGATGTCTTTATGTAAGACCTCCATGAGATTCACCGCAATTGTACTTGGTTCTGCCCAGTTTTATGTTTGCGGCACCTTGGCAAGCTGAATGCAGTTTTCAGCACACATAGCTTGAACAAATGATCACATGACGCTATCGCCGAGTTTTTATCAATGTGAAAACATATTGCCGCTTCCTGCTCCTCCGTTTTAGATGTCTTTTGAACAAAACGCAACTTATTTTTTTGGGTTATTGCTGCTATCGCAGTCACGTACTTCTTTGAGGCGGCATGGTGGCGAATACAAAAAGTTTTGCGCCTATTGTGCATTTGCAGTATGAGCAAAACGCTTTCGTCGTATCCGTGCAATCCTTTCTAATCCATTGCTTAAACTCCTCGTCTTTAAGCCAACCATCGCGAAAATGTTGTTTGTATAATTTTTACATTGTTCTTTAATTTAAAAAAAATAATAACAAAACACTTGTTTCCGTTAACTTTTGAAATGCGGTTAACTCAAGATGTCAGTGAACTCAAGTAGCTCATAATCGAACCATTGAGATGATAACAAGTTCCGATTTCGTTGTGAACTATTAATTGCAATTTTTGCAGTGAATGGCAAAAAGGGAATACAAAATAAAAAGGCTTTAAGTAAAGTATTAATGAAAAATTGCTAAAATTGCTTAAAAAAAATAAATTTGTAGCTAATTGCATTTTAAAAAAAAAAGTGGCAAATTTTTTGAAAAGTTGATAGATCTAGCAACTAAATTGCTAAACTGGCAGCACTGCACACACTCAGTTCAGTCGCAGATCAAATGCGGAACGATGAGCATGAGTGTATTTCGTTGCGCTGTGCTCATGCTCGCTACATTGGTATGTGCATGCATGTGAAGTTTTGCAACGTGCAGTTGCGTTGCCAAAAAAAGTTAGAACTTAAATTTTTTTTACATCGTCATAATTTATTATAATAACATTTATTTAAATTAAAACAATGAGGACTTAAATTTGTATATATTATCTAATTAGTTTAACTTATTACTAAACAATTTGCTTGGTCTATTCTCGCATTAGGCCTACTTCTAGTTGCATCATCCTCATTGGGGCCGAATTGTTCAGTAGCTGCTGACTGATTGCGTCCGAGTTGTCCAGAGGCTGCTGGATGATTGCGTCCAAGTTGTCCAGAGGTTCTAATTGCGCAGGTTTATGAAATATAGAGCAAATTCCGATAGACAGATTAGTATTTGGGAATCCCCATATTAGGTATGTAGTTAAAGTATTGTAATTGTGAGTGACCAGTGCGGACGTGTATTGTGAAGTGTAAATAAATATTAATATTTAAAAATAAATAAATTTAAAATTATGTTTACCAAATCAAAGTAAGAGTTAAAGGCCAACTTTAAATGAAAAATTAGCAAGCTGGTATGAAAAATAACGTTAGAAAAAATCAACAAGAACTATTGAAAACATAAAGGTCGGAAAATATAAATGTGCCTAAATCTTGTTTCGAATTAGTAAATCGAAAAGAAAAGGCAGTCATTCGAAGTCCTGGGCATTACACTTACATTGTTGCTCAACTGAATAGGTTCATATAAATCCGCTTGCATTTTCATGATTTGTTCATCACATATTCATTTCATCATTATATTTGTGTCAATCAGTATGTGCTAGTAAAAAACCGTTTGCGATGTACCGTTACTTTGCATTTTCTGTTTTGCTATTTCTTTCGCTAATTTCTGTGCAATTTTTTGGTTCAACTGAATGATTTTTAGTTAGCAATTAAACTTGGCGGCTTAGTGACACTTTTTTGATGCAAATTTTTAATTTCATATATTTTCTTTAAATTAATTGAAAAATGGGACGCGGAGAACAATTATCCGAGTATGAAAGTGGCCAAATTGAAGCCTGTCGTGAAAGTGGTCTTAGACATCGCAAAATCGCTCAAAAAATTGGATGAAGCCAAAATGTTGTTAGCAATTTTTTGAGAAACAAACAAAGAATATGGCAAAAACATGAAAGGCGAAGTCAAGCACGCCACCTCTGCGGCAGACAGGAGGCATATTTTGCGAGCTGCGTCCAACTCGCATCTCTCAGCACCCAAAATTAAAGAAATTTGCGGTGTTAAAGCCAGTGTGTCAACAGTTAAAAGAGTGATTTTGTCGACTGATCATCTAAAACTAATGAAACTTACAAAAAAAAAAACACCGTTAAATTATGCACGTAAAGCTTCACGACTGCTCTATGCGCACAAGCCCATGAGCTGGACCATGATACAATAACACAAGGTAGTTCGGTTTCAGTCCGTTGTGTGCGGACGATTTTTTCCCTACATATTAACCACTTTGCTGCTTTTAAATATTTTTTATGAACTTGTCCAATGCAGAGGTTTTTATGATTGGCGCGTATACAAGAAATTCGAAACAATGTTAATCAGTACCTTCATGATTTCTTAGCCGAGCTCACAGCGAAGGTAGATTGCCTTCCTCTCGTAGTTGGCGATAGATTGCCTTCCTCTTGAATTCCATATGTAATGCAGCTGCGCGTGCCTATATGTGCGGCACTCTTGGCACCAACGCATTGCAAGGTTCCATGAAATGGTAGGAAGACGAGTAAATAAAGTCACTTCATATTCTACCAGCGTGGGCCAATCATTAACTGATGCAGATTTTCGAAACCGGGTTTTCCCTGACCATATCTTGCCATTTTTTTTTTATAGAAAAATTACACAAATTTTTCATGCGGCAAATGTTTTTTTCAAATTGCACAATAATAACGGAATATGGTAAAAATGTCAATCTATTTTATATAGATTACTTAGTTCACCACACGTGCTTTTCAATTCCAACCGTTGTGCTCAACAGCTGATTTTGCGAATATGCTATGCAAATTTTTGTTATGCAACATTGATGGTCAGTCTGTTTCTTGTAAAACGTGATGAAAACCTCTTTATATAACTTAAAAAAAATTATTTAATGCCAACAAGAATGTTCGGCTGAACCATAGTGCAATGTAAAAAGTAATCTCCTTAAACCAGCAAAAAACTCAAATTTTATTATGATCAGAAGTGAAATTAAAAAAGGTTTAATGATATACCACTTCAAATATACGTTTAAATTATTTAAACTTTTAAAAACATCCGCATATGAACCAAACAATTCATATAAAAACAAGTAAGAAAACTACAGTCGAGTGTGCTCGACTGAGATATCCGCTACCCATTTTGAATAAAAGCAAAATATTGCGGTAATTTTTTCAAAATATACCGAAAATACTGCAAAATGCAAAAAATGCCAAATGGTGTATTTGGTATAACAATATAGTACCACACTCAAAATATACCATAGACGGACTAATATACCAGATTGTCGGACAAAGCATCTGATTCCGCTAGTAAGTAGGCGATTTAGCCCATACAAAAGTATTTCTTTAATAACTTCCACAATTTTTATCTGATCGCAGCCAAATTTTCAGGAATCATAAATACTATTATTATTATTATATACACAAAAAAAAATATGCATATATCGTTAGTAAATTAATAGCAGTCGATCACAATTCTGATTATTTTTGTTAATACATGTGTTTATAACATATGTATATACCTGCTCATTATTTAAACATTGATACAGTTTTTTGTATTGCACTGGCGACTTGAGCTTTTAGAAAACCATAAGTCTCATGCACAAAACATTCTAAGCAGTCCGGCAATACCTTCGTGCAAGCCTTTGTAACTGCCAGTAGAATTGAGTGGCATAAGCATTTTATGAGCTTGAGAGATAGTACAGATTTTCTCAATCCGGTGTAAGCACTTTTTTTTTAGCCAGTCATAACACTAGCGTTATCTGTGCCGATACCAATCGCATTGCCAATGTTTACATTTTTGCTTAACAGAAACTTCTTTATGGTATCTGCTATCGAAACTGCATTTCCTGCCTCAGCTTGCTCAAGGCCTAAAAATGTCGACACTACGTCCCCTTTGGGTTTGCTAAAATAGCTTATACCGACTTCTAAAGATTTGAGAAAATTTACATCAACGACAATAATATCAAACCAAAATAAAATCGAAAACTTATCAAGTATTTTTGTTATACCAATGTCAGTGGACTCATCCAATAAAAGGCTAAATGCAGCGTTTCCGATGTCTTTATGTAAGACCTCCATGAGATTCACCGCAATTGTACTTGGTTCTGCCCAGTTTTATGTTTGCGGCACCTTGGCAAGCTGAATGCAGTTTTCAGCACACATAGCTTGAACAAATGATCACATGACGCTATCGCCGAGTGTTTATCAATGTGAAAACATATTGCCGCTTCCTGCTCCTCCGTTTTAGATGTCTTTTGAACAAAACGCAACTTATTTTTTTGGGTTAGTGCTGCTATCGCAGTCACGTACTTCTTTGAGGCGGCATGGTGGCGAATACAAAAAGTTTTGCGCCTATTGTGCATTTGCAGTATGAGCAAAACGCTTTCGTCGTATCCGTGCAATCCTTTCTAATCCATTGCTTAAACTCCTCGTCTTTAAGCCAACCATCGTGAAAATGTTGTTTGTATAAATTTTACATTGTTCTTTAATTAAAAAAAAATAATAACAAAACACTTGTTTCCGTTAACTTTTGAAATGCGGTTAACTCAAGATGTCAGTGAACTCAAGTAGCTCATAATCGAACCATTGAGATGATAACAAGTTCCGATTTCGTTGTGAACTATTAATTGCAATTTTTGCAGTGAATGGCAAAAATGGAATACAAAATAAAAAGGCTTTAAGTAAAGTATTAATGAAAAATTGCTAAAATTGCTTAAAAAAAATAAATTTGTAGCTAATTGCATTTAAAAAAAAAAAGTTGCAAATTTTTTGAAAAGTTGATAGATCTAGCAACTAAATTGCTAAACTGGCAGCACTGCACACTCTCAGTTCAGTCGCAGATCAAATGCGGAACGATGAGCATGAGTGTATTTCGTTGCGCTGTGCTCATGCTCGCTACATTGGTATGTGCATGCATGTGAAGTTTTGCAACGTGCAGTTGCGTTGCCAAAAAAAGTTAGAACTTAAATTTTTTTTACATCGTCATAATTTATTATAATAACATTTATTTAAATTAAAACAATGAGGACTTAAATTTGTATATATTATCTAATTAGTTTAACTTATTACTAAACAATTTGCTTGGTCTCTTCTCGCATTAGGCCTACTTCTAGTTGCATCATCCTCATTGGGGCCGAATTGTTCAGTAGCTGCTGACTGATTGCGTCCGAGTTGTCCAGAGGCTGCTGGATGATTGCGTCCAAGTTGTCCAGAGGTTCTAATTGCGCAGGTTTATGAAATATAGAGCAAATTCCGATAGACAGATTAGTATTTGGGAATCCCCATATTAGGTATGTAGTTAAAGTATTGTAATTGTGAGTGACCAGTGCGGACGTGTATTGTGAAGTGTAAATAAATATTAATATTTAAAAATAAATAAATTTAAAATTATGTTTACCAAATCAAAGTAAGAGTTAAAGGCCAACTTTAAATGAAAAATTAGCAAGCTGGTATGAAAAATAACGTTAGAAAAAATCAACAAGAACTGTTGAAAACATAAAGGTCGGAAAATATAAATGTGCCTAAATCTTGTTTCGAATTAGTAAATCGAAAAGAAAAGGCAGTCATTCGAAGTCCTGGGCATTACACTTACATTGTTGCTCAACTGAATAGGTTCATATAAATCCGCTTGCATTTTCATGATTTGTTCATCACATATTCATTTCATCATTATATTTGTGTCAATCAGTATGTGCTAGTAAAAAACCGTTTGCGATGTACCGTTACTTTGCATTTTCTGTTTTGCTATTTCTTTCGCTAATTTCTGTGCAATTTTTTGGTTCAACTGAATGATTTTTAGTTAGCAATTAAACTTGGCGGCTTAGTGACACTTTTTTGATGCAAATTTTTAATTTCATATATTTTCTTTAAATTAATTGAAAAATGGGACGCGGAGAACAATTATCCGAGTATGAAAGTGGCCAAATTGAAGCCTGTCGTGAAAGTGGTCTTAGACATCGCAAAATCGCTCAAAAAATTGGATGAAGCCAAAATGTTGTTAGCAATTTTTTGAGAAACAAACAAAGAATATGGCAAAAACATGAAAGGCGAAGTCAAGCACGCCACCTCTGCGGCAGACAGGAGGCATATTTTGCGAGCTGCGTCCAACTCGCATCTCTCAGCACCCAAAATTAAAGAAATTTGCGGTGTTAAAGCCAGTGTGTCAACAGTTAAAAGAGTGATTTTGTCGACTGATCATCTAAAACTAATGAAACTTACAAAAAAAAAAAACACCGTTAAATTATGCACGTAAAGCTTCACGACTGCTCTATGCGCACAAGCCCATGAGCTGGACCATGATACAATAACACAAGGTAGTTCGGTTTCAGTCCGTTGTGTGCGGACGATTTTTTCCCTACATATTAACCACTTTGCTGCTTTTAAATATTTTTTATGAACTTGTCCAATGCAGAGGTTTTTATGATTGGCGCGTATACAAGAAATTCGAAACAATGTTAATCAGTACCTTCATGATTTCTTAGCCGAGCTCACAGCGAAGGTAGATTGCCTTCCTCCCGTAGTTGGCGATAGATTGCCTTCCTCTTGAATTCCATATGTAATGCAGCTGCGCGTGCCTATATGTGCGGCACTCTTGGCACCAACGCATTGCAAGGTTCCATGAAATGGTAGGAAGACGAGTAAATAAAGTCACTTCATATTCTACCAGCGTGGGCCAATCATTAACTGATGCAGATTTTCGAAACCGGGTTTTCCCTGACCATATCTTGCCATTTTTTTTTTATAGAAAAATTACACAAATTTTTCATGCGGCAAATGTTTTTTTCAAATTGCACAATAATAACGGAATATGGTAAAAATGTCAATCTATTTTATATAGATTACTTAGTTCACCACACGTGCTTTTCAATTCCAACCGTTGTGCTCAACAGCTGATTTTGCGAATATGCTATGCAAATTTTTGTTATGCAACATTGATGGTCAGTCTGTTTCTTGTAAAACGTGATGAAAACCTCTTTATATAACTTAAAAAAAATTATTTAATGCCAACAAGAATGTTCGGCTGAACCATAGTGCAATGTAAAAAGTAATCTCCTTAAACCAGCAAAAAACTCAAATTTTATTATGATCAGAAGTGAAATTAAAAAAGGTTTAATGATATACCACTTCAAATATACGTTTAAATTATTTAAACTTTTAAAAACATCCGCATATGAACCAAACAATTCATATAAAAACAAGTAAGAAAACTACAGTCGAGTGTGCTCGACTGAGATATCCGCTACCCATTTTGAATAAAAGCAAAATATTGCGGTAATTTTTTCAAAATATACCGAAAATACTGCAAAATGCAAAAAATGCCAAATGGTGTATTTGGTATAACAATATAGTACCACACTCAAAATATACCATAGACGGACTAATATACCAGATTGTCGGACAAAGCATCTGATTCCGCTAGTAAGTAGGCGATTTAGCCCATACAAAAGTATTTCTTTAATAACTTCCACAATTTTTATCTGATCGCAGCCAAATTTTCAGGAATCATAAATACTATTATTATTATTATATACACAAAAAAAAATATGCATATATCGTTAGTAAATTAATAGCAGTCGATCACAATTCTGATTATTTTTGTTAATACATGTGTTTATAACATATGTATATACCTGCTCATTATTTAAACATTGATACAGTTTTTTGTATTGCACTGGCGACTTGAGCTTTTAGAAAACCATAAGTCTCATGCACAAAACATTCTAAGCAGTCCGGCAATACCTTCGTGCAAGCCTTTGTAACTGCCAGTAGAATTGAGTGGCATAAGCATTTTATGAGCTTGAGAGATAGTACAGATTTTCTCAATCCGGTGTAAGCACTTTTTTTTTAGCCAGTCATAACACTAGCGTTATCTGTGCCGATACCAATCGCATTGCCAATGTTTACATTTTTGCTTAACAGAAACTTCTTTATGGTATCTGCTATCGAAACTGCATTTCCTGCCTCAGCTTGCTCAAGGCCTAAAAATGTCGACACTACGTCCCCTTTGGGTTTGCTAAAATAGCTTATACCGACTTCTAAAGATTTGAGAAAATTTACATCAACGACAATAATATCAAACCAAAATAAAATCGAAAACTTATCAAGTATTTTTGTTATACCAATGTCAGTGGACTCATCCAATAAAAGGCTAAATGCAGCGTTTCCGATGTCTTTATGTAAGACCTCCATGAGATTCACCGCAATTGTACTTGGTTCTGCCCAGTTTTATGTTTGCGGCACCTTGGCAAGCTGAATGCAGTTTTCAGCACACATAGCTTGAACAAATGATCACATGACGCTATCGCCGAGTGTTTATCAATGTGAAAACATATTGCCGCTTCCTGCTCCTCCGTTTTAGATGTCTTTTGAACAAAACGCAACTTATTTTTTTGGGTTAGTGCTGCTATCGCAGTCACGTACTTCTTTGAGGCGGCATGGTGGCGAATACAAAAAGTTTTGCGCCTATTGTGCATTTGCAGTATGAGCAAAACGCTTTCGTCGTATCCGTGCAATCCTTTCTAATCCATTGCTTAAACTCCTCGTCTTTAAGCCAACCATCGTGAAAATGTTGTTTGTATAATTTTTACATTGTTCTTTAATTTAAAAAAAATAATAACAAAACACTTGTTTCCGTTAACTTTTGAAATGCGGTTAACTCAAGATGTCAGTGAACTCAAGTAGCTCATAATCGAACCATTGAGATGAATACAAGTTCCGATTTCGTTGTGAACTATTAATTGCAATTTTTGCAGTGAATGGCAAAAAGGGAATACAAAATAAAAAGGCTTTAAGTAAAGTATTAATGAAAAATTGCTAAAATTGCTTAAAAAAAATAAATTTGTAGCTAATTGCATTTAAAAAAAAAAAGTTGCACATTTTTTGAAAAGTTGATAGATGTAGCAACTAAATTGCTAAACTGGCAGCACTGCACACTCTCAGTTCAGTCGCAGATCAAATGCGGAACGATGAGCATGAGTGTATTTCGTTGCGCTGTGCTCATGCTCGCTACATTGGTATGTGCATGCATGTGAAGTTTTGCAACGTGCAGTTGCGTTGCCAAAAAAAGTTAGAACTTAAATTTTTTTTACATCGTCATAATTTATTATAATAACATTTATTTAAATTAAAACAATGAGGACTTAAATTTGTATATATTATCTAATTAGTTTAACTTATTACTAACTGCTTGGTCTCTTCTCGCATTAGGCCTACTTCTAGTTGCATCATCCTCATTGGGGCCGAATTGTTCAGTAGCTGCTGACTGATTGCGTCCGAGTTGTCCAGAGGCTGCTGGATGATTGCGTCCAAGTTGTCCAGAGGTTCTAATTGCGCAGGTTTATGAAATATAGAGCAAATTCCGATAGACAGATTAGTATTTGGGAATCCCCATATTAGGTATGTAGTTAAAGTATTGTAATTGTGAGTGACTAGTGCGGACGTGTATTGTGAAGTGTAAATAAATATTAATATTTAAAAATAAATAAATTTAAAATTATGTTTACCAAATGAAAGTAAGAGTTAAAGGCCAACTTTAAATGAAAAACTGGCAAGTTGGTATGAAAAATAACGTTAGAAAAAATCAACAAGAACTGTTGAAAACATAAAGGTCGGAAAATATAAATGTGCCTAAATCTTGTTTCGAATTAGTAAATCGAAAAGAAAAGGCAGTCATTCGAAGTCCTGGGCATTACACTTACATTGTTGCTCAACTGAATAGGTTCATATAAATCCGCTTGCATTTTCATGATTTGTTCATCACATATTCATTTCATCATTATATTTGTGTCAATCAGTGTGTGCTAGTAAAAAACCGTTTGCGATGTACCGTTACTTTGCATTTTCTGTTTTGCTATTTCTTTCGCTAATTTCTGTGCAATTTTTTGGTTCAACTGAATGATATTTAGTTAGCAGCTGGTCGAGTGTTAGAGTGATTACGATTCTCTTCAGCGGAAGACTTAACACTAAAACGCTATCAAAAATTAAGTTTAATTAATAAAAAAAAACGTTTTACTAAAAACTTTGATTTCTTCGCAAGCAGTTTAATTCGTTTATCTGTGAACAGCTACTTACGGTGTCTTACAATATGTTCCGGATTCATAACCTTAAAATTGAATGCGCTCCAAGTCAAAAGTCGTTACATTTAATGAAAAACTACCAATAGCAAAGTGTATATTCTTTGAGCTGACTTTGATTACGTTTAGAGACGAAAGGAAATTTTGCTGTAATGCAACTGAAACTATCGTAGCTAGAAATATACTTATTCCAAAATACAGACATACATATGTGTGGATGTATATCACAATCATTAAACGTGCATTTCGAACTGAAAAGAATTATGAGTATAACAATTATGTATATTGTGGAATAGATAAAATAATTTAGAGTGCATGAGTTGACGAAAAATTAAATAGGTCTCTACATATTTCGACATAATACACAATGTAAGCCAGCTATAGCTATAGGGTATAAAAATTATGAAAAAGTATAACCTTCGTGGAATTATTCCTTAAGCAGCTGTGTGTAAGAGAGAGAAGGTTGATGAAACCACATCACCAATGTTGTGATGATTAAAAAAATGTGGTCGTACCTAATACTTTGGTATATTCATTGGAAAAATGCGTTATCGATGACAATCACCTGATCATTGCAATTAGAAATTTTACATTCCATATAGATTAAGTGAATCTGCTTTATACTCTGCTTACACTGACTGCGTCTGCTTTATACTTTATTTAGACTAAGACTCCATTTAAATCAAGTGCATCTACTTCAATGATGAAGTTGTACGTTGCAAGTGCTTACACCAAAACTGCATCACGCGAACAGCTGTTTGGGGGTGGAAAAGTAATCAAGCACAGGCAGTTAGAAAAATATCAAAGGCAACAGAAACAAATCAACCGAAACTGAGAAATTAAATAAATTATGCGACACTGAGGGCATTCAAAAAATATAAGTATATATAAACATATTTAATGCCTCTGATTTTTCTTTTCACTTTGTTGGAATTGGATTTTTTATGAACCAAAAAGCAATTTGAAATAATTGTAAGGCAATATCGCACTTTTTTCGATAAATATACCAAAATATACTGATACTCGGTTTGGACTAGGCTGCATCACTAAAAGACAGGGACGGCTTAATAATCCGCATTGTGATGATGCGCAATATATCATGAATAATATTTTGCACCCTTAAACAGCTGTTCGCGTGAAGCGACTTTTGTGTAAATACTAGCCTAATATAACTTAATCATTGAAATATATGCACTTGGTCTAAATAGAGAATAAGCAGGGTTGCGTATAAGCGCTTTGAATTTTTTTGAACTTGTTCTTTAATTTCTAAAAAAATAGGCAAAGTAGAAAAATGAACACACCAATAAGAAAATGTTTGGATAAAATTGCCGTGGCGACCAAATTGACCACTTTGTAGGAAACTGATCGTCTCAGAACGAGCTGATAAAAACGATGCAAACTAAAAATAAGTATGGGCAATTAATAAATAAGCAGAGGTGCCACAGAAAACCCTTCCGCTTAAATTTCCCATGTAGATGCCATAAAGGTGTCTATGGCAGTTTCAAAAAGACTGATTATTGCTAATAACAAAGAAACTTCACTTTTATGTATAAATGTCATTGATTCATTAAGAGTGTTCAATTTGTGATTAAACGGTGTCCAAATAACATTTACTGTGGGCTTAATTATTAAAATTAACATTCTTGTAAATCACTTGACTCAGAAAACAACTTCAGATTTTTGACAAAAATTTTGATTTATAGTGATGCCTCTTCTTTGTATCTGAACTCGGGCTCCGAGTATTTTAAAAAAATATATTGAACTTAGTTAAAATCTATTAAAAGAAGGTAGATAAATATTTATTTTATTTTTTATATATTGACATTCTCTACCTATTTTTGTATTTATTCAGTTTGTGTTGTGTAAATTATTATTATCAATTTTTGTATTGCTTTATAATTTTATGAAGTTGAGAAATCATTATGTTGAAACTTGCAAAGGTTTCTCCTACATAAAATATACACACAATTAATTAGTATATTTTAAATTTCATTAATTTGAACAGAAATCATTTAGATGTTGGTAATGCTCATATTTTTCAAAAACATTTGCAGCATGTGTTACCCACATATTCTAATCAATTTTATGCACAAGCACACCGACATCGCCTGTAACTTTTTAAATGGGGACAGGGTAGCAGTTCTTGCAGCATGATTTGACACTTAAGCTGACCACAGCTGGCAATAGGCATTTCGATTGTGAAATACCGCCTACGCATTTTGAATAAAAGCAAAACAGCGTGAAAACTGTGCGTTGCAAAACTTCAAGTGCACGCCCATACCAATATATGCGAGCATGTTGATACATATTCGCACACATACAAAAGAAAGGAACAATATTAGCCGAAGCTGTTTTGACGATGCTTGCCAACACTTTTAGTGACAAATCGATTGTATGGTGTTGTAAAGCAACCTTAAAGAACATCGATATCCAATTCTTATCGTAGCGTCACTAACGGAAAAAGTGAATTGAGGGAATTAAGTTCAGTGTGTCTTTATTGTTTTAAAATATGCCAAAAAACTACTAAACAAAAAGCATAAAAGTGCTACGGGCGGCTTTATGCAAACCAACAAAATAGATTTTGTTACTTTGCCGGTTAAGGCGATGGAATAAGAGTAGGCTACATTGAGTAAACTTAACAGTATACTTCACGTAAGGTAATTGTTTTAATTGTTTTCTACCTAAAATTAAAATAAATTGTATTCTAAATTATGCATTTACAGATATGGCTTGCGCAAACATGACAAATATTCCTATACGTATATGCTGCCTAATAAATTCCTAAAAATGATTGGAACAGGATTACCGAATGAGAATAAAAATGAGAATGAGGACTGTATTAACGAAATTCTGAAAATATTGTAAAGATTAGAGCAGCTGCTGTTCAAATTCTATATAAAGTGTTTTCATAGATCTGATTTTGTGTGCTCGCCCTGTGCCTATCAGAAAAATATAAAGAATATAATGAATTGAAAAACCAGCTTTTTAATAACTTTTTTTTTCTAATTTTTCAGTTTTTTTGCAACGTTCTTCCCGTCAAAAACAGTAAACTTTGGCAACACTGCAGGGCAAACACAATATTTGGATGCCCACAGTTGCCAACTCAAAAAATCTGGGGTTTCCACCAAAATCTTTAAGGTTTAGCACCTCAAACCAAAATTTGTTTGTGTCGTTGATGTTATCCCACTTGGTTAAATTGATGTTGTTGTATTGCTAAGAATTTAGGCGCCCGTTTTATATAGAGATGAAAACACTAAGCGAGTTTTGACATTAGCGTATATCGAGAAAAACGATTAATACGCCACCACATTTTCTGGTTTGTTTGTAAGTGACTATCGTAAGGCTGCCACTTTTTATACCCGCTACCCATAGGGTAGAAGGGTATTATAACTTTGTGCCGGCAGGAAATGTATGTAACAGGCTTTTCCGACCTTATAAAGTATATATATTCTTGATCAGCATCAACAGCCGAGACGATATTGCCATGCCCGTCTGTCCGTATGAACACCTAGATCTCAGAGACTAAAACAGATAGAGCAATAATTTTTCAACAGCATTTGTTATGTTTGCACGCAGACCAAGTTTGTTTCAAATTTTTGCCACGCCCACTTCCGTCCCCGCAAATCAAAAAAATCGAATAACAAGCGTAATTTTAAAGCTAACTAAAGCTGCGATATTAATAACAATAGTATTATTGATTCCTGAAAATTTGCTTGCGATCAGATAAAAATTGTTTAAGTTAATAAAGAAATAGTTTTGGATTATTAGCTCAATTATAAAGTCCATACAAATTGTTCTAACTTCCATCTCTTATGATCGCAATTGAAGGTTTTTAATCTTTTTTTCAAAGGCATATCCTAAATACATAAATGTTTGGATATGCTTTGTCTTTAAAGTCATCCTCCAAAATATTGATTTCACAATCAGGTGGTTTAATTTTCAGTTTCAAAGAGTTGATGGCCATTATGACATCCGAATATGGTTGGGCTGGATTGCCATTTCTTCTTTGAAAGTTTTATTAAGGGCTTGTATATCCTTTAATATAAGCCTCAAAATAATAAATAAAGGTAATTTATATCATCTTTATAGAGCTCGTTGAGGATATGTGTCTTAGTTCTGTCCACTGATCCGCGACTCGGTCTGCAGTCTCAATGGACAGCCATTTTGTGTCGGACACTCTTGGTATTTTTAAAGGATCCAGTTGATTAAAGTTTATACAGAAAATGTTTACAAATAACATGTAACTGGTACACACCACAAAAGTAAGCTTCATCACATATATGCATATATCGTTAGTAAATTAATAGCAGTCGATCACAATTCTGATTATTTTTGTTAATACATGTGTTTATAACATATGTATATACCTGCTCATTATTTAAACATTGATACAGTTTTTTGTATTGCACTGGCGACTTGAGCTTTTAGAAAACCATAAGTCTCATGCACAAAACATTCTAAGCAGTCCGGCAATACCTTCGTGCAAGCCTTTGTAACTGCCAGTAGAATTGAGTGGCATAAGCATTTTATGAGCTTGAGAGATAGTACAGATTTTCTCAATCCGGTGTAAGCACTTTTTTTTGAGCCAGTCATAACACTAGCGTTATCTGTGCCGATACCAATCGCATTGCCAATGTTTACATTTTTGCTTAACAGAAACTTCTTTATGGTATCTGCTATCGAAACTGCATTTCCTGCCTCAGCTTGCTCAAGGCCTAAAAATGTCGACACTACGTCCCCTTTGGGTTTGCTAAAATAGCTTATACCGACTTCTAAAGATTTGAGAAAATTTACATCAACGACAATAATATCAAACCAAAATAAAATCGAAAACTTATCAAGAATTTTTTTTATACCAATGTCAGTGGACTCATCCAATAAAAGGCTAAATGCAGCGTTTCCGATGTCTTTATGTAAGACCTCCATGAGATTCACCGCAATTGTACTTGGTTCTGCCCAGTTTTATGTTTGCGGCACCTTGGCAAGCTGAATGCAGTTTTCAGCACACATAGCTTGAACAAATGATCACATGACGCTATCGCCGAGTGTTTATCAATGTGAAAACATATTGCCGCTTCCTGCTCCTCCGTTTTAGATGTCTTTTGAACAAAACGCAACTTATTTTTTTGGGTTAGTGCTGCTATCGCAGTCACGTACTTCTTTGAGGCGGCATGGTGGCGAATACAAAAAGTTTTGCGCCTATTGTGCATTTGCAGTATGAGCAAAACGCTTTCGTCGTATCCGTGCAATCCTTTCTAATCCATTGCTTAAACTCCTCGTCTTTAAGCCAACCATCGCGAAAATGTTGTTTGTATAATTTTTACATTGTTCTTTAATTTAAAAAAAATAATAACAAAACACTTGTTTCCGTTAACTTTTGAAATGCGGTTAACTCAAGATGTCAGTGAACTCAAGTAGCTCATAATCGAACCATTGAGATGAAGACAAGTTCCGATTTCGTTGTGAACTATTAATTGCAATTTTTGCAGTGAATGGCAAAAAGGGAATACAAAATAAAAAGGCTTTAAGTATTAATGAAAAATTGCTAAAATTGCTTAAAAAAAATAAATTTGTAGCTAATTGCATTTAAAAAAAAAAAGTGGCAAATTTTTTGAAAAGTTGATAGATCTAGCAACTAAATTGCTAAACTGGCAGCACTGCACACACTCAGTTCAGTCGCAGATCAAATGCGGAACGATGAGCATGAGTGTATTTCGTTGCGCTGTGCTCATGCTCGCTACATTGGTATGTGCATGCATGTGAAGTTTTGCAACGTGCAGTTGCGTTGCCAAAAAAAGTTAGAACTTAAATTTTTTTTACATCGTCATAATTTATTATAATAACATTTATTTAAATTAAAACAATGAGGACTTAAATTTGTATATATTATCTAATTAGTTTAACTTATTACTAAACAATTTGCTTGGTCTCTTCTCGCATTAGGCCTACTTCTAGTTGCATCATCCTCATTGGGGCCGAATTGTTCAGTAGCTGCTGACTGATTGCGTCCGAGTTGTCCAGAGGCTGCTGGATGATTGCGTCCAAGTTGTCCAGAGGTTCTAATTGCGCAGGTTTATGAAATATAGAGCAAATTCCGATAGACAGATTAGTATTTGGGAATCCCCATATTAGGTATGTAGTTAAAGTATTGTAATTGTGAGTGACCAGTGCGGACGTGTATTGTGAAGTGTAAATAAATATTAATATTTAAAAATAAATAAATTTAAAATTATGTTTACCAAATCAAAGTAAGAGTTAAAGGCCAACTTTAAATGAAAAACTGGCAAGTTGGTATGAAAAATAACGTTAGAAAAAATCAACAAGAACTGTTGAAAACATAAAGGCCGGAAAATATAAATGTGCCTAAATCTTGTTTCGAATTAGTAAATCGAAAAGAAAAGGCAGTCATTCGAAGTCCTGGGCATTACACTTACATTGTTGCTCAACTGAATAGGTTCATATAAATCCGCTTGCATTTTCATGATTTGTTCATCACATATTGATCGTACGCATGTTTTTAAAATACATTTCATCATTATATTTGTGTCAATCAGTGTGTGCTAGTAAAAAACCGTTTGCGATGTACCGTTACTTTGCATTTTCTGTTTTGCTATTTCTTTCGCTAATTTCTGTGCAATTTTTTGGTTCAACTGAATGATTTTTAGTTAGCAATTAAACTTGGCGGCTTAGTGACACTTTTTTGATGCAAATTTTTAATTTCATATATTTTCTTTAAATTAATTGAAAAATGGGACGCGGAGAACAATTATCCGAGTATGAAAGTGGCCAAATTGAAGCCTGTCGTGAAAGTGGTCTTAGACATCGCAAAATCGCTCAAAAAATTGGATGAAGCCAAAATATTGTTAGCAATTTTTTGAGAAACAAACAAAGAATATGGCAAAAACATGAAAGGCGAAGTCAAGCACGCCACCTCTGCGGCAGACAGGAGGCATATTTTGCGAGCTGCGTCCAACTCGCATCTCTCAGCACCCAAAATTAAAGAAATTTGCGGTGTTAAAGCCAGTGTGTCAACAGTTAAAAGAGTGATTTTGTCGACTGATCATCTAAAACTAATGAAACTTACAAAAAAAAAAACACCGTTAAATTATGCACGTAAAGCTTCACGACTGCTCTATGCGCACAAGCCCATGAGCTGGACCATGATACAATAACACAAGGTAGTTCGGTTTCAGTCCGTTGTGTGCGGACGATTTTTTCCCTACATATTAACCACTTTGCTGCTTTTAAATATTTTTTATGAACTTGTCCAATGCAGAGGTTTTTATGATTGGCGCGTATACAAGAAATTCGAAACAATGTTAATCAGTACCTTCATGATTTCTTAGCCGAGCTCACAGCGAAGGTAGATTGCCTTCCTCTCGTAGTTGGCGATAGATTGCCTTCCTCTTGAATGCCATATGTAATGCAGCTGCGCGTGCCTATATGTGCGGCACTCTTGGCACCAACGCATTGCAAGGTTCCATGAAATGGTAGGAAGACGAGTAAATAAAGTCACTTCATATTCTACCAGCGTGGGCCAATCATTAACTGATGCAGATTTTCGAAACCGGGTTTTCCCTGACCATATCTTGCCATTTTTTTTTTATAGAAAAATTACACAAATTTTTCATGCGGCAAATGTTTTTTTTTCAAATTGCACAATAATAACGGAATATGGTAAAAATGTCAATCTATTTTATATAGATTACTTAGTTCACCACACGTGCTTTTCAATTCCAACCGTTGTGCTCAACAGCTGATTTTGCGAATATGCTATGCAAATTTTTGTTATGCAACATTGATGGTCAGTCTGTTTCTTGTAAAACGTGATGAAACCCTCTTTATATAACTTAAAAAAAATTATTTAATGCCAACAAGAATGTTCGGCTGAACCATAGTGCAATGTAAAAAGTAATCTCCTTAAACCAGCAAAAAACTCAAATTTTATTATGATCAGAAGTGAAATTAAAAAAGGTTTAATGATATACCACTTCAAATATACGTTTAAATTATTTAAACTTTTAAAAACATCCGCATATGAACCAAACAATTCATATAAAAACAAGTAAGAAAACTACAGTCGAGTGTGCTCGACTGAGATATCCGCTACCCATTTTGAATAAAAGCAAAATATTGCGGTAATTTTTTCAAAATATACCGAAAATACTGCAAAATGCAAAAAATGCCAAATGGTGTATTTGGTATAACAATATAGTACCACACTCAAAATATACCATAGACGGACTAATATACCAGATTGTCGGACAAAGCATCTGATTCCGCTAGTAAGTAGGCAATTTAGCCCATACAAAAGTATTTCTTTAATAACTTCCACAATTTTTATCTGATCGCAGCCAAATTTTCAGGAATCATAAATACTATTATTATTATTATATACACAAAAAAAAATATGCATATATCGTTAGTAAATTAATAGCAGTCGATCACAATTCTGATTATTTTTGTTAATACATGTGTTTATAACATATGTATATACCTGCTCATTATTTAAACATTGATACAGTTTTTTGTATTGCACTGGCGACTTGAGCTTTTAGAAAACCATAAGTCTCATGCACAAAACATTCTAAGCAGTCCGGCAATACCTTCGTGCAAGCCTTTGTAACTGCCAGTAGAATTGAGTGGCATAAGCATTTTATGAGCTTGAGAGATAGTACAGATTTTCTCAATCCGGTGTAAGCACTTTTTTTTGAGCCAGTCATAACACTAGCGTTATCTGTGCCGATACCAATCGCATTGCCAATGTTTACATTTTTGCTTAACAGAAACTTCTTTATGGTATCTGCTATCGAAACTGCATTTCCTGCCTCAGCTTGCTCAAGGCCTAAAAATGTCGACACTACGTCCCCTTTGGGTTTGCTAAAATAGCTTATACCGACTTCTAAAGATTTGAGAAAATTTACATCAACGACAATAATATCAAACCAAAATAAAATCGAAAACTTATCAAGAATTTTTTTTATACCAATGTCAGTGGACTCATCCAATAAAAGGCTAAATGCAGCGTTTCCGATGTCTTTATGTAAGACCTCCATGAGATTCACCGCAATTGTACTTGGTTCTGCCCAGTTTTATTTTTTTGGGTTAGTGCTGCTATCGCAGTCACGTACTTCTTTGAGGCGGCATGGTGGCGAATACAAAAAGTTTTGCGCCTATTGTGCATTTGCAGTATGAGCAAAACGCTTTCGTCGTATCCGTGCAATCCTTTCTAATCCATTGCTTAAACTCCTCGTCTTTAAGCCAACCATCGCGAAAATGTTGTTTGTATAATTTTTACATTGTTCTTTAATTTAAAAAAAATAATAACATAACACTTGTTTCCGTTAACTTTTGAAATGCGGTTAACTCAAGATGTCAGTGAACTCAAGTAGCTCATAATCGAACCATTGAGATGAAGCCAAGTTCCGATTTCGTTGTGAACTATTAATTGCAATTTTTGCAGTGAATGGCAAAAAGGGAATACAAAATAAAAAGGCTTTAAGTAAAGTATTAATGAAAAATTGCTAAAATTGCTTAAAAAAAATAAATTTGTAGCTAATTGCATTTAAAAAAAAAAAGTTGCAAATTTTTTGAAAAGTTGATAGATCTAGCAACTAAATTGCTAAACTGGCAGCACTGCACACACTCAGTTCAGTCGCAGATCAAATGCGGAACGATGAGCATGAGTGTATTTCTTTGCGCTGTGCTTATGCATACATTGGTATGTGCATGCATGTGAAGTTTTGCAACGTGCAGTTGCGTTGCCAAAAAAAGTTAGAACTTAAATTTTTTTTACATCGTCATAATTTATTATAATAACATTTATTTAAATTAAAACAATGAGGACTTAAATTTGTATATATTATCTAATTAGTTTAACTTATTACTAAACAATTTGCTTGGTCTCTTCTCGCATTAGGCCTACTTCTAGTTGCATCATCCTCATTGGGGCCGAATTGTTCAGTAGCTGCTGACTGATTGCGTCCGAGTTGTCCAGAGGCTGCTGGATGATTGCGTCCAAGTTGTCCAGAGGTTCTAATTGCGCAGGTTTATGAAATATAGAGCAAATTCCGATAGACAGATTAGTATTTGGGAATCCCCATATTAGGTATGTAGTTAAAGTATTGTAATTGTGAGTGACCAGTGCGGACGTGTATTGTGAAGTGTAAATAAATATTAATATTTAAAAATAAATAAATTTAAAATTATGTTTACCAAATCAAAGTAAGAGTTAAAGGCCAACTTTAAATGAAAAACTGGCAAGTTGGTATGAAAAATAACGTTAGAAAAAATCAACAAGAACTGTTGAAAACATAAAGGTCGGAAAATATAAATGTGCCTAAATCTTGTTTCGAATTAGTAAATCGAAAAGAAAAGGCAGTCATTCGAAGTCCTGGGCATTACACTTACATTGTTGCTCAACTGAATAGGTTCATATAAATCCGCTTGCATTTTCATGATTTGTTCATCACATATTCATTTCATCATTATATTTGTGTCAATCAGTGTGTGCTAGTAAAAAACCGTTTGCGATGTACCGTTACTTTGCATTTTCTGTTTTGCTATTTCTTTCGCTAATTTCTGTGCAATTTTTTGGTTCAACTGAATGATTTTTAGTTAGCAATTAAACTTGGCGGCTTAGTGACACTTTTTTGATGCAAATTTTTAATTTCATATATTTTCTTTAAATTAATTGAAAAATGGGACGCGGAGAACAATTATCCGAGTATGAAAGTGGCCAAATTGAAGCCTGTCGTGAAAGTGGTCTTAGACATCGCAAAATCGCTCAAAAAATTGGATGAAGCCAAAATATTGTTAGCAATTTTTTGAGAAACAAACAAAGAATATGGCAAAAACATGAAAGGCGAAGTCAAGCACGCCACCTCTGCGGCAGACAGGAGGCATATTTTGCGAGCTGCGTCCAACTCGCATCTCTCAGCACCCAAAATTAAAGAAATTTGCGGTGTTAAAGCCAGTGTGTCAACAGTTAAAAGAGTGATTTTGTCGACTGATCATCTAAAACTAATGAAACTTACAAAAAAAAACACCGTTAAATTATGCACGTAAAGCTTCACGACTGCTCTATGCGCACAAGCCCATGAGCTGGACCATGATACAATAACACAAGGTAGTTCGGTTTCAGTCCGTTGTGTGCGGACGATTTTTTCCCTACATATTAACCACTTTGCTGCTTTTAAATATTTTTTATGAACTTGTCCAATGCAGAGGTTTTTATGATTGGCGCGTATACAAGAAATTCGAAACAATGTTAATCAGTACCTTCATGATTTCTTAGCCGAGCTCACAGCGAAGGTAGATTGCCTTCCTCTCGTAGTTGGCGATAGATTGCCTTCCTCTTGAATGCCATATGTAATGCAGCTGCGCGTGCCTATATGTGCGGCACTCTTGGCACCAACGCATTGCAAGGTTCCATGAAATGGTAGGAAGACGAGTAAATAAAGTCACTTCATATTCTACCAGCGTGGGCCAATCATTAACTGATGCAGATTTTCGAAACCGGGTTTTCCCTGACCATATCTTGCCATTTTTTTTTTATAGAAAAATTACACAAATTTTTCATGCGGCAAATGTTTTTTTTTCAAATTGCACAATAATAACGGAATATGGTAAAAATGTCAATCTATTTTATAAAGATTACTTAGTTCACCACACGTGCTTTTCAATTCCAACCGTTGTGCTCAACAGCTGATTTTGCGAATATGCTATGCAAATTTTTGTTATGCAACATTGATGGTCAGTCTGTTTCTTGTAAAACGTGATGAAAACCTCTTTATATAACTTAAAAAAAATTATTTAATGCCAACAAGAATGTTCGGCTGAACCATAGTGCAATGTAAAAAGTAATCTCCTTAAACCAGCAAAAAACTCAAATTTTATTATGATCAGAAGTGAAATTAAAAAAGGTTTAATGATATACCACTTCAAATATACGTTTAAATTATTTAAACTTTTAAAAACATCCGCATATGAACCAAACAATTCATATAAAAACAAGTAAGAAAACTACAGTCGAGTGTGCTCGACTGAGATATCCGCTACCCATTTTGAATAAAAGCAAAATATTGCGGTAATTTTTTCAAAATATACCGAAAATACTGCAAAATGCAAAAAATGCCAAATGGTGTATTTGGTATAACAATATAGTACCACACTCAAAATATACCATAGACGGACTAATATACCAGATTGTCGGACAAAGCATCTGATTCCGCTAGTAAGTAGGCGATTTAGCCCATACAAAAGTATTTCTTTAATAACTTCCACAATTTTTATCTGATCGCAGCCAAATTTTCAGGAATCATAAATACTATTATTATTATTATATACACAAAAAAAAATATGCATATATCGTTAGTAAATTAATAGCAGTCGATCACAATTCTGATTATTTTTGTTAATACATGTGTTTATAACATATGTATATACCTGCTCATTATTTAAACATTGATACAGTTTTTTGTATTGCACTGGCGACTTGAGCTTTTAGAAAACCATAAGTCTCATGCACAAAACATTCTAAGCAGTCCGGCAATACCTTCGTGCAAGCCTTTGTAACTGCCAGTAGAATTGAGTGGCATAAGCATTTTATGAGCTTGAGAGATAGTACAGATTTTCTCAATCCGGTGTAAGCACTTTTTTTTGAGCCAGTCATAACACTAGCGTTATCTGTGCCGATACCAATCGCATTGCCAATGTTTACATTTTTGCTTAACAGAAACTTCTTTATGGTATCTGCTATCGAAACTGCATTTCCTGCCTCAGCTTGCTCAAGGCCTAAAAATGTCGACACTACGTCCCCTTTGGGTTTGCTAAAATAGCTTATACCGACTTCTAAAGATTTGAGAAAATTTACATCAACGACAATAATATCAAACCAAAATAAAATCGAAAACTTATCAAGAATTTTTTTTATACCAATGTCAGTGGACTCATCCAATAAAAGGCTAAATGCAGCGTTTCCGATGTCTTTATGTAAGACCTCCATGAGATTCACCGCAATTGTACTTGGTTCTGCCCAGTTTTATTTTTTTGGGTTAGTGCTGCTATCGCAGTCACGTACTTCTTTGAGGCGGCATGGTGGCGAATACAAAAAGTTTTGCGCCTATTGTGCATTTGCAGTATGAGCAAAACGCTTTCGTCGTATCCGTGCAATCCTTTCTAATCCATTGCTTAAACTCCTCGTCTTTAAGCCAACCATCGCGAAAATGTTGTTTGTATAATTGTTACATTGTTTTTAATTTAAAAAAAAATAATAACAAAACACTTGTTTCCGTTAACTTTTGAAATGCGGTTAACTCAAGATGTCAGTGAACTCAAGTAGCTCATAATCGAACCATTGAGATGAATACAAGTTCCGATTTCGTTGTGAACTATTAATTGCAATTTTTGCAGTGAATGGCAAAAAGGGAATACAAAATAAAAAGGCTTTAAGTAAAGTATTAATGAAAAATTGCTAAAATTGCTTAAAAAAAATAAATTTGTAGCTAATTGCATTTAAAAAAAAAAAGTTGCAAATTTTTTGAAAAGTTGATAGATCTAGCAACTAAATTGCTAAACTGGCAGCACTGCACACACTCAGTTCAGTCGCAGATCAAATGCGGAACGATGAGCATGAGTGTATTTCGTTGCGCTGTGCTCATGCTCGCTACATTGGTATGTGCATGCATGTGAAGTTTTGCAACGTGCAGTTGCGTTGCCAAAAAAAGTTAGAACTTAAATTTTTTTTACATCGTCATAATTTATTATAATAACATTTATTTAAATTAAAACAATGAGGACTTAAATTTGTATATATTATCTAATTAGTTTAACTTATTACTAAACAATTTGCTTGGTCTCTTCTCGCATTAGGCCTACTTCTAGTTGCATCATCCTCATTGGGGCCGAATTGTTCAGTAGCTGCTGACTGATTGCGTCCGAGTTGTCCAGAGGCTGCTGGATGATTGCGTCCAAGTTGTCCAGAGGTTCTAATTGCGCAGGTTTATGAAATATAGAGCAAATTCCGATAGACAGATTAGTATTTGGGAATCCCCATATTAGGTATGTAGTTAAAGTATTGTAATTGTGAGTGACCAGTGCGGACGTGTATTGTGAAGTGTAAATAAATATTAATATTTAAAAATAAATTAATTTAAAATTATGTTTACCAAATCAAAGTAAGAGTTAAAGGCCAACTTTAAATGAAAAACTGGCAAGTTGGTATGAAAAATAACGTTAGAAAAAATCAACAAGAACTGTTGAAAACATAAAGGTCGGAAAATATAAATGTGCCTAAATCTTGTTTCGAATTAGTAAATCGAAAAGAAAAGGCAGTCATTCGAAGTCCTGGGCATTACACTTACATTGTTGCTCAACTGAATAGGTTCATATAAATCCGCTTGCATTTTCATGATTTGTTCATCACATATTCATTTCATCATTATATTTGTGTCAATCAGTGTGTGCTAGTAAAAAACCGTTTGCGATGTACCGTTACTTTGCATTTTCTGTTTTGCTATTTCTTTCGCTAATTTCTGTGCAATTTTTTGGTTCAACTGAATGATATTTAGTTAGCAGCTGGTCGAGTGTTGCAGTGATTACGATTCTCTTCAGCGGAAGACTTAACACTAAAACGCTTTCAAAAATTAAGTTTAATTAATAAAAAAAAACGTTTTACTAAAAACTTTGATTTCTTCGCAAGCAGTTTAATTCGTTTATCTGTGAACAGCTACTTACGGTGTCTTACAATATGTTCCGGATTCATAACCTTAAAATTGAATGCGCTCAAGTCAAAAGTCGTTACATTTAATGAAAAACTACCAATAGCAAAGTGTATATTCTTTGAGCTGACTTTGATTACGTTTAGAGACGAAAGGAAATTTTGCTGTAATGCAACTGAAACTATCGTAGCTAGAAATATACTTATTCCAAAATACAGACATACATATGTGTGGATGTATATCACAATCATTAAACGTGCATTTCGAACTGAAAAGAATTATGAGTATAACAATTATGTACATTGTGGAATAGATAAAATAATTTAGAGTGCATGAGTTGACGAAAAAAGAAATAAGTCTCTACATATTTCGACATAATACACAATGTAAGCCAGCTATAGCTATAGGGTATAAAAATTATGAAAAAGTATAACCTTCGTGGAATTATTCCTTAAGCAGCTGTGTGTAAGAGAGAGAAGGTTGATGAAACCACATCACCAATGTTGTGATGATTAAAAAAATGTGGTCGTACCTAATACTTTGGTATATTCATTGGAAAAATGCGTTATCGATGACAATCACCTGATCATTGCAATTAGAAATTTTACATTCCATATAGATTAAGTGAATCTGCTTTATACTCTGCTTACACTGACTGCGTCTGCTTTATACTTTATTTAGACTAAGACTCCATTTAAATCAAGTGCATCTACTTCAATGATGAAGTTGTACGTTGCAAGTGCTTACACCAAAACTGCATCACGCGAACAGCTGTTTGGGGGTGGAAAAGTAATCAAGCACAGGCAGTTAGAAAATTATCAAAGGCAACAGAAACAAATCAACCGAAACTGAGAAATTAAATAAATTATGCGACACTGAGGGCATTCAAAAAATATAAGTATATATAAACATATTTAATGCCTCTGATTTTTCTTTTCACTTTGTTGGAATTGGATTTTTTATGAACCAAAAAGCAATTTGAAATAATTGTAAGGCAATATCGCACTTTTTTCGATAAATATACCAAAATATACTGATACTCGGTTTGGACTAGGCTGCATCACTAAAAGACAGGGACGGCTTAATAATCCGCATTGTGATGATGCGCAATATATCATGAATAATATTTTGCACCCTTAAACAGCTGTTCGCGTGAAGCGACTTTTGTGTAAATACTAGCCTAATATAACTTAATCATTGAAATAGATGCACTTGGTCTAAATAGAGAATAAGCAGGGTTGCGTATAAGCGCTTTGAATTTTTTTGAACTTGTTCTTTAATTTCTAAAAAAATAGGCAAAGTAGAAAAATGAACACACCAATAAGAAAATGTTTGGATAAAATTGCCGTGGCGACCAAATTGACCACTTTGTAGGAAACTGATCGTCTCAGAACGAGCTGATAAAAACGATGCAAACTAAAAATAAGTATGGGCAATTAATAAATAAGCAGAGGTGCCACAGAAAACCCTTCCGCTTAAATTTCCCATGTAGATGCCATAAAGGTGTCTATGGCATCTATATGTGAAACAGTTTTCTGTGGCACCTCCGGCAGTTTCAAAAAGACTGATTATTGCTAATAACAAAGAAACTTCACTTTTATGTATAAATGTCATTGATTCATTAAGAGTGTTCAATTTGTGATTAAACGGTGTCCAAATAACATTTACTGTGGGCTTAATTATTAAAATTAACATTCTTGTAAATCACTTGACTCAGAAAACAACTTCAGATTTTTGACAAAAATTTTGATTTGTAGTGATGCCTCTTCTTTGTATCTGAACTCGGGCTCCGAGTATTTTAAAAAAATATATTGAACTTAGTTAAAATCTATTAAAAGAAGGTAGATAAATATTTATTTTATTTTTTATATATTGACATTCTCTACCTATTTTTGTATTTATTCAGTTTGTGTTGTGTAAATTATTATTATCAATTTTTGTATTGCTTTATAATTTTATGAAGTTGAGAAATCATTATGTTGAAACTTGCAAAGGTTTCTCCTACATAAAATATACACACAATTAATTAGTATATTTTAAATTTCATTAATTTGAACAGAAATCATTTAGATGTTGGTAATGCTCATCTTTTTCAAAAACATTTGCAGCCACATATTCTAATCAATTTTATGCACAAGCACACCGACATCGCCTGTAACTTTTTAAATGGGGACAGGGTAGCAGTTCTTGCAGCATGATTTGACACTTAAGCTGACCTCAGCTGGCAATAGGCATTTCGATTGTGAAATACCGCCTACGCATTTTGAATAAAAGCAAAACAGCGTGAAAACTGTGCGTTGCAAAACTTCAAGTGCACGCCCATACCAATATATGCGAGCATGTTGATACATATTCGCACACATACAAAAGAAAGGAACAATATTAGCCGAAGCTGTTTTGACGATGCTTGCCAACACTTTTAGTGACAAATCGATTGTATGGTGTTGTAAAGCAACCTTAAAGAACATCGATATCCAATTCTTATCGTAGCGTCACTAACGGAAAAAGTGAATTGAGGGAATTAAGTTCAGTGTGTCTTTATTGTTTTAAAATATGCCAAAAAACTACTAAACAAAAAGCATAAAAGTGCTACGGGCGGCTTTATGCAAACCAACAAAATAGATTTTGTTACTTTGCCGGTTAAGGCGATGGAATAAGAGCAGGCTACATTGAGTAAACTTAACAGTATACTTCACGTAAGGTAATTGTTTTAATTGTTTTCTACCTAAAATTAAAATAAATTGTATTCTAAATTATGCATTTACAGATATGGCTTGCGCAAACATGACAAATATTCCTATACGTATATGCTGCCTAATAAATTCCTAAAAATGATTGGAACAGGATTACCGAATGAGAATAAAAATGAGAATGAGGACTGTATTAACGAAATTCTGAAAATATTGTAAAGATTAGAGCAGCTGCTGTTCAAATTCTATATAAAGTGTTTTCATAGATCTGATTTTGTGTGCTCGCCCTGTGCCTATCAGAAAAATATAAAGAATATAATGAATTGAAAAACCAGCTTTTTAATAACTTTTTTTTTTCTAATTTTTCAGTTTTTTTGCAACGTTCTTCCCGTCAAAAACAGTAAACTTTGGCAACACTGCAGGGCAAACACAATATTTGGATGCCCACAGTTGCCAACTCAAAAAATCTGGGGTTTCCACCAAAATCTTTAAGGTTTAGCACCTCAAACCAAAATTTGTTTGTGTCGTTGATGTTATCCCACTTGGTTAAATTGATGTTGTTGTATTGCTAAGAATTTAGGCGCCCGTTTTATATAGAGATGAAAACACTAAGCGAGTTTTGACATTAGCGTATATCGAGAAAAACGATTAATACGCCACCACATTTTCTGGTTTGTTTGTAAGTGACTATCGTAAGGCTGCCACTTTTTATACCCGCTACCCATAGGGTAGAAGGGTATTATAACTTTGTGCCGGCAGGAAATGTATGTAACAGGCTTTTCCGACCTTATAAAGTATATATATTCTTGATCAGCATCAACAGCCGAGACGATATTGCCATGCCCATCTGTCCGTATGAACACCTAGATCTCAGAGACTAAAACAGATAGAGCAATAATTTTTCAACAGCATTTGTTATGTTTGCACGCAGACCAAGTTTGTTTCAAATTTTTGCCACGCCCACTTCCGTCCCCGCAAATCAAAAAAATCGAATAACAAGCGTAATTTTAAAGCTAACTAAAGCTGCGATATTAATAACAATAGTATTATTGATTCCTGAAAATTTGCTTGCGATCAGATAAAAATTGTTTAAGTTAATAAAGAAATAGTTTTGGATTATTAGCTCAATTATAAAGTCCATACAAATTGTTCTAACTTCCATCTCTTATGATCGCAATTGAAGGTTTTTAATCTTTTTTTCAAAGGCATATCCTAAATACATAAATGGATATGCTTTGTCTTTAAAGTCATCCTCCAAAATATTGATTTCACAATCAGGTGGTTTAATTTTCAGTTTCAAAGAGTTGATGGCCATTATGACATCCGAATATGGTTGGGCTGGATTGCCATTTCTTCTTTGAAAGTTTTATTAAGGGCTTGTATATCCTTTAATATAAGCCTCAAAATAATAAATAAAGGTAATTTATATCATCTTTATAGAGCTCGTTGAGGATATGTGTCTTAGTTCTGTCCACTGATCCGCGACTCGGTCTGCAGTCTCAATGGACAGCCATTTTGTGTCGGACACTCTTGGTATTTTTAAAGGATCCAGTTGATTAAAGTTTATACAGAAAATGTTTACAAATAACATGTAACTGGTACACACCACAAAAGTAAGCTTCATCACATATATGCATATATCGTTAGTAAATTAATAGCAGTCGATCACAATTCTGATTATTTTTGTTAATACATGTGTTTATAACATATGTATATACCTGCTCATTATTTAAACATTGATACAGTTTTTTGTATTGCACTGGCGACTTGAGCTTTTAGAAAACCATAAGTCTCATGCACAAAACATTCTAAGCAGTCCGGCAATACCTTCGTGCAAGCCTTTGTAACTGCCAGTAGAATTGAGTGGCATAAGCATTTTATGAGCTTGAGAGATAGTACAGATTTTCTCAATCCGGTGTAAGCACTTTTTTTTGAGCCAGTCATAACACTAGCGTTATCTGTGCCGATACCAATCGCATTGCCAATGTTTACATTTTTGCTTAACAGAAACTTCTTTATGGTATCTGCTATCGAAACTGCATTTCCTGCCTCAGCTTGCTCAAGGCCTAAAAATGTCGACACTACGTCCCCTTTGGGTTTGCTAAAATAGCTTATACCGACTTCTAAAGATTTGAGAAAATTTACATCAACGACAATAATATCAAACCAAAATAAAATCGAAAACTTATCAAGAATTTTTTTTATACCAATGTCAGTGGACTCATCCAATAAAAGGCTAAATGCAGCGTTTCCGATGTCTTTATGTAAGACCTCCATGAGATTCACCTCAATTGTACTTGGTTCTGCCCAGTTTTATTTTTTTGGGTTAGTGCTGCTATCGCAGTCACGTACTTCTTTGAGGCGGCATGGTGGCGAATACAAAAAGTTTTGCGCCTATTGTGCATTTGCAGTATGAGCAAAACGCTTTCGTCGTATCCGTGCAATCCTTTCTAATCCATTGCTTAAACTCCTCGTCTTTAAGCCAACCATCGCGAAAATGTTGTTTGTATAATTGTTACATTGTTTTTTAATTTAAAAAAAAATAATAACAAAACACTTGTTTCCGTTAACTTTTGAAATGCGGTTAACAAGATGTCAGTGAACTCAAGTAGCTCATAATCGAACCATTGAGATGAATACAAGTTCCGATTTCGTTGTGAACTATTAATTGCAATTTTTGCAGTGAATGGCAAAAAGGGAATACAAAATAAAAAGGCTTTAAGTAAAGTATTAATGAAAAATTGCTAAAATTGCTTAAAAAAAATAAATTTGTAGCTAATTGCATTTAAAAAAAAAAAGTTGCAAATTTTTTGAAAAGTTGATAGATCTAGCAACTAAATTGCTAAACTGGCAGCACTGCACACACTCAGTTCAGTCGCAGATCAAATGCGGAACGATGAGCATGAGTGTATTTCGTTGCGCTGTGCTCATGCTCGCTATATTGGTATGTGCATGCATGTGAAGTTTTGCAACGTGCAGTTGCGTTGCCAAAAAAGTTAGAACTTAAATTTTTTTACATCGTCATAATTTATTATAATAACATTTATATAAATTAAAACAATGAGGACTTAAATTTGTATATATTATCTAATTAGTTTAACTTATTACTAAACAATTTTATTTCTACTCAATTTTTTCATTTTCTTCTATTTCTAATTTTTTGCCCTGGACAATGCCTTGGATTTCTTATTGCCCAGTCCGTTGTCCAACTGCCGCCAAATTTTTAGGAATCATAAATACTATTATTATTATTATATACACCAAAATTCGCAGCTTTAGCTTTAAAATTATGCTTGTTATTTGATTTTTTTGATTTGTAGAGGCGGAAGTGGGCGTGGCAAAAATTTGAAACAAACTTGATCTGCGTGCAAACATAACAAATACTGTCGAAAAAAAAATTATAGCTCTATCTCTTATAATCTCTGAGATCCAGTGTATCATACAGACGGACGCACAGACAGACAGACGGACATGGCTAGATCGTCTCGCCTGTTGATGCTAATTAAGAATATATATACTTTATAGGGTCGGAGATGCATCCTTCTACTTGTTACATACATTTCCTGTCGGCACAAAGTTATAATACCCTTCTACCCTATGGGTAGCGGGTATAGAAACAATAGTTTGGTAGTTGGCAGAAATTCGATGGCTTGTTAATTTCTAGTACACAATTATAAATTAGTAATTAATAATAATAGAAATATCAATATAATCAATATACAAAGCGAAATTTCGACAGATTCTTTATTTCAATTGCCGAAGCTTTTTCCACTCTGAATTACAATTTCATATTAACCAAAGTAATTGAATCCAATCTATGTAACATGCTGACAAAATAATCCATACGTAAAGAAGTTCGAATAAAGTTTTATCTGAAAGCCAACAAATGGCAATAAATACGTTTCCTGTTTGAACTATATTGCTAAAAGGAATAAATAAGTCGCAAAACCTGTTATGTCATCGAAGTGTTATTATCGGACCAAACTAAGAAATAGGGAATACACAGGAAAGCCAAGAAAAGCAACAACCAATAACAAAAAATTGACAATTTCAACACAAATTAAAACATCATATGTTCAATTATCACGACGGTTCCATAATTGGCTTTGTACGTACATAATTGTTTTTTCCAATGGGACAATTTTGTATAATTTCGAGTTCGGGTTCGAGATTAAAATGTTTCAACTGGCACCACATACTGATAAGCAGTTAAAAGTATAGGATAATTTATAATAAAAGTTGGGGTGTAGCTCGAATCTAGCAACATCGTGCAATCGCCATAAATCTTCAGGCCATCCCGAATGCGAATACTGTGAATATTGTGAGGAGTGATATGCCTTAAAATTCCCTGTATTTTTGCGCAAATAAAATACAGTATTTGTTGTTTATGACTTAGTAATGATGGTCATATACGACTTCAAATTGTTGCATTCATTGCGAATTTAAACTTAGGCAGGGTATAGAATTCAGGAGCGCATCGGAGGTAACTTTCACTTTCACTTAAATCATGTAGGTATTAATATTGTTTAAAGTGCATAGTCATCAGAACCGTTGAGAAAATGTGCGGACAACGATTAATTTCCGAAACCTAAATATGTATGTTAATAAATATTTATATGTGTATGTAATTATGTTACAAAGACTACCCGTCCGCCCACAATCTCTGTAATGGTTGCAAAGCCGAACGGAACGGAGCGGAGCTGGTCACATATTCATCCTCAGCAAACATCTTGCTATTGATGGCTGTGGGTTGTGGGATATGAATCGAGACAGTTAGTCAGTCAGTTGTATGGCACGATCAGCCACTGTTCTATCAGTTGTTTGCCGCAGAATTTTTGTTGCTTTTTGCTGCTGCTGTTGCTGTAGTCTTGAGTGTGTGCGTGCCTGTGCTGTGTATTTCTTTTACCAAGATATAAAATCGCCTGGCGATTCAATTTAAACCAACGAGTAATTGTCCCAAACTGCATACCTACCCATACATGTGTGTGTGTATGGACATGTGTATGTAATGTACTTAAATATATGTGTATGTAAGCGGGCATGCACTCTCATGTGTGTTTAAACATACATAAACATATTCATCGAGAACGAATTGTACAAAATAGATTACACCCGTGAACTGTCCAACTTACATGTATACAATTATGTATGTACAATTGCTTGAATATTTAAGCATATCCACAATTATATGTACATAAATATATTCATATCAATATAGATATATGTATGTATGCATATTATAAACAAGTGTACAAAAATGTACGTTGTATGGAAATACATACGTAATTGTTGTCTAGGAAATAAATGTGCGTCTGTGTCTACATACAATCGTATGTTTTTATGATTGTAGTATTTTTTATTAATATTAAAATTATAAATTTATATTTATGCTATGAACATGCACAAATTTAGATGTATTTAAATTTATAGATATGCACATGCATGCTTATTTGTGTGTATACTTTCATTATTTACAATTCCAAACATATGTATTTATGTACATAAATACATACAAATTGTATTAGGTACTCTGTACACTTATATATGTATGTGCATATGTTTCAACGTGACATGTGTGTTTGAGTGTGTGTGTAATGCACAACCGTTTGTGTTGAAGGAATGCTGCACTTTCAGAATTGAACTGAAGTTCAAGAGCACATAAATGAATTATAAATGGTTTTAATTGAATACAATAGAGTGCGAGTGACCATTGTGAATGTGAGTGCACAGTGTAGTCACACTGATGCGTATATACTTACTTTCGCATGTATGTATATAAGGATATACATACATATGTACATTGATACGTAAATACAACCATTCATATGTTCGAACAATATGTATCCATGCATGTATTACACACACGCTGATATTGCATACACATTAATACATCATATCATGTACATATACAATTGTGCATATTTATAGCATACAAGAAAATTTATCGTTTATTTCACGCATCCACTGGCATATTCGAACGTGATGTGTAATATATGTATGTACATACATACATATGTACAGCAACTGCAGTATATAATATTATATTAAAAATTGATGGACACACATACAAACGTACATATACATACCGACAATTATTCGAGATACAACAATTATAGAGACTAACCCAACAAGAAATAAATCAAAAATAATAAATAACAACAAATAAGTGCCCGACACATGCATACATATTTACATACATACATATATGTTTCCACAGATCACTTGATGAAATTTTGACAACGTACCCACTTATATACATATGTACATGTAAACATACAAACAAATGTGTGTGGAAAATTCGGTTGCCACTAACTAGCCGGTGCTCGAAACATATAATTTCAATAAAAACACACAACATGCATATATAATTCATATTATGTACATATGTATATATATGGGTATATACCAAAATTTATATGCATGTACTCCGTTGTATCCATATACAGTACATTTTAAATGTGTATGCACATATGATGTTATGTGCACAGTACAGTGCTTGTCAAAAAGTAACGGATATGTCAACAATTAAACAAATAAAATCAACACCATATTAAATATGTACGCCAATCATTAATTTGCTGAATATTTAACTCGAGTGGAATATAGAGTGAGTGTAAGCAATTGATGCTGCTGATTTTTTAAATTGGATAACATATTAAGTGAGTGGAAACCTAGGCATAATTATGTTTAGGGCTAATTGCAAGAACAATCCACATATCCACAAGTTATGCCCTCGTTGCATTTCGAAAAATGGTTCTACTTACATTGTACATTTTTTGTTATACAAAAATCTTTCCAAATTGAGTGTATTTAATAATGTTGTTTTAAATTAAACTACCCATTTTGAAAAAATATAAATCGCAATAAAAAAACAAGTAAGAAAGCTATAGTCGAGTGTGCTCGACTGTGAGATACCCGCTACCCATTTTTAATAAAAGCAAAATTTTGCGGTATTATTTTCAAAATATACAGAAAATATACCAAAAGTACTGAAAATACTAACAATATACCAAATGGTATATTCGGTATATAGTACCACATTAAAAATATACCAAAGACGGCATAATATACCAGATTGTCGGCCAAAGCATCTGAGACCCCTAGTAAGTAGGCGTTTTAGCCCATACAAAAGAATTTCTTTAATAACTTCCACAATTTTTATCCAATCGCAACCAAATTTTCAGAAATCATAAATACTTTTGTTATTATTACATACACCAAAATTCGCGGCTTTAGCTTCAAAATTACGCTTGTTATTCGATTTTATTTGATTTGCGGGGGCGAAAGTGGGCGTGGCAAAGATTTGAAACAAACTTGATCTGCGTGCAAACATAACAAATGCTGTCGAAAAAAATTATAGCTCTATATCTTATAGTCTCTGAGATCCAGTGTATCATACAGACGGACGCACAGACAGACAGACGGACATGGCTAGATGGTCTCGGCTGTTGACGCTGATCAAGAATATATATACTTTATAGGGTCGGAGATGCCTCCTTCTACCTGTTACATACATTTCCTGTCGGCACAAAGTTATAATACCCTTCTACCCTATGGGTAGCGGGTATAATAAAACAAAATACATATGTATGTTGTATTTCCGACCGGGACTCGAACCAGGACACCACAATAAGTCATGCTTGCACACTACCAGCACTAACCATACGATACATAGATACACCATGCCATACAAAAAATCCTATCCTTAAAAACTGAATTATGGCGACCCCAGTTGGGTCGAGCGCTGCGATTCGAACACTAGAGCGTCTTCGGCTCATTTCGGAAAACGAAGTTCTAGCGCAGCGCGCAGCAGTGTTGCCATATTAGCTATTTTATTGCTAGATCTAGCTATTTTGAAACTGCATAAGCTATACGATTTTGTGAAATGCTATTAGCTAGAATTCGAGCATTTTTTTTTATGATTCGGCTACTTTTGGCACTTTTTAAATAGTACCGATAGCGCTTCTATCGATAGGATGTATTTTGAGGCTCACTCGAAACATTTGCATTATTGATTCTTTTAATAACTCATGTGCGATATCGATAGGATGTATTTTGAGGTTCACTCAAAAAATTTGCATTATCCATTCCATTTATAGTTCATGTGCGAACTTAGTTCATTCACTCATGAAGCAATTAGGTTGTGTTTTGAGAAAATTCATTTTGTTAAATGGGAAAATACCAAAGACACAATAAAGTTTTGCAATACAGAGATGCTGGTAGAGTCAACACATTCGCCCCCTTAGCACAATTTGCAGTAAAAATAATGAGTCTGCGTTGGTCAAACGCAGAGGTGGATCGTGTATTTAGCCAAGTGCAACTTCTTAAAACTAAAATAAGGAATAGAATGCATTTGAAATCTCTAAATGCTATTTTAGCCATAAGGTAGGCTACATTAACAACTACAATTCTAAGATTTTCATTAATTAAATTAATGTTCATTTACAGATATCGACTCAAAAGAAGTGGAATGTGTTGTTTGAACTACACATTGCCAAGAAAATATTTAAAATTGATATCTGAATCAGATAAATATAAAGATTCGGTTGAGGACACCATCGATATTGATTTTTTTTAGCATTTTTATTATTATTTTTTTTAGCTATTTCTAGTATATTTTTTCCATCAATTTAGCTATTTCAGCTCATGAAATTCTGGCAACACTGGCGCACAGGGTCCGTCGCACACTCAGTTCAGTCGCAGATCAAATGCAGAACGATGAGCACGATCGTATTTCGTTGCGCTGTGCTTTCGTTTCTATGTATGCGTGTGTGTATTTACCCAGCAAGCAAAGTTAGAAGGGCTCTAAATTATGTGTCTAAAAAGAGCCAATTTTAACAGTGTGTTTTCTGAGTAGGCACATAAATAAGATCGTTTTCGGAGCGCAATTAGTGCATTCTTAACATCGACCCATAAAATTGTCTATTGTCTGAGCATATTCGGAGTTAAGTTAAGTAAGAACTGAGTTATAACCGCGCTTAAAATAACGGAATGCAGATTTTTTGCGATAATCGAGATCACAAAACATTTATTTAGTTTCTGCATTACGTGCCTTGCAAGTCGGTCGTGATTTGTGGACAATTAAATTATAAAATATATGAACGTTAAGTTAATAATGTTAAGTTCTTCATAAAACTGTGAATTTGAAATCCTAACTTTATAATATTTCAATTATTTTTAAATTTTTCTTCAAATTCTTCTTATTTTTCTAATATTGTAATTTGATGAATTAAATAAAAATTATATTAAGTTCAATTTATCCGCACGATTGTATAAACCAAAATGAGTCCGATAAGAATTTTTTCGGTGCGATTTAAGTGCCTAAAAATGATACTTTTATGAGTATTTTCTGAGCGTTTTCAATGCTTGATTAAGAGGGTGAAAGCACTTATTTCTGTGTCAAAAAAGAGTCATTTTAGATTCAGAAATTGCCCTCTTAAAGTACGACCGTTTTCACGGAAAAAAACGCTCTTTTCGGACTCTTTTTTGGGCACTTTATGATGTAAAATGCTCATAAAAAACTATCAGAAAACTGTCAGAAAACGCTCAAATTGCTTGTTGAACTTAATATAATTTTTATTTAATTCAACAAAATACAATATTAGAAAAATAAGAAGAATTTGAAGAAATATTTAAAAATAATTGAAATATTATAAAGTGATTTCAAATTCACAGTTTTATGAAGAACTTAACATTATTAACTTAACGTTCATATATTTTATAATTTAATTGTCCACAAATCACGACCGACTTGCAAGGCACGTAATGCAGAAACTAAATAAATGTTTTGTGATCTCGATTATCGCAAAAAATCTGCATTCCGTTATTTTAAGCGCGGTTTTAACTCAGTTCTTACTTAACTTAACTCCGAATATGCTCAGACAATAGACAATTTTATGGGTCGATGTTAAGAATGCACTAATTGCGCTCCGAAAACGATCTTATTTATGTGCCTACTCAGAAAACACACTGTTAAAATCGGCTCTTTTTAGACACATAATTTAGAGATCTTCTAACTTTGCTTGCTGGGTAGATACACACACCCATACATAGAAACGAAAGCACAGCGCAACGAAATACGCCCGTGCTCATCGTTCCGCATTTGATCTGCGACTGAACTGAGTGTGCGACGGACGCTGCGCGCTGCGCTAGAACTTCGAATTACGAAATGAGCCGAAGACGCTCTGGTGTTCGAATCGCAGCGCTCGACCCGACTGGGGTCGCCATAATTCAGTTTTTAAGGATAGGATTTTTTGTATGGCATGGTGTATCTATGTATTGTATGGTTAGTGCTACCAGCGGAGCCATCCGGGTTATTTTTAAGGCACTATTTAACTGTAAACATCCAAGACACGAGCAATTGTTGTCGTGTTCATCTTCTACACGTGCATACACATTCCTTCTTCTGTTACATACATTTCCTGCCGGCACAAAGTTATAATACCCTCCTACCCTATGAGTAGCGGGAATAAAAACGACGGTGGGGTGCGTAACGAAAATTGATTGCATAAACCGCCTTATAAAGCAATAAAATACTTTGTCAATATCAAAGAATTTTGAATTTGCACTAATTCCACAGGAACATATTGAGCGCGTTGCAAATCCTTAGTAGTCCCAAAGCTCTTTAATAGTCAGCCGCCACTACGTCAACTCACAATAACGAATTTATGAAACAAAAATTTCAATGATTTAATAAGTTTTATGTAATTTTGCAAATATAATTGTCAGGTTTTTATATTTTTTAATTTCGGTTTATTTCACAACTTGTTCCTTCTCTGCCTAACGTTCTCTACATAGTCATCGCACTTTCGTCTCGTGCCCGATCGATACACCTATCGATCGGGCTTCTAACTATCGATAGATATTTAATCGATTAATTCTTAATGTTACCTTATGCTATATTTAAATCTAGTATTTACAATATTTACACTCGGCCGACCTGACTACTGATTGACCACGGTCTATATACAAAGAGCAATTGTATCATTAACATCAGTGATCCAAGGCTCAAGGCGAGCAGGCTCTAAAATGCCTCTAAAGGGCAATTGAGTTAACTGACAGTCATCAATATCAACTACTTCATATCTGTCATTATCAAAAACACGGTTTATCTTATAAGGCCCCCGGTACTTTGGGGCAAATTTCTGATTAACTCCTGCTGTAGTATCTACATTCCGAATGGCTACATAGTCACCGCCGTTATAATTTCTAGGAGCTCTATGTCTCTTACCATAAAATTGTTCATTTCTTTTCTGGGAATTTTGAATGTTGACAGATGCCTGCTCACGGAGTTTCACAATATCTCTAGGTTCATCATTGAATTTATTATCTAAATATTCAGAAAGCTCATCAACTATAGGTCCCTTTTGTATTACTCCAAACAATAGAATACTAGGAGCTACTTGGGTGCTACTGTGTACTGCATTATTAATTGCAAATTCAACTTTATTGAGTAATTTATACCAGTCGGACTGGCTCAAAGGTTCTGCTAATTTTCCTAGCATTGGTGTCAAAACCCGATTCACCCGCTCTACTTGGCCGTTGGCCTGTGGCGCTCCATTGGCCACCTTTACATGTTCTATATCACGTTCTTGACAAAAGGTGGTGAACTCAAACGACGTAAAACAAGTACCGCGATCA
Source organism: Drosophila niveifrons (assembly GCA_035046325.1). Taxonomy (NCBI): domain Eukaryota; kingdom Metazoa; phylum Arthropoda; class Insecta; order Diptera; family Drosophilidae; genus Drosophila; species Drosophila niveifrons. The sequence continues at coordinate 1,251,080 of JAWNOC010000058.1, read as the reverse complement.
GATATAATCCTTTGAGGTCGGCTATAAAAGTCAAAATATTTACTTAACGCATCTCTCGCTTCTCTAGTGCTAGTTGTATTGACAGGAAAGAGTTTCACAAACTTAGTAAAGGCGTCAATAACAACTAAAAGGTGCTTTCTCTTTGAAATTAAACTCGGTAGGGGGCCTAAATGGTCTATATGGAGTGTATGAAATGGGACACATGGCTTCGGGATACTGTGCAAGGTTCTATCATGAATAGATCTCGGCACTAAATGCAAAATGCACGAAAGGCAATTTCTTATAAAACGCTTCACCTTAGTTCTCATATCTGGGAACCAATAAGTCCGTCTCAAATCCTTAACGCTCTTGTCCGCTGCTAGGTGTCTTAATTTTTCGAGCGATTTCCTAATAATCTGCTCTTCCATGCAAACGGGTACATACAAACAATAAGAATCATTTCCATTCTTTCTGCATACTAGTCCATCTTTCAACTCAAAGCTACGCAAGGTTCCATTCTCTAGTTTCTGTCTCAATCGAACTATTTCCTTATCCCTCATTTGTTCCGTTTGTAAAATCAAGTCTACATCCTTAGGTGTTGCCCCCACTACTCCAACTAAAGGTATTGATTTCAAAAACGCGTCCTCACGAAACTCATATTTATCTCCCCAGGCCCTTTTACCACCGTCCATGTAATCCCTATTCACATCCTCGCAATTAACTCCACCGTTATCTAAATAATCTTCACTAAGGTTCTCTTCCATTATAACTCGTAGACTCTCTAAAGGATCTTCACAAAGGCTATCTAACAACGCACTGTACCCTGGTGTGTCTCTACGGATTTCTAACAGGCTTTCTATAAGGTTGTCACTACTGATTCCCACAAGGTTGTCTCTACGGTTCTCAACTAAGTTTTCTCTATGGTTCTCTCTACGGTTCTCTATGCGTTCTTCCTCAAAGTTTTCTAACAAGTCATCGTCGCCACTAAACTCACTATTTTTTAGGGTCTTAACAACTTCTACCTGTCTGCTTAAAGCATCCACATGGGCCATATTAACACCGGGTCTGTGCATAATTGAATAATCATAATTTTCCAACTCAAGGGACCACCTAGCTATCCTAGGATTCATAGCTTTCCTACTAAGAGTTTGCACTAGCGAATTGCAATCGGTAATTATTCTAAACGGCTTATGCTCTAGGTATACTCTAAAACGGCGTAACGCATTAATTATCGCAAGCGTTTCCAACTCAAAACTATCGTATCTCGACTCTGCCGCTGTAGTTTTACCGGAATAAAACGAAACAGGATGCATTTTTCCATCATCCTGCCGTTGCAATAGTATAGCTCCAAAACCATGTGAACTGGCATCAGTATAAAGCTCAGTTTCTCTCCCAGGACTGAAAATCGCTAAAACGGGTGGGTTAGCTAAATCACTTTTCAAATTTTCAAACGTCCTCAATTGCTCATCATTGAGTGGAAAAGGACCACCATTCTTTAATAACTCAGTCAAGGGTCTAGCTATTCTCGCAAACGACAGGACAAAACGTCTAAAATACGAAAAGAATCCTAAACATGAGTGAAGGGTATGGACATTCTGTGGCACAGGGAAATTTCTCAAGGCTACCAAATGTGTTTCGATCGGCTTAATCCCATATTTACTAACATTGTACCCTAGGAACTCGCATTCTTTCTTAAGAAATACACACTTCTTATTTATTTCCAAATTATTTTCGCTAATTCGATCGAAAAGTTTTCCCAACATCTCCAAGTGTTCATCTACAGTCTTAGTGGCAATAACTATATCGTCCATATAAATAACTACTCTTTTTTCTCGAATAAAGTCTGAAAATGTTTCCGAGATAAATCGTTGAAACACTGCAGGACCATTCTTCAAACCAAAAGGCATCCTCAGGTACTCGTATTGTCCTTGAGGGGTAACAAACGCTGTATACGGTACGGATTTTTCTTCGACCTCTATTTGATGAAATCCGCTTTTGAAATCAATCACAGAAAAATAACATTTCCCTTCCAAATACTCAAGGCAGTCTTCAATAAGAGGCAAAGGGAAATTATCTTTGACGATACGTTTGTTTAAGCCACGGTAGTCAACGCACATTCGAGTTTCACCAGACTTTTTCTTCACAAGAACTAAAGGTGACGCATAGGGTGTAGCACTAGGACGTATATCGTTTTTCTTTAGCAAATCATCGACAATTTCTGCAACTTTCTCTCTCTCAAAGTAAGACAAACGCCTAGGGGAACAATGAAAGGGAGTGGTATCGGTTAATCTAATGGACATACGATATCTAGGTTTAACATTATAATCGTATTGGTTGTTAGAATAATGACTTTGAATAGTTTTTTGACACCTTCCCGCTATTTCAAGTCCAAACTCCGTTCCTATCTCAAAAGAGTCCTCTCTAAATGGTTCTATACACGCCAAGAATTTGTCCGCGGTATCGTCAACATCCAAAGATTCTCCAGAATTTATGTTATTTAAGCCTATGTTATAATTAGAATGATTATTATCCTTATGATTACTATTACGTATTTTATGTGTAGCATTTGCATTTACGGTGAAAAGAGAAGCACAGTTTGACTGATTAGTATTGATTTTTAATGAACTTAAGGGTGAATGATACTCAGTATTAATGTTTTTCTTATGAACCAATTGAACTTCAATGATCTTAAGTGAATCTCGCCCTAATAATACAGGTAATGGCAGAATATTATCATCGACTATATTTAAAGATATTGAATAGGTTTTTGAACAAAATTTAACAAAGCACTTCCATGTGCCCCAAACTGATATGGGATGTCCTCCTAGTCCATAATACTTCGATCTTTTCAAACTTAAAACAACATTATTCAGAATCAATGAATAAAGCTTACGGGGCTACCGGTATCAAGCAAACTTACAATACGTATATATTTTCCCTTTTCACCTAGCAATCCTCATATTTCCTAAGCTTGGACCGCTGCCAATTCCTCCGAGCCAGATCCCTCATCGTCCTGCACTGCTGCTACCATAGTCGTCGTCTTTCGCCTGGGGCACTGCTGGTACTTGTGATCCACACAGGCTCCATCCGGTCTCTTAGGTTGTCGGCAATCCCTTGCCAAATGGCCCATTCCTCGACAATTATAGCAGCGAATAGCTTCAGGATCCTGCATATAATTGGCACGAACTTGAGGCTTCATCATCTTAGGCTGCTCCTCTCCCCTCGATGGCTGGACGGGCACCTTCTTTATTTTGTCATAAATCGTAATTTTTGTGCGCAGCTCATCCAACGATTAGCAATAAGCCATTGCAGACGCAGCTCCCGAATTGTCTCCTAAGCCTTCAACGACGAATCGAATTATATCCTCCGTTGCCACCTCGACTTGTCGCGCAATGCCGCACATGACTAAAAAAATATTGTAGGGCGCTCTCATTCTTCGACTTCTTTCTGGCTTCTAATTGCTTGACGACGTCGAACACGGTGACCCTGAGATCGAACACAGCTATCAACTCCGCTCGCAGTACCGGCCAAGTGAGAGCAGCCGTCTCAATCATGAATGATCTGGCCGATCCTGTCAACAAACGTTTGGCGAAAATGAAACGTTTTTTCTCCGACACGCAGTATGTATCCATTATTTTTACAAAATCGTCGATCCAGCGCGTCACAGGGTATCCAGTATCCCCCGAAAAAGATTGGATTAGGGCATTCAAGTCACTCATGTCGATGTCTTCTCCTCGAGCTGGTTTATTCTGGTTCAACGCATTTTCCAAATCAGCGACACGTTTACGCTTAGCATATAGCATCTCGACTTGTTGCAAATGTTGAATTTCTGCCTCTCACGACTGCAATGTTCGAAACTTCCAGAACCTCGCCAGACGCCGCCGCACTGCCGCTATTTCTCGGAACACTATCGCTGTCTCTCTCACTCTCATGCCCAATAGGGGCAATTTCACCACCACCGACGCCAACGTGGTCATCCGGACTTGAGAATGCTCAGCTCCCGCTCCTCCAGATGCAGCTCCTCCACTTTTCCTTCCTCCATATTTGCCATAACAACTCTCGCAGCCGCCCGCAATTGATAACGCACGTGTTTTCTCTCTAAATTCGCAACTAGCTCAGGTCTTGATTTTCTCAATATATCTTTATATCGCATCACACGGAGTTTCTCGTTTTTCGGGCCTTTACCCCACACCTGATATGTAATTGTCAGGTTTTTATATTTTTTAATTTCGGTTTTTTTTTCACAACTTGTTCTTTCTCTGCCTAACGTTCTCTACATAGTCATCGCACTTTCGTCTCGTGACCGATCGATACACCTATCGATCGGGCTTCTAACTATCGATAGATACTTAATCGATTAATTCTTAATGTTACCTTATGCTATATTTAAATCTAGTATTTACAATATTTACACAAATAATTTTAATAACTTTTACCATTTTTTTTTCCCAATCTAGAAAACAGATCAGCTTGCATTTGAATTTAATACGTAAATTCGACAAAGAATGCTCATTCAATGATCGAATTATGGAAACTCGCTTCCTATTATCATCAGAGTGAGGAATTTGCCTAACTGCTTGTATTTGCGGAACGATTTGTTACAGAAGGAACTATCTATCTATTGCTTTGCGTTTTGTGAGTAATAATTTCTTTTCTTCCTTAAGACTATGCTATAACTGAAATTCTATGTAATATAGCTATTTAATTTTCTTGTTCCAGCTAGTTTTATATACTTACTTAGAAGGGTATTATAACTTTATACCGGCAGGATATGTATGCAATAGGTAGAGGGCAGGAGGCATCTCCGACTCAATAAAGTATATATTTTCTTGATCAGCGTCAAGAGTGCTTTCGTCCGTATGAACACCTACACCTAGATCTCATAGACTATAAGAGATAGAGCTATAACTTTTTTTCAACAGCATTTGTTATGTTTGCACGCAAATCAAGTTTGTTTCAAATATACAATATATACAATAATGACTATAGTCTTCGAAATTCCGGAAAATTTGGTTATAATTGGATAAAAATTGTCGAAGTTATGAAAGAAATACTTTTGGTAGGGGCAAAAACGCCTTCTTACTAGGGGTGTTAGTAGCTTTGGTTATATATATTGAGTGTATCACCATATCAATATACCAAATATACCATTTGGTATATTTTTAGTATTATTGTGGTATATTATGTTAATATATTTTAAAATTAATACCGGAATTAGATTAAATAGATCTCAACTGCTGAGAGAGCAAAGGCGCTTAGATATGTATTGTGTGAAAACTTTTGATGCATTTGCAGAACAAATTATGAAAAACGCTACTTAATTTATCGTAAAGCAATTAACTTCCTATATGCTGCAATTTAATAGTCTCCAGTAACTAGTCAGGGCAAAAATGTTTGACTATGTAAAATGCAAACAACTTTTTAATCTTATTTCCATTTTAATAGCTAAGGGTTTAACTTTGTTTTTTGAGTCAATGCATGTGTGATAGTAATTATACAGAGGGATAGGTGGGACCAATGTATTATATTAAAAAATGGCATAAAAAAACGAATATAATAAAAAATAACCATAAAATACTACGAAAATATACCAAATGATAAATTTGCGGGGGAGCAAAATTTGAAGCAAATGAAATGAATTGAAATGACTCCCCAAGCAATCGTGGTTCATGAGCAGGAATAAAAAAAATATCTACCCATTATTTATTATATATATCTAATAATTTAATAACTTTATTACAAAAAAAACAAGTATTTTTTTAAATTTTATTTTAGGCACACAACAGTTCTGTTAACACCATGGCTAACATTGACGTCGCATTTCAATTAACAAAAGATCAAAGAACTAGAAACTACAAATTTGTTGAATTTTCAGTCGATCATATAATTATCGTGGAAGACTTCCATTCGAAGTTTTATTTAACAAATTTGTTTCGCAATATTATTGAGAAGCTTCCTTCAAATAACAACAGCTACTGCTATTGCTCTAAAACTGAGCAACAGCCAATAAAAATAAGAGACTGGCGATGCCGTATGCTTATCGCACGATATGCGACTTTGGCTATAATTTTAATGATGTTTATTTTGGCATCTGCGCAGAATGAAAATCTAGAGACAACAATCGTTGCCAATTCCAATGTGTTCAATGGAGATAATAATTGGAACTCAAGCAAAAATCAATTTCATTTTGAAACAGATACGCAAAATGGGAGCGATCCATTTACTAATTCAAATGCAAATAATAATCATCAAAATTATAACAGTAACAATGAAAAAATTAATCAGGGTGTCACTGTAAACCGCAATAGTTTGATTACTGGTGATACTATTTTGCAGCGGCAATTGAGAGAGAAAGCTAAACAAGATAGCTTACAGTCAATTAAAATGCATATCTTAATGCGTTTGAATCTAAAAAAACTGCCAAATATAACGAAACCAATTTCAGTACCACAAAATATAATTGAAAATTTTTATAAGAAGTATAATGTATCGCGTTTAAACTCCATAAGGTTACATGAAAAATCTGAATTGGAAAGTTCAACGGTCAATCGATTATATATCGATAGAAATGAAAACAATACAGAATCAACACAATCGAAATTGTTATCTTCAAATTGGACAACAACAAATAGTCAGCATTTTATAAACGATTCCAATTTATTCAGACCTACTATTACAAATTTGACAACAGATGAAATGCAAAGTGACGATCCCAATCAATTTGATGACTATAGGTATAAACATATTATTGATCTTAATAAGGAAAAGGAAAGCATTTTTGATATCCATAGGACCAATGATTATTCCATGATTGAAAATGATAATGGCGAATATGAGAGCATTTTATCACATACAAACAGCATATATGTATTTCCAGAACGTAAGTATACTTACGTATGTATGCATGTATGTTGACCTAATACATACATATGGCGAATAACGGCATTCAAAGGCAATACAAGCTTCTTGTTGATTTGTGCGTTGGTTCAAATTTCTTTTACTCCTTTCCTAAGCAAAATAAAGACAAGAACGGAACAGTCGAGAACGCGCTACTGTGAGATGATAAAATACAGAATATTCGAAATTGTCTATGAAAGTAATTGAAGCCCGCTCGATGCAGTCGGTTTTAGCCATAGGAAACTATAATAAAGAGAAATTTAATTTATTCTTAATGCTAAAATAAGTTTAATGACAAAACAAAATTACAAATTCAGCCAATAAGCTTTGAGTAAGATGTTAAGTATCCCTATTCCTAACAAGTAGGCTACCTATTTTTAGTAAAAGCAAAACATTTTATATAATGGCCATTTCGTTTATGCTGTTGGTGTTGGTCAAGAATATGTACACTTAAAGTCGGAGACGTTTCCTTCAGTCTCTTACATACATATTCAGTAGAATCTTAGTTTAAATACCCAAAAGAAGCTGGTATAAAAATGCTAGAACTAGGCTAAAAAGCACTAGTGTTTTCAAACATTACAAAAGCAAGACACATATACATACATGCATGTATGTTAACTAAAGTAGTCACTAGGGGTGGAGAACTATCGATAGTCTGCGCCATCGATAATGCTTGATAGTTTCCATAAACTATCGACGATAGCAAGGAAAATCTATCGTCGATAGTGCATTAAACAAAATAAAAAGTAATTCGTTTTTGAAATGGTCCATATTTATTGAAAGTATGAGAGTATAAAATTCGATTTCCAATCTTTATCGGAAAATAATAAATAATTATTATTTATTGGGTTTACATTAACTGCTATTTATATACTTATTTCAATCAATAATTTCGTACGCCTATTTGAAATAATTTGCCTTGCTTTGCTGAAGACCCTCCGACACTAAGGAGGTTGCTAGCATACAAAGATATTTGAAAAATATCGACCACTATCGAAGATAGCGATTGATCACTATTAAGAGTGCCTGCCGCTATCGATAGCGTGTCGATAGTGATCAACCATCGATAGTCCCGTTAGTGCTATCGATAATTCTCCACCTTTAGTAGTCACTCCTCTTTAGCCTTTCTAGCCCCAACATAGATATTGAGATTTGCTCTTTGCTTTGCAAACACAGATAAAAATGTACTCTAAAATGTGATTTCAATGTCCATACTCGTATAATATAAACTTAATATCTCACAATTAAGAAATCGTACTTTTAAAATTGGGGCAATGGTGACTAAATTTCAGGCAGGTTTGTTTTCAATTGTGGTATAGAATAACTCACAGTAGATTTCTCTTGTCTGTATGTTTCTTACATGTACATAAATATTTTCCATCAATACGTTTTAATTTTCATGTTATTACTATTTTATTTAATTGGCTAAGAATCCCATACACGACACAACCGCAAAGCCGACGTACTCCGGTTTAAATTTGATAGCTATACGCAGATATCGTATGTAAAATTGCATTTATATCTGCGTGGATTGGACTGGATAAAGGCGAATCAACCGAAAATTATCGATGGATTTGACGATAACATTGAAGATAATGAAATTGTTGTGGTCGTGCATCGTGCCATACGCCATTTGAATAGCACACATAAAGTGAAAATGTTTGAGTTTCGTCACAAAATTCCAGTCGGATTCGGTGAATGGATCAGTGTTGATTTAAAGCCCTTATTCTTAACAGGAGAGGACACAATGTTTAATCCAACTAGATCGAATAAAACTCAAGAAATCGTCATCAAAGGCGTTGAGCCATGGATGAAACCCTTAGTCGTCACTACGGATAATGCTTCAAAAAATCCGTTGGTATACGCGCATACATCTTAATTAGTTTAGTTTTAACATTTACGAAGTTTAATTTTGATTTTTGCAGACTGTCCACATTGAAATTGGTTCCCAAAAAAAGCACCGTCGAAAACGAAGCGTTTTTATGGACTGCACTGAAAGTGATCACGATATGCGGTGTTGTCGATATCCACTGAAAGTGAACTTCACAAGTTTTGGTTGGCACTTTGTAGTGGCACCCACATCTTTTGATGCATATTTTTGTAGCGGCGACTGTCGTGTGGGTTATTTGGAACAATATCCACATACACATTTAGCAGCACTAACGACATCGGCAACACCATGTTGTTCACCAACGAAAATGAGTTCGTTGAGCTTGTTATATTTTGATGACAACCACAATCTAGTGCTGAGTGTTATACCAAATATGTCAGTCGATGGATGCAGCTGCTCGTAACCTAATCGTTCGGCATAAACCTAGTAAACAACTTTTTATAAAAAAAAAACAACTTAGAGAATAAACAAAGAATGTATAAACTATCCATTTATTGTAGAGGCATATGCAATATACATATTTGGGTTTATTTTTAATGGAATCTCACTAACATTAGTTGTATAACATAAAGAAAGATTTTATTGTATAAAGTTAATACCAAATTGAAATGCTTCAAACATTTTTTCATGTGTAAAAAAAACAAAAACAATTTAATAAGTAATGCGGCAATGAAATAAAAAAGTATGTGTTCCTATATGCATGTATATAGATAGAAACAATGTTCTGGACAAAAAATTCGCCAATTTATTTTGCTCCTCATAATATAATTATAGCAGGCAGTTCGAGTAACACATGCCATCGGCTGCAGTTTTTTATGCATAATAATAAAAGTAATACCGTATTTATCTAGATTTCTATTCGTTATTTTCTTTTAAATTATTAAAAAAAAATGCGCAATATTGATAATAATAATTTGGACGCTTTAATTTGAATTTAATTACAATTATTTGAAAAAAGCAATTAAAGTAAAAAAAAAAAAAGTAAAAATTGACCGAAGCTTAAAATATTTGCAGAAAATCGCGAAAACATTAAAATTGACCTATTATTTGTACAGCAATCTGATTGATCGTTTCAGAAAGAGTTGCTTAATATGATGCAAGTGGAAGTAAGACGTCAATTAATGAATAATTATAATAATTTGATAACAAATGTAGAAACAAATACTTTTTTATCTGATGATATATATATATATATATATATTTTATTAGTATCTTTATGTTCGATTGAGATGTTTCTATTACCACTAACCATATAATACATATGTAGATACCACAAGTCTTAAAGCAAAACGTATCATTTGCAACAGCATTATTGCGACCCAGAAAAGCAAAATACTCCGTTAGAGCCTCCGAGCCTCTTCGGCGGATTTCGAAGTTAGACCGCCGCGCACAACGTACACAACGTTACACAATCAGTTCAGTAGCAGGACACATAAGTATTTTGTTGAGCTGAGCTTTCGTTTTATGTATGCGTCTATGTATCTACATGGGCGCTTATATTAGTATGTATATGCATGTGAAGTTTTGCAACTGAGCGGCTAGAAGCTAGCGCAACCCAATTTTGATTTGCCGAGGCGAAGGACTCGACAATGAAGACTAATGTAATGACTCGTGTGGTTTAGATGGACTGCATTCATTGGCTCCGTAGATAGTTTGTAAGCCTAAGATATCTTACTCACAAAAATAATAACCAACATCGCAGTGATTTTCGACGATTTAAAATGTGTACTTTTAAATATTAAAATGAAGGTGTACTAAATTTTTTAAAACACTTTGACGTTTAAAAAATATTTTTGAATAAAAATTAATTTATTTATTTGTTACATTATTCGGATAACAATTTTTCTTGTCGAAGATTGCTTCCCCAAACAGCTACTTGAGTAATTTCACTTTAGAAAAAGTACATCCATAATTGCACCATTTAAGCGGATGCGTCTGGTGTAAATATGGTACATAATATATTCGAACTATTCCAGAATATTTTCTGTGATTCGTTCAGTTTAAGCAGGGTATTAAATTGATATTTGCCATCTATGATTATTTCAGTGATTCGTTCAATTATCTAAATTATATTAATTGTTTTACTTATAACGAAGCCTTTATTACCTAATTTTAATGAAAAAAAATTGTCATTCGTCCAAAAATCTAAAAACTTTATTATTCTCAAACTATAGACTGAAAATATTTTGAAATACACAATTTATTGCAAAATACTGTATAACTGAAAATTGGAGATATTTTACATTATGCATTCTTTGGTCACACAGACTCACTTAAGATTACAATAGTAAACGATGTCTGTACTTGTGTTGTTATGTGGGTGTGGATTTACATTACTGCATCGAAAATAAAATAATGTAGTTTGTTATCAAAATGTGCTCTAATAACTGTGTTAGCGTTGTTGATTTAGACTATGTTCTAATAAAGGTAAGTTTCAAGAACACTAATGAGAAGTACATGGAATTTTTACAGACAATTCATTTGTATATGCTCTTATGTATTAGTCTGAAAAAATATACATTTTTTATTCCTTAGCAATATCGATATATTAAATATATCGATATCTATAATTCCTTTACACGTAAATGCTGTAAAAATTGTATTAACCAAACAACAACAAAATTTGTTTCAGCTTAATGGTAGCGACATTTCATCGTTGTCGAGTTATGAGGTGGTTCAAATGTTCCTTCAATCTAAAGAAAATCTAGTAGTCGAATTGTCCCCAAAAACAAACCATTTACAATTTTCCGATGCAGAGCAAAATAAGTTTGATATTTATAGTAAACATGAAAACATTCTACAATTACCAAAAGATACAACAAGAGATGGCTCACAACCCAACACAAATTCCATTTCATTTCCCCTGACACAGAAAAATGAAATCATTTTAACTTTACGTGCATTTAACAATGTCAAAGTCGATGCCGAACCATTGTTAACAGATGCTGAACATGCCACCGCAGTATCAAAAGGAACTCAAACCATAACCGAAAATGCTTTTGATATTACGCAAAATATTGATCACAACACGGATATTGTGCAATCGATAGCTAATCATTTCATTGAGCAACAGCACCATCTCTTTGAACAATGCTTGGAACCAGAAATTGACATTGAGGTGAGTAATTTAATATTGGTTTTAAATGTATCATATTTATTTTTTAAAGGTTTTTTCATTTTGTTTTTAGGAAATAACGCTTATTAATAAGGACTCCATTGGTGGCAATTTAGGATTAAGTGTTAGTTGTTCCAACGTCTTCGAGGAAAGTATTAAGCCTGTGATACGCAACAACAGTAATAATACGGACTTGATAATATCAGATGAACATGATGCCTGCGAAGATGTATTCATCAGTGATATTCAACCTGAAAGCATTGCTGATATTGATGGACGCTTAAGGCGTGGTGATCAAGTTCTACGTATTAACGGCCTTGACATAAAAACTAAAAAGCACGCTGAGGCGCAAATCTCAATGAACGGCAAGGCTGTTACGTTGCTTGTCAGTCGCATTTTATATCCCGTAAGTGATATGAAAAGAAATTTAACATGAAAAATATTCTTGCATTTATTATTAATCTTTTTATTTACTCTATAAAATTATAGAAAACCCCAAAAGTAAAAAAAAAAACAAAAAAATGAATCACAGCTTATTACTAACTAAGTATATAAACTATGTATTTTGAACTTCGAATGACCTGTTTCTTGATTCATAACTATTTACAGAGGGTTTGGAATAGACTCCACCAATTTTTTTTCCAGGACTAATTGTGTCCGATTCTTCCTCCAATGTCTTTTTAAGGTGTGATTTGTTAGGAATTGGCCTTTTTCGAATCTGCTGGTTAAGTTCCAAAAGTGTTTATCCTTCCTCATATGATCCTGGGCAAATTTCAAAGGAGCCTTTTGATTCTCGCTACTCATAAACGGTTTCTTAAAATCACTTTCCCGCAGTAATCTCGTCTGCTGCTATCGATTGTGGCTTGATAGTGCAGAACCATCGATAGCAGTAATAATAATTGGGTAACACCCAATTCCACACCCAATTCCAATTCTACATCACTGGAAATTTTGGATTTTTCCCGATTTTTAATTGTATTCCTCTCATGCACTTTGTTTTTGCGAAAAAGCTGTGAAATTTTTTTTTGCACCGTCGAAACACTCAGCTGCACTATTTCATCAATTCAGTAAATAAAATGTGCGTGTCTCTGGAGATCTAAAGCTTAATATGTCGAAAATCCAACTTCTAAACATTGAACGCAATAAATCAATAAAAATCCTTTATTTGTTTAAATAAGCTGGTTGAAATAAGCTGTGGTACTTATTTCATTTTTTAATAATTTTATATAATACAAAAAATTTAAAGAATAAATGAAAGAATATCTCTGCAGTTAAAATATTAAATTGAAATTAAATTAAATTATATAAATTGAAAACCTCTTTTAGTTTGGCCAGTATACTGATTCGAAGTTGTCGTTCGGTGATGGTTGAAATAATATACTAATAATAAAATTATTTATTTATTATTATATGGCCATGACAACCCTTTTATCGGGTCTCGGCCTGAAGCGTAATGTGCCTCCACGTAATGTGCCTCTTGCCAACGCATTCGGGGTCGTCCTCTCCTTCATGTCCCAGCAATCACCGCATCAAACACCTTTCGGGCCGGAGCGTCTTCATCCATTCGGGCAATGTGGCCCAGCCAGCGAAGTCTTTGAGATTTCACTCGACTGGCTACGTCAACATCACCGTACAGCTCATACAGCTCGTGGTTGTATCTGATGCGATAAACATCGTTCACGCAGATTGGACACAAGATTTTGCGAAGAAATTTTCTCTCGAACACTCCAAGAGCAGCTGCATCTGACTGCGTCACTGTCCAGATCTCCGCACCATATAGGAGTACTAGAAGAATGAGCATCTTGTAGAGTGTGGTTTTTGTGCGTCTAGAGAGAGCTCTACTATTGAACTGCCTACTGAGCCCAAAGTAACTCCTGTTGGCAAGTGTTATTCTCCGCTTAATCTCCAGACTGACATCATTTGTGCCAAAGCTATAGTTCTCAGCAGTCAGCTGAGAATCAAGACGCCGCGATTCTCTACTAGAGCACACCATAAACTTTGTTTTTTTCCCTATTCACTGCTAGTCCTACTTTTGCTGATTCCTTTTCAATAAAATTATTTAAGTTTTATTAAATATTTCATATAATTTTGTAAACAAAAAGCTGACAATTTAGTAACAATAGGCTTCTTAGTAGCGACAGGAAAAAATGTTGTTTTATCAAAATTAATTTTATCGATTTAATAACAAATCCCACATTTTGATATTTTTGCGAATTCACCTATGAATTCGCGCCGCAACTGCGACTTATGTATACGATCAAAAGTAGCAACAAAGCAATAAGCAAAAAAAAAAAAAAAAATGGCGACCCTTGATGATTTTTGGTATTTATAGCAGTTTGATTTTTGCCTGTGCTTCAACTTCTGATTTTTTCTGAAGCAGATGCAAAAGCAAAAATAAAACTTTTTTAACGCTGAATTACTACAAACATATGAAAAGTCGACATAACTCTATCACTAAAAATTGATAACATTTAAAAACTAGTTATTTGTTTATTATCTATTTTTAATATTAAGGGAGACGACGAGGACGACGATGATGATGATGATGATGATATTGATAGCAACTTTGAATATGCAAACCGATTATTGCCTGACGATTACACAAATGTTGTTGATAAATTAGATACAATTCTTTTGGCGCAACAACATCAGCCTGTACTAACCGAAAATGAATTAATTACTACTCAAGCTAACTGCAAATCCGTTCGCAGTAATCCAGATGACTTGAAAAATGAAACTAAAATAAGCACTATGAGTTCAAGAGATGACGAACCAACGAAAATTCGGTTGCATCTAAACTCAAAGTTGCAAGCTGACGATAACTGTCCATGTCAATCATCAGGAAAAAACCTTTCAGCTAGAATTGGAGACACAGTAGCTTTAAAAGCAGCTAAATATGGGTATGACGAAAGCGAACATATTTATGAAACTATACCAGAAGATTCGGAATCCGAGCCGGTCTACTGTTCACCATATCAGAGCTCCAACTATATGACGGCAATGGGCTCTTGTTCATCGGCTGATGTGTTGGAAGTGCAACAGCAAACCCAGCGAGTAGCTCAATGGCTTGGTCTTAAAAAAATTAGTTCGAGATCAATACACACTTTATCTGGACGTTTAACTAAGCAGCAAAATCGTTTGCCGCCAAATCGTGTATGCACATTAACGAATACTACAAGTGGCTCAAGTAGTAGCGGTGCTGCATATAGTGCTTGCGAATATATTAATATAGATAACGATCATGCAAATCAAAATCTACTAGTCAATCAAAATAATGAAGAAATCGAAAACTCATCAAGTGCTTATAATACAGGTGGCTCGAATAAAAGTGCTTCTCCACGACAAAACGGTCCGATAGCAAATCTAAGCAATGAAAATTCTACAAGTTTTCAACTAATCTCAGGTGCCTTAAGGAACACTGCATCAACCATCGAACCATTTGGTAAATCTTCTCGAATACACTGTCCAGCACATGTACCACAAAAAGAGCAAATTGGTATGTTATTTTGAAAATTTTTAATATTTTGTGTGTTAATTTCATTGGTTTTCCAATTTGTCATAGCAAATATTTCGCAAAATAAATTACATTCAGACGAACCGCATTCAGGCCCCTTATCCGCGAAGGCAGACGTAAAAGTTTCACGTTTGAAGCATATGGAGGAGCAACAAGTTCAATCCTGTCCACAATTTAATGCTCCGAACTTGAGCAGATATCACTTTGTCAGTAGCCAAGAGGTATGCCTCATATTTTTTAAAAATAAATTAAGTATGTTCTTTTCACTTGCGTAGTAGACATGGTAGTATCATTATCAATAAACATTGCGGTATTATTCTTAGATTATACCAAATTAATATGCCAACAAAAATTAAAATATTGCACAAGCCATATTTGGAATATACAAGCGTGTTCCGATATTAACTTTTCGTTTTGGGACCTAAACCGAGATTTTCGTGTTTAGGTGCTTAGGTTTTCACAAGTTTTTGGTCATCGTTTTGCTATCGGAACGTTTCATTTCTTATTGCTAAAACAGCTGACTTATGTTTTGGTCAGAATAAATAATGCGAAAAAATGCCTTTTGTATGCCCAATTTCCTGCGTGGATAGAACTCACATAAGAATAATTTTATCATACATAGATGATTTAAGCTTTCCCCTGAAAGAAATATATTTGCATTTGTCTATTTTGCAATTAAAAATTTTAAATTAAAAAAAAAAAAAACAGTGAACGCCAATCAGCTGTTTCCCACAAAAAAGGTTTCACAATAAATAATTTAATTAGTTTTTGAAATATTTATTGAAAGTGTGTGTATCTGAAAATAATAAATAATTATTATTTTTTGGGGTTACCTTAACTGCTATTTATATATTTATTTCAACCAATAATTTTGTACGCCTATTTGAAATGATTTGCCTTGCTTTGCTGAAGCCCCTCTCCGACACTAAAGAGGCTGCTAGTATACAAAGATATATGAAAAAATGTCGACCACTATCGACGATAGCGATTGAATTGATCGATAGTGGCCAACCATCGATAGTCCCGATAGTGTTATCAGTTATACACCTCAACTGTATTTACTTTGTCAGAATCGATTGATCATAAGTTAGTGGCAGTTAAATTATCCTTTGGTAGTTTTAGAATTTTTTTCTTCATGCTCATATTTATATCCCTCCTGTTTCTGACATCGCTTTTTGTTTAGCTTATTTTTCTATAATTAATACGATTTTAGCATGCTTTCTGATCGTGATTACTTTATAGCTAAGTTTTCAGCCTGATCCCAAACGACGTCGACTTTTTACAAAAAACAAATTCTGTTTCATGTATTCAAAATACTTTCTCTATTTTTTTTGTTTTTTTAATTACCGAAAGCCTTATGTTAACTGAACTTTTGGCTATAAAATCAGTATTTTTCGCGCGGTAGCTACTTTGCTCAAAGTTTTCTCATACATGTACATGCTCAGTTGATATCTTTAGAGTTTTTGTTATTTCATTGAATTTCATGTTCGATCATTCAAAATAATGGGTTTTTCTAACACCCTCTCTTCGGGTCCGCGAAATGGACATTATGCCAGTTTATTGTTTTAAATGTTTTTTCTTTTCTTTCTAAAATCAATATTTTATCATTTTGTTTCCCTATAACATAAGTTATTTCACAAACTGATAAACTGATGATCCTATGATGGTTAGAACTAACTAAAAATCATAAGGATTTGATTCTAGAGGTACCAGGGTCCTCATTTGGGTCCTCTATTGTTCTGTTTTTTTTTTATTTTTAGAAATTATATTTTCTCTGTTATAAGGCATTACTGAGTGAAGCTCAGTGATAATGTGAAGCTTTGCTTGACGTTCAATAATTCTCCATTGCAAAATGACTTAAATTGTCTTGTAATTTGGTGTTATTAATTTGTAATTATAATAAATGTATGCTTCAAATCTTTAGAAAGCGTTCATATGGGGTAATTAGTTTTATTCGTATATTAAAAACCAGAAAATTTATTGTTGTGTTTTTATTAAAACCGATTATCTCAAAGTCGATCTTTCGAGAGAATGGGTAATAGCTTGCACAAAAAAACAAACTAAGAGCAAATGGTAAGCTGAAAAGAGCTTAAACATATAAAAGTGGATTTTGTGTGTTATTTAAGTCTGCTGCGTAATTAACTTTAAATATTATTGATAAATAAACCATAAACGTGCTACCGTTTAGGCTGTAAATTGATAGCAATTAGCTAGTCAAGTCAGATGACTTATTACATAGATACTTGCTATCAATCTCATTCCAATTTATAATTGTATAAGTAAATCAGATAGACTTACAAATCAATTGTCTAAATAATAATAATTTTTTATTTATTGAATAGGTATCCAGTAAAACTGTGTCTGGAGTATCAAAACCTAACGCAATTTTTGTGCATACCGAAAATGTGGCGGAGGAAATTCCAATGGTATGGAAAGTCAAACGTCGGCCTGACGGGACACGATATATTGTTAAGCGTCCAGTGCGAAATCATTTAAATTTGGGTATAAGAAAGAATCTACGCAACGGCGAATTAACGACGACAGAGGATGATACTATATCAGAGGTCAAAATTGGACGATACTGGACGAAAGAGGAGCGAAAACGACATATAGAACGTGCACGTGAAAGAAGGCATCATCAACAATTGATAAGTCAACCACCACAATATCCAACATAATAACTGCTTATACATATATTTACGTACCCATTTAAATTTTAAAATCCACCAATCTACCTGTAAAATAAATTAATCATTTGCAGTATATGTATGCGTGTGTTGACGTCGGGTTTTAATCATTTAATTTGAATTTCAAACCCATTCACTGATTAATATATAATTAGCAACAAAATAAAATGTTAAATGTATCGGGCAATAATATTAGTCAAGTGTCAAGTCGCCACTTGCATGTCATAGTGAATTTTAGTTATGAGCAGTATTGAGCGATAATAGTCTATATAGATAGTGACCTTAAGTAATTAAATAAAAACCTATTACATTTTAAAATGCTAATTTGAAATATATTCAAAAATGTCATTTACTTAAATATTTACAATTTTTTGTTTAAAATTAATCTAACGAAAAGAATTTTAAATAAATAAGTAAATATATTTTTTTTCCCAAGGTTTTTTACGGGAAACTGTTTAAAGGAACTTTATTGGGGCATTTAAATAACAATTCTCTTATGTATTTGTATGTCAATATTGTTCTGTAAACTGATTTTCCATCATGCCATGGCAAAATCTTAAAACTCTTCAAAATCTTAATGAAAACCATAAAGTTAGTATACGTTGACGAGAAAAACTGTAAAACTATACTCGAGAGTAAGGGCTGCTAAGAGAAACCAAGCAAGATCAAATGTGATTGAGCGGAAAAATAATGGCGCATTCTTTTTCGAATGCTCGTCTCTCACGCATGTTAAGAAATACGTTTGTCGAACTTTTTTTGTTTAAAGGGTAGTCGGTGAATTCAGACGAACTTTTCACAAGAACCTTCTGTGCACAATTACTAAAAAAAAATAATAATTAATGTTGGCGGGTGAACTAAATTTTCTACTGGGGCTTTGCCAGCGCATTTCCTTCTGGGCGTTTGTAATCGGTGATTCTCTTTTGTGCATGGGAATTTCACCGTTTGGCAAATTTAGGCAGCGTGTTTTACTTTGAATTTAAATGTTACCCCAAGCAGAGGCAAAATATTGTGCACAATAAAATAGGGATTTGAAGGTGTGCGCAGAGCACGAATGTAAGTAGAAATATGAAAACTAATAAAATGTATAAAATTTAATGAAGAAAATAAAGATTTCAGCAGATTTTGATTCACTACAACATTGTTGTTTTCTAGTAGTGGACTGCTCGAAGTACGAGGATCCGGTGCCAACAACTAAAATAATAAAATCAAGAAATTTCTTGTTTCTGAATGTGAGTTTGTCAGTCACATTTAGACGGGAGTCTTAACGCCACCTAGGCTGGTGAATCATCAAACGCTGTATAATATCTCAAGTCAACAATACTCTACCTTCAAAGGTTTTGTTTGCTGGTAGTTTAATACACTATGCTTCTCGAAAATTGTAAGTCATTTTATAATAACGTTATTAGTTCTCCTACGCGATTGGACGTACTCTGGGTTTAGTCTTGCACCAATTCTTAGTCGACTCCCGCAGCTCCTCCGTTCCACTTGGAGGAACTGCTTTTTTCGCCATTTGCAATTTCACATGACTCTATAAACTTTCAATTGGATTCATATCAGAAGATAGTGGTGGCCACTTAATGGAGTGAAAATTTGGATTTCAACTCCATTTTTCGGCAGAAAGATATATATAAACTTTTGAAAGATTTTCGTACACAATACTGTTAAATTTTACCTTTCCCATTCTACCGCGCTTGACGGTTTGCCGCACATATGTAACTTGGTAACTGGATTGTGTTATCCAATACACAGAGCGACCATCTGACTTAAATCAATTTTTGCTTATTACCCTATAACCTTAACATTCTTTAAAAGTTGCATTTTAAGATGCAAGTTTGAATTGCAGCAAAGTTTTGACGCAAAAGTTTGGGAATGGTTTCTAAAATGTTTTCCAGACTGTTTTTTTTTTAGTCCCTGAACAGTCATTAGCTAACAGTGAATTTATTAGTCAATTTCCGAACAGATTCACTTGCTATAAGCGAATCCAAAAAAAGATCGGTAAGTAAAATTAAAACTTTTGCCACAAAGAGCGCAAAACTGTATCATTCGATTTTTTTCAACAGATTTCTTCTCCTATATAAAAATGGTTTAAAATTTTTGATAGGTGTATGAACATACCAACACAACTAGACATAGATTTTTAGCATGCATAAATTAGAACAGATGGAGAAATTTGGATTTGAACTCATGTTACAGTTTTGCTCGTCGGTGTAATTGGCACAAAAATATTCTGCGATGTGCTTAAATTGAAACATATTGCATGCCATCATTTGAAAATATATCTGGGCAATTAACTCAATTACAAATGATCCAGTTTTTCTAAATTTGTACTTTTGCATTGTTTTCATTTATTATTATTTTTATACCCGCTATATTATAACTTTGTGCCGGCAGGAAATGTATGTAACAGGCAGAAGAAGGCATCTCAGATACAATAAAGTATCTGTATTCTTGATCAGGGTCATATATCCATTTCCATCTGCTCGTTTATCTGTATAAACACCTAGAACACGGAAACTATTAGAGAAAGCAAGCTTGTATTAAGTTTTTGGTATACCCACTTCCACCTGCGAGAAACGACAGATGAAAAACCTCGAAGATATTAAGAAAAAACTTCTTTGTTAGGATAACGTCTTTTTATTAGTGGTCTAAGTTGTTTTGGCTAACATGCACTCTATGGTGTATTTTGAATGCAGTACTGTAAAAATATACTTAAAATATCAATCGGTATATTTTCACTCTTTTTGCGGGGTATTATTTTGGTATATTTAAAAATTAATACCGTATTATTCTGTTTTAATTGTGAAAGGGTACCGGGTATCTCACAGTCAAGCACACTCAATTGTAGTTTTCTTGTTAATTATACCCGCTACCCATAGGGTAGAAGGGTATTATAACTTTGTGCCGGCAGGAAATGTATGTAACAGGTAGAAGGAGGCATCTCCGACCCTATAAAGTATATATATTCTTGATCAGCGTCAACAGCCGAGACGATCTAGCCATGTCCGTCTGTCCCTCTGTCTGTCTGTCCGTCTGTCTGTATGAAACACTGGATCTCAGAGACTATAAGAGGTAGAGTTATAATTTTTTTTCGATAGCATTTGTTATGTTTGCACGCAGATCAAGTTTGTTTCAAATTTTTGCCACGCCCACTTCCGCCCCCTTAAATCAAAAAAATCGAATAATAAGCGTAATTTTAAAGCTAAAGCTGCGAATTTTGGTGTATAAAATAATAACAATACTATTTATGATTTCTGAAAATTTGGTTGCGATCAGATAAAAATTGTGGAAGTTATTAAAGAAATACTTTTGTATGGGCTAAAACGACTACTTACTAGGGGTCTTAGATGCTTTGGCCGACAATCTAGTATATTATGCTGTCTATGGTATATTTTGAATGTTAGTACCATATCGTTATACTAAATATACCATTTGGTATATTTTTAGTATATTGCAGTATTTTTTGGTATATTTTGAAAATAATACCGCAATATTTTGCTTTTATTCAAAGTGGGTAGCGGGTATCTCACAGTCGAGCACACTCGACTGTAGCTTTCTTACTTGTTATTTACTTCTTTTATCAATTATTTCTTACCGATAAATTTTTCCGCTTTTCCGAAATTTTGGGTGTAGTTGCAAAATTTAAAAGAGTATTGCATATTGCATTACGGGCAATTTATTTTTTACTTTTTTGAATTTTTTTTTAACAACCATAGGTTGACACCGGTCGAAAAACGTTTCCGCCTTAATTCCAAGACTGCAAATGAGGACAACGAAATCATTGCTAAGTTTCCGCTCACAAACGACGGTTCTCTATGTGAGCGCTTCGGAAAAAAGGCCTAATTGGTAACGAGCTAGCTCAAGATCCTCTTCAACCTGTCCACGGTTTCACGGAAAATGTTCAATGGGAATTAACGCTTTCGAGGTCGGGTCACTCAGAAGGACAAGACGTGTGACTTGTGCTCAAAAGAGAATACCCCTGTCCGGGTCAGTTTCGCAAGCTACCTTCATTCCATGTGCCGAAAGATTTTTTAAAAAATCTATCCGCGATCGAACTGGCAGATCCATATTTCTTCAAGAGTGCACAGATGGACATTCTAATCGACGCGGATCGCCGATCAGTTATCCTGAACGGCTCCCGGCCAAACATTTCTCTCTCATTTCTTACACAAGATACTATATTTGGTTGAATTCTTACTGGCCACGTTTCCCAGAATGTACCGACAACTGTCACTGCGTTTTCGACGAGAGTTGCCATACATGCAGACGATAAGCCCGACAAACTAATTTCCAAATTTTGGGAGGAAGAGGACACTCCAGCGAAGCTAGTTAAGGAGTCTGATTTCATTTGCGAAGAAAACTGCGTAAATACAACTTCGCGTAGTGGATGTGCCAGATTTCGTGTAACTTTTTCATTCCGGAAGCTTGATTGCATTGAAGTAGGTCATTCTAGATCCATAACGCTGGCTCAGTTCTTTAAGAACGAGAATCGATTGTCCAGAAACAATTCTCTAAAGGAACAGTACAATGCCGTCCTACAGGAGTATGGGGACTTAGGTAACATGACACCCACCTCGCCGCAGGCGATGGCCAAGACGTCTAATTTCAATCCGCCTCACCATGCAGTTTTTAAACCAGATAGCACCACGACAGTGCGGATCGTTTTCAGTGTTTTCTGTCCATCCTCAAATGGCAAAAGTCTGAATGATATCCTTTATCTAGGACCCATCCTCCAATAGGATCTCATTTCGCAGATTCTCAAGTGGCGATACTTTCGATATGTGGTCAAAGCGAATATAACGAAAATCTATCCCTCTTCTTATGGACTCGAAGCAAACATCATTCCAACGTATTCTGTTTCGCGAATTGGACTGTGATATCGGTGACTTCGAGTTAAACACTGTTAGATTCCTGATTAATTGCGCGTATTTCGTGGACCTACGGGTCTTTCAGCAACTCGGTGATAATTTACGCTTGCAGTATCCTTCGAAAACATAGATGTGATTGAGGAGCTATCTGGACCATTACGGAGATGGGTGAACTGCTGGCTTCCCGCTGAGGAATTGGAGGGCAAATGACAAAAGCGTGCTGAAGGATATCCTAAAGGACCACCTGGCACTCGAGTATTCTAGTATAGCGTAAACTCTCGACTTCAGGTGGGAAGCTCATGAAGATGAGCTTTTCTTTATGCCACCAGAAGTTGCCCATCAGGTATCCTGCACGAAGCGGGAAGTGTGTGACCAAAATAGTCCAAGCCAGCGACTCCGAAAGTTGGTCGCATGTGCTATCCGAGCATAATCCTGAGGATCTCGCAAGCCAAGGTGTTCTGCCACAAGAACTGATTTATAACCGTTTGTGGTGGCATGAACCAAAGTGGCTCCATTTTTTAACCTGACGTCGACTCCAACTACTGAGTTCCTGATCAAGTTCTCTGACTTTGCCAGAGCACTACTTACTTTCTGATAAAAGTTGAAAATTGGCAGCTTCAATATACTCCCGCATTCCTCTTTTTTGCCCGACTATTGGTCCGTTTCACCCTTGTAAAATCCCTCACTAACTAATGCAAAATTTGTGTGGTTTATAAAAAAGGCATGTGGGACCTGCCCACAGAACGGACATCCTTCTCGAGACCATCTATACAGATAGCTGGACCATTCGAAATCAATTAACGACACCTTATCAGAAAGGCGTCCACTTAGAGGCGACGTCAGACCTCACGACGGAGAAATTCCTTGCCGCGTTTTCCCGTTTTAAGTACTCGGACAAGAACGTGCATCATCTCGAATGAATAGCCACCAGAACGTATCCTAGCATTTCAATCCACCGGGCGCCCGATATATGGGAAGCCGTCGTAAAGAGTTTTTTGGCACTCTTTTACAAGACGCCTACATACCTACTGGCCTTGACTCCCGGCCATTTCCTAATGGGTGCCCTGCTTATTTCTGCGTTGGAACCGGAAATCAACCAACCGGTCACCTACACCCTGAATCGTGGACACCGACTGAAATCTTTCCACCAACAGTTTTGTTTCGAAAGGAGCTGCACAAACGGATCAAATGGCAATCCACTACGCGGAACCTGCAAATCAGTGATATAGTTGTTGTTGTTAAGGAAGATTACCTTCCATCCAATGAGTGGCGCCTACGACGGGTGCTAACGATTTTGCCAGGCACCGACGCTAGAGTATGAGTCGCAGACGAATAATTCAATATTTCGTCTCTATATTCGGTGTCCTTTGCTAACATCCATGTGTCATTTTTTGTCATGTTTTTTGTTTCCATCCCTCCATTTTATATTTAGCATGGCATCCAACGCATCCGCAGCCAAGCAAAGCAGCCGCGCTGTCACCAACTTCTTCCTATGTCGAGTGTGCCGAGGAGTCCACCAGCTGAGGAAGAGCCAGCGTTTTTTCAAGCTCACGGCCGAGATGCGTATAAGGGCAGTACTTATCAGCAAGTACAATTTTTGGCCCAACAGCACCCTGGGCAATTCTGCCGCAACGTCCCTCACGTTCCTGCTCCAGAATAAGACTGTGAGCATACTGCCGACAGCCAACATCCTCATCGACATCGAATGCAAAACATTCGAAATGTGAACGCTTATCGTCCCGTGCACAGCGACCAGCCGAATTAGCGCATTTCTGGCAACAGCCTATCGGGTATCGGTCACCAGTGTCCGTAAAAAGGAGCTGCTGTAAGTTGATCCGTGGAACAGTTTCGCAGCATTACGCTTGCCGACGGTTGCTTGTTCCAGCCATCGATCGATTCTCTGGTGCTCGGTACTGATGTATATCTGCACATAATTCAACCCGGTCCACTTATTATAGCATTAAATTTGATAACAATGGGTAATGTTATTGTAAGAAGCGCATGCATATTCCAACTTGCTTTATACAAATGCCTTGTAGTTAAGCTTTGTGATAAAGGAAGATACACGCTTTGGTTGTTTCAAAGTTCGTCTGGTCAATGTGGTGAGGGGCTAGAGGCTGAGACGACTCTGCCAAGGTATTAATTTTTTTTTTTTTTTTGGAGGACTTTGCTTTTATTTATTAAATCTTCTTCTAAATTTTGAGACTAACAATAAGTTTACGAATCTTAACATTAAAATTTAGCTAACAGTGTGTTAAAACTGCATTCTGGTTGCGTGTCCCTCAAGTCGGTCGCTGGGTAGGTAAGTCATTACGACGAAGACGTGATTGGTTGCTCAACCTTGTTAGACCTCTCGCCAGGTGGTTAGGGTGCAACAGTAGCTTGGTAAAGTACTTTTGTACTTTGTAAAGTACTTTTGACCGGTAGGATGTTTAAGTCGCGTTGTATGTTTTCGTTGCGAACGTACCACGGTGCCCCGGTGATGGTTCTCAAGATCTTCGATTGAGCTCGCTGGACTATGTCAATATTACTATTGCTGGCATTCCCCCATAATTGGGAGCCGTACATCCATATAGGTTTTAGTACCGAGTTATACAGCAGTACTTTATATTCAAGGCTAAGGGGAGACCGAGCGTTGATAAGCCAATGAAGGCTGCTGGCTTTTAGCTTTAGGTGTGTTCTTTTGGCTTCGATGTGCCGGCGCCATGTGAGTCTTCTGTCGAGGTGTACTCCTAGATATGTCACTTCGTTTGCTTGCGGGAGTAGAGTGTTGTTTAATGTTAGCGGCGGACAGTTCTGCCTGTTCGGGGTGAATGTAACGTGCTTGCATTTTTGTTCGTTCACTCTAATTCGCCATTTTTCAACATCGATTATATGAAGAGCTAGCTGCGCAGTTGCTTGCCTCGGGCATTTATGGGTGTTGCTGGCGAGCATTGTCTTGATCTTGTACATCAGACCTTCTAGCCAGACTCTGTCAAATGCTTGAGAGACATCTAAAAATATGGCGTTCCGAATTTCTGATGTTATCCGGTTGACCTGCTCAATTGTTCCGTGCTTTTCACGAAACCCAAATTGATGTGACGGGATTCCTTCCTGGAGTCTTAGGTATGTGTTCATCCGAATCAAAACGCATTTTTCAAAGAGTTTAGATAAGCATGAAAGTAGGCTTATACATAGGTCTATACGACGTGGGAATTGTGTGGTCTTTTCCCGGCTTTGCTATCATTATTATAATTGACTTTTTCCATCTCACTGGATAGTAGCCAAGTTTTGCGATGGCATTGAAAAGCTGATAGTGCAAACGGCGCAATATGGGAGCTCGATGATCATTTTGGGAGTTATGAGGTCGCAGCCCGGGAATTTTTTCGGATTCAGTTGATTTTTAATGATGCTAACGATTTCATTTGGGCGAAATTCCATTGGCTCACGTTGAAGCTGAGGCTCGTTTGGTAAAGTCGGCAGAGTAAACCCACTCGTGGCAGGATTTGGTTGGAATACATTTTTAAGGTGGTTGGCAAACGTGCTGGCTCTGTCTGCATCGCTTCGCGCCTAGCCTCCTGTGGGATTTCTAATAGGCATCACGGTTTCTTTCGGTGAGCTCAGAGTAGGGTGAGCTCTCCATAGTAAGTTTTTCGTACTAGAAGTACACAATTGCTCTATGTAGTGGCGTTGGCGTCACGTGAGACATGTCTTAAACGTTGCTTAGCAGATGGCGATCTGTGGAATTGCCACTCTCGACGTAAGCGTCGCTTTTCGAGGACGAGCTGCTCGATTTGTAGATTTGTCTTCTTTCGATTGCTTTGTGTATTTATGGTTTGAGGTGTTGAAGCTTGGGCTGCAGAGACAAGTACAGACTCCAGCGAATTAACAAAGCTGTCTACGTCGGCTTCATTGTTGAGATGGGGACTTAGCTCAATGTGTGAGCTAATATACTTTCTGTACTTAATCCAATTGGTTTTCTGTGAGGTCAATTTTAGTGATTGTTCCAATATTCCTGGATGCCGGAGTAGAGTAAACAGTATAGGCGAGTGGTCAGATGAAAGATCCGAAAGGCATTCGGCGCTTATCAGATTTTTTGGAATGTTTTTGTTAATCGCAAAGTCTATTAAATCGGGCAGTTTCTTTGGGTCTGCCGGCCAGTATGTTGGTGTGCCAGGAGAAACATAGTCGAGCTTGTTCTTGCCGTTGATAATGGCAATGTAGAGCTGCTTTCCTTTTGGAGTCACGAGACGAGATCCCCAGTGTGTGTGCTTGGCATTGTAGTCTCCTGCTGCTATGAAGTGGTCTCCTAGTGAGTTGAAAAACTGCATAAACTCATCTTCAGCTATAGTGAAGCGCGGGGGGCAGTATACGGCGGCTAGTGTAAGTTGGTTGCCAGTATTTAGTTTTATATTTATAGATGTGGCCTGTAGGTAGTTCTTAGAAAATTTGTTATGATAGTAGTGATTAATACGGCTTCTGATTAGAATTCCAGTCCCACCATGTGCTTTACCGTCTGGATGATTTGTTCCATAGAAAGTATATCCTCGTAGATGAAAATTGTATTTGTTTGTAAGGTGTGTTTCTGAAAGCAGCATTACGTCGATTTGATTGTCGAGTAGGAATTGAGCTAACTCAAGTTTATGCTGTGAAACGCCGTTAGCGTTCCACGTAGAGATCCGTAGGGGAGTCATTATTTGGATTGTTGTGAAACCAGCATTTAAATCAATAGATTTTGGTTTCGCATTAAATCTTGCATAGTTGGACACATAAATGACATAAATTCTGTAAGGCTTTGTTGTAAGCTGCATATCATAGCTTCGAAGTTGCTATTTGGCTGCTCCGGCGATTGATGTTGCTGAGCCATGTTCGGTTCTTGGTATGCTGATTGCAGAAATTAACTTTTTGAGGCAGGGATAGCCGGTCCTGATTTTAAAGCGCTTGCGTATATCACACTTTTGTCAGAGTTAATAGGTCCTAGTGAGGATCTGGCTGCAGTCGAGAAGAAGACTTCAGGGTTTGATCTGGAGACTTTCAACGTGTTATTTTGGGTGCGGGCGGTAATTCCTTTTTGATGGATGCGGCTTTTCATATCCTTATAAACTGGGCAACCTCTATAGTTCGCAGTGTGATTGCCACCGCAGTTGCCGCACTTTTTCGAGTTGCAGTCATCTTTGCTCGCTGGGCAGTGTGTGGAGTCATGAAGCTCTCCACAAACTACACACACCGGGCGCAGTTTACAGTATGACCTTGTATGACCATATTCTTGGCAGTTTGCACATTTTACCGGACCATTGGGTTTGTGCGGTTCCTCAACTGTAATTCGGCGGTGCAGAAGGAATTGTAGATTGTATATAGGGTGCACTTTGTATTTCTTCAGGGGCTTATTTTTCTGACTCGAGCTCGACCTTAAAGAGTGGCTGCGGCTTTCTATCCCTGTTAAGGATATTGAAGACTGTCTTTGCGCTAAATCCTTTCTCTTTTAGTGCCTTTGTTATCTCTGAAGGCGTAACATCGGATTCTATACCCTTTAGTACGACTTGCAAGCCCTTGCTGCTTTTAAGCTGATACGTGTAAAAGTTCTTTTTATTATCGGTAAGATATTTCGATAATACTCTGTAATTGTCTTCAGACTTCATTTGAACTTTTGTTTCGTGAATGTTGCCCTTTACAAGGGGTATTATGTGGAAGTTATCCTTGCCAATAAGCTCAATGATTTTGTTGACGAGAACATTGGAACTTTTTTCTCGTATATAAATAGGCGGAGGCTTTGGTTTCCTTTTCTCCACTTCAGTAGATTCGGACGCCTCAACGTCATGGGCGTCTGCCAAAATTTTGAATCGGTTCGAGTTCATGTCCGTTTCTATTGCAGCTAGGCTAGCGTTGCCACGTGTTATTTTGCGTTGAGAATTTAGAGGGCTCATCTTCCTTTTAATTTGAATGTAGCGATCCATTCGAGTCTGCGCAGCCGGCTTAATATGTTCATTGTTTTTGTTCTGTTGTTGTTTTTCGGGCAGCGCAGCGGCAGAAGTAGTAATGTTTGCGCTGCTAGCTGATGATGTCGTTGACGTTGTCAGCGAAATTGCAGTGCTGGTTACTGCGCTCTTAGGCTGCAGAGACATCGATGGTAGCGAGGGAGAGGATGAGCGCGCTCTATTGCTCTCTACGTTTAAAAATCCGGTCTAATTGGGGGTGATTGACCGCACTTGATCAGAGCTTGCATTATTTTCGGTCGCTTTAAAAGAGAAGTACGCGTTGTTTCTTTGTTGTGAGAGCCGTCTCTCGTCTTGCTCACGGTAAGGTTGTGCACGAATGTCGTTTTGACTCATTCTAATCGAGATTGATTAGTTATAGTTTTAATTGTTATGATTTATATTAATTAATTAATTAATCAATTTAAACATTTGCGATTTCATCGCAAAGAGCGTCTTTTCGCGTTCATTTAGCTTATGGAGTCCTGCCGTGTACAAATTAAAAAGAGTTGGGCAGCTACCTTGGCACACACCTTTACTTATCGTCACTTTAAAATTTTCCTTGACTTAAGTTATCCTTTAGCGATTTGTTAATTTATCGTTGATGCTGTAGATATAGATCTATGTCGGCGAAAAGCATATAATCTCTCTGGGATTATCGAGTTTGAGCAAAAATGCTCCACCATTCTTTGTTTTACTAGTCCTTCTAGTATTTTGAATGGGGAAATTCAATAGGGATATTGATCTGTAGTTGCTGACTATTGAGGTGACCGAAACTTTCCTTGAAATGGGAACTACTCTAACCCTTTTCAGCTATTAAGAATAGTCCATATTGGTTCTTAAGCAACTCTAGAAGACAATTTTTCTTTCTGGGTTATAGCCTTTGGATCATTCTGTAGGAAACGCCATCTAAACATCTAAATACAGTCTAAGGCCAGATTACACGACATTGTCTTTTACATCATAGCTTACGTGTTTTTTTTTTTAAATGCTTTTATTTAATAAGCAAATGTTTGAGTGGTGTGGCCGTAAATTTAAGTTTTTTAGCATTTCCGTGACAAATTGTGGGTCATATGGTTGCCAAAAACGGTCACTGGTTCAAAATTTTTCTTTCTTTCCCTTATCTAGGAACAGCGCTTAAAATATTATTTATTTAATGGAAAAATTTGTTTTCAAGTTAAAGCGCAATTCCCAGATGACGTACAGGAAGGCAACCTGAAATGGTAAAAAATCAAAAATGTATTGCCACACCAACATTCGCTTATTAAATAAATTAAATATTTCTTTGCTTATTTGCCTATGGCAACACTATTTTTCAATCATATTTTATGGCAATGTGGTTGCAATATTTTTTTGACTTTAAATTCCAAAAACAATCCTCAAACTCCTAGCTCTTATTTCTCTGCTATCTTCTTCTCTCGAGAAATTTCTTCACTTGCTTTCATTTTTTTTTTTTTTTGTATTTCCATTTTGTTTTTCTTAACTTATTTTGTGCTGGAAACTGCGGAACGAATTGACGGCGCCAAAATTTTTGACGCACCTATTTTTTATAGAGTTGCAATATGAACGCTTAATGTGTTTTAACCGATTAATTGCAAAGAATATCGATATTTACAAAAATAAAAGCATCGATGTAACGATGGTGTCACAACGTTCACCGCTTATACTGTGAAACTTACATATTGTTTGTACAGAGTCAAAGCCGGCAAACTATTTGAGCTATTTAAAAAATTAGGATAAAGTGTAATTAGCAGTGATCTTTTGGATTAAAATTATTGCAATGTGATTTGGATATACATATGTGCATAATGCTGTTAGTGGAATTTAAAGCTTATATCCATTTCTTCAATGCACATATATTATATATACACATGCATTACATCGAGGCGTTGCCGTGGATTAAGTGCCGGAATTTATATTTATTTATTTTTAAGTATTAACATTTTTATTTATATATGTAAATAAGTGTACGTTATTTGCTGTCAATAGCGAAAATATAATCCATATTTAAGATTGTTTTGAGTAATTCTCATTGAAATTGAGTCTAACTTGTTTTGAGTTCTGGCATGTACATACATATGTATATGTATAAGTGTGTACAATCTGGTGTCCACATTATTATACAGATAAAAAGCTCAGTGTGACTGCAAAGGGAGCTCCATACAAACATATATATACATGCATATATGAACGCATATATTTTTCTGTACAATGTTAAAACAGAAAACCTAATATGTATACGGACGTATCTAAATAGGGAAAATTTATTCAATTTGTTATACAAAATGTACTGTTTTGAGTGTGCACTGTATTTCCCCACACAGATCAAATTTGATTGAACTTATAAAGGGTGAGTGACACAAGGCTTACACCGCAAGTGTTAGGGGTTGTAATGAGAGGGCGAAAATAACGCGGAGTATTAGGACAGCAACATACATAGTTGAGAAATGTGTATGCAATCAGATAATCTTAGCTATAAGAAAATCTAAATGACTACTGATTTCGCGTTTTTTGTTTGTTTTTTTGTATACTTATTAAAACGTATAAAATGATCAAAATTATTTTTGGGTTGACATTTGGAAAATACACGAAGAGCGGCGCAAGTAAGTACATTTATATTCAGATAAGAATGGGTGTGTTTGAAAATGTTTATGTCTATTCATGTCATATGTGTGTGTCTATACTAAATGTACCAAATGCATTTCAGTATTTTTATCCATTGCAGAAAAACGACTAAGGCAGAAGGTTGAGTAAAAGGAAATGGGTAGCACAGTCCAGAACAAAAAGCGACAAAACGGAAAATTAATCCCACTTAAAAAATCTTCTCAGTCTTGAAAAAAAAAAAAAAAAAAAAACAAAAAAATCAAATATATTCGTATGTATTATGAATAAGAAAGCCAGCTTTGAATGAAAACAATTATTAAAACTTAAAAAAAGTGGAGTTTGGGTTTTGATTGAAATATTTGTTGAACGGACGGTGTATGTGCCTATCTAATTTGTTGATTATTAATGATCATATACGACAAATTGTAGCCACTTATTAATGATAAACCAACGAGTTTAATAGTGTGAGTTTTCATCTACTTATCACTCCTTCGTACTATATCGCCCACATCCAGCTAAAATAATCCGGCTTCAGTGTTGAGTGCATATGAAAGGAGCATTGAAATTGAAGATATTTGACTAATGCTCAATCATACATTCAATTTAAAATATCGAAATTTAAAAAATTATCGAAGCAACAATCAATATCATCGTCCTCAACAATGTCTAGTAATGCCGCCTCAGTAAATCCAGTAAATACAAAAATGCTTAATGATAATAACATTACTACAAATGCAGCAATTCATAAAATTCAGAATAATCATCAGAATACTCACCACCAAATGATACAAGTACATCAACAAAAAATACATCAAATCCCATTATCGGAAGATCCACGCACGTTGCAATTGGCATTGGAATTATCGTTGGTTGGATTGAATGAACATCAACACAATCACAATCCAAATAGCTTTGTACATCCATCTGCCTCACAGGCTGATTATGAATTGGCATCTATTAATTTAGTAACTGCTGCCTATGCTGCCAAGACTGAGATACCAATAAATGCTGGGCCCGGATCCGGGTCTAGCATCTTAATGTCATCGGCCGGTTTGGACGAGAGATTGAAAAAGTCACAAAACATGACGGAATGCGTTCCTGTACCAAGTTCTGAACACGTTGCCGAAATTGTAGGACGACAAGGTAGGTAAAAAAAAAACAAACTCAGCCATACTACTTGTAACTATATGTCACCGAGACAACAAAATTTATTCATTTGCAAAATGTGTAAAACATAATATCTTAATATTAATAAGTAAACACTACCGTCTTGCCTAACAAATATTTGTTTATCTGGTCTTATATACGTATAAAATACAAAAATATTTCATTTTATTTAGGAGGTGTTTTAGGTTGGGTTATCACTATTCTGAACAAAATATTCTAACACCAAAAGTAAGCTAAAGGATGAAAAAAGGAATCGCAGTTCCTCGAATTGAATTTGAAAATCGAATTACCAAGTCGTACTTTTGTGTTTTTGAAGACAAGCTTTAAATTGACTTTCGTTTTTGGTAACATTGCTGTAAGGTTTATGTTGATTGTCATATTGATCAAATTTATATTATTTATATATAGTATTTTAAGTTTTTCCTTAACAAGATAAATCGATCCAGTGTGTCGGCCTTGAGCAGCAATCTACATATGTACATAGATATTTATTTCGAACATGAAAGAATCCCTATTCATTACTTTTTGTTGTTTTGTTTTTAATTTATTATGCATTTTAGTCATTGCAATATTTAATTTATTTATTATAAAAAAATAATCAAAATAAATGCTATTATAAATAATTATATATTTATTTTTTATCCTATTTGATAAGTATATACATAGAATTTTTTTTTATCAAAGACCATTGTTGACACCGGATCCGGGCCTTGGTTGGTGTGCCGTTGCTCGTACTTCGAGCAGTCCACTACTAGAAAACAACAATGTTGTAGTGAATCAAAATCTGCTGAAATCTTTATTTTCTTCATTAAATTTTATACATTTCATAAGTTTTCATATTTCTACTTACATTCGTGCTCTGCACATACGTTCAAATCCCTATTTTATTGTGCACAATATTTTTACCTCTGATTGGGCTAACATTCAAATTCAAAGCAAAGTATGCTGCCGAAATTTGCGTCTGCATTACTACGTTTAGCGGGCCTAACGGTAAAATTCCCATGCACAAAAGAGAATCACCGATTACAAACGCCCAGTAGGAAATGCGTAGGCAAAGTCCCAGTGGAAAATTTAGCTCGCCCTCCAACAACCATAAATACCAAATATTTCATTTTTAGCTAATGTAGCAATATAAGTCAATCGCTTTTATCGGAAAATATTGCGTTTTTTTTTCTATTATATTCAGATATTTATTCTTAGTTTTTAATTTTGTTGTTCTACCCGTTACTCAGTTTAAAGAAAATATGTGTTAAAGGCCCAAAAAAAAAAAAAAATTTTGAAATAGCTCCTTTATTTAGCATTCGACGTCCAGTCTTACTATGGAACGGTAAGGTTAATATTTTCGTTCTAGACGTTCTGAAAAAGTAGCAAAGTATTTTAAATTACAATTTTTGTTAAATGCTTTTTTTCTACAAATATGTACGTTCTCCCAAGGCCTCTGGACCGTCATTTTTTTTTTTTCATATTTACCTTTTTTGCACTTAAAGGCGGCGAATTTTAACTGGTTATCTCTAAGATATAGTTAAATATTTTCGACTATAGTTAAAAACCACCTTCTTTATTGCAAAACTATAAAAAGTTTTTCTTATTATCAATCAGGTTGCAAAATTAAAGCACTGAGAGCAAAAACAAATACATATATAAAGACTCCAGTTCGGGGCGAAGAGCCTGTATTTGTTGTAACAGGACGAAAGGAGGATGTGAACAAGGCTAAACGCGAAATACTCTCAGCAGCGGATCATTTTAGTTTAATTCGGGCGTCGCGCAAACCATCGATGGAAGGTTCATCAAATAGCAGCAGCTCCGCTCCAACGGAAAATAGTAGTACAACGTGCTTATCCTTAAATAGTACTTGCATCGGCATTGTTGCTCGCAGCACCACGCAGTCAGGTCCACCATGTTTACCAGGCCAAATAACTATACAGGTTCGTGTACCATATCGAGTAGTGGGACTGGTGGTTGGACCCAAAGGCGCAACCATTAAGCATATACAACAGGAGTCGCAAACATATATTGTGACACCGTCAAGGGAAAAAGAGCCAATATTTGAGGTAACCGGACTGCCCGAGAATGTCGAAACGGCCCGCAAGCAAATTGAGGCGCACATTGCATTAAGGACGGGTAGCAACAACAGTACAACACAGGACAGTGATAATGGTACTGAATCTACAGACTCATCGACTGACTTTACATCAACTATAAAT
The DNA here is from genome assembly GCA_035046325.1 of Drosophila niveifrons. Classification (NCBI taxonomy): domain Eukaryota; kingdom Metazoa; phylum Arthropoda; class Insecta; order Diptera; family Drosophilidae; genus Drosophila; species Drosophila niveifrons. The sequence continues at coordinate 1,216,206 of JAWNOC010000058.1, read as the reverse complement.
ACGATGTCGCAAATGCTGAACGATGACATTAACTCGGATATACTGCTATCATCTATGTATGCTGCAATTGATTCCGATGCAATGTCGTGTAATAACACACAAAACATTTCGAATTTACTTACAACTTCAACAATTACAAGTTTGTCAAATTGCTTTGAAAGTGTTGAACTAGGGGACATTGCTACCGCTGTAAATACTACGTCAATTTTGCCACCTTCGTCAACTATAGGCGGCGAATCAAATGATCCCTCGGATAAATTAAATGAAAATTTGATGAATGCCAGAAATCATTTAACAAACTCTACTACTAATAGTGCGAAGCCGAGTTCCTCATATCGCAATCCGGCGGCACATAGTACTATAAATAGGCACAAGAGCTTATCATTTTGTTCGCCTACGTCCATATCTGCTATATCAGCTATATCGAATGCAAATGTGAATGTAAGCTCGGCTAATCAGGTTTTGACTCGATCCTGCTCATCGGCCTCATCGACAACATCAACAAAAAGCACAAATACTAATAGTGCCAATACTAGCAGTCAAAGTATTAACAATACACCGCCAGAGCTCTTAAACATTTGGGAGAAAATAAGTGATCCCATTGACGTAGATGAGGGCATTGGTGATTCGCCCAGTATTTGGAATCAGGCAACGACTGCTGGAGTTAATGTAAATGTGGTGACAACGACGGCATCTAATTCGCATTCGCATTGCTCGCCAACTGCTTCGATAAGCCCAACCGACTCACTTTTTGCGGAACAACACATTTTAAAGACAACAACGACAACGAGACGTGTTCAAGATTTACCATCATCATGCCATAATCTATTGCTACGCCCCACAGGAGGAAGCCCTCTTAAAATGCATCATCAAGTACAACATCGCGAATGCTTTGTGTGCAATAAAAGAGAAGTGACTACAGCTTTAGTTCCTTGTGGACATAATATGTTTTGCATGGACTGCGCCAATCAAATCTGCGTATCTATGGAATCTATATGTCCAATCTGTCACTCGATTGTCTACCACGCTATGCGAATTTTAGCCTAAATCGATTTGGTTTGATTTGGTTTCTATACGCAATCATTCAAAATTCAAGCATTTCAATTAAGATTTGAAATTCCACTCGCATATTATTTATGAATATATATATATATATATATATATATATATATATATATATATATATATATATATATATATATATATATAATTACTAATAGTATTATAGTCGGTATTGAACCAAAGTTTAGATTATTTTTAATAGGCTGCAAAGTTAATACCTTTGCAGAATATACATATATAATTGATAGAATTCAATGTTAAGCTATATTTCACTATCTATATCTTTAACCATTTATATATTTATGTTTTTAAGAGGAAAAGTCCAAGAGGGAATAAGTATCTTCTGCGAGAGTATACAAACGATGATAAATATGATATATATGCTGATTATTCAGGATAAAAGATAACATAATGAAAAGCCGATCATATCGCTATATGGAATAATCTTAATATAACGCCAAAGACAAACGACACATTAATATCTTAAATTTTTTTTATTCGGTTGGATATATAATATAACGTGAATGAATTTTTAATAAATTGACATTATATACTTACTATAACTTCCACAATTATTTAGTGTGTATATAACAAGATTCATCGGCTACTTGTTGATTTTCTTATCTACTTCCAATGATTACCATGTGTTATCACAAAAATGTATATTCATACTCCTTTGCACAATGCCACAACAGCAGGGTATCAATAAAATTATATAATTTGTTTAGTGCAAATGAATTAGCGCTCTCATTAACATATATTTATGTATTTATGACATATTTATTCAAATGTATATATTAATATTTAAAACAATTTAATGGCGTAGCATTTCGTGAAACTGATTTAAACAAAATTTTATGGAAATTATAGAAAAATACTATACAATAATTCAACGACTTTATTTATGATAAAAGTATATAAATCAAATTAAATAATATAAATGTTTAAAAGAGAAATATAATTTATTGTCATCCAAATGTAGTAGACTTGAATATACTATTGATTTTAATATTGAGATTTAAAAGGTTTTTCGTTGTCACAAATTCAAAAAACAACAAAAAAAAAAACACGTATTAGGATAAGATGACTGATAAATAAGCAGATAATGTTAAGTAAATCACATATATACAAGCATATATTAGATATGATATCTATAATATCCAAAAATTTATTTATTTAAAGAAGTGAAATAGTATGCAAGCATATATAAAACAATATATCTACATACATTTATAATTTATACATCGCTTACACTATTAATGTGAATAAAAAGACTTATATATTTACAGCCAATCAGATGAGAGATTGGTTCATACCAATAGTACTATATCTTGCGGTGAGAATCAGATAAGTTATTGAGATATTAATGACTTTTTAATTTTGCGTAAGAATTTTTAAATTTCTCTTTATTTTTAATTTGACAAAAATATAAAATAAATAAATCGTATCTCAAATATCGAATGAGTATCAGAATATATATTTTTGTATATTAAGACTACTTACATAGTTTTTTCTTTGTTTTTCGGTTACTTAAAACCCTTAAAGCAAAATATGAGTGAGAGAATAAAATATTTAATAATTACTCAAGAAAAATGCATTTCTTTCGATTAATAAAATTGATTTCAATAAAAAGACAGCTTCTATGTCTGAATAAATATACAAAAAAAAAAAAAAATTAATACATTTGACTCTAAGATGTAGAATAAAGTTTTAATTATAAAATAGATAATGAATACAAAGAGTAAAATTATTTATACATTTTATGAAGTACTTATAAAATTTTAAAAATTATTTATTTTATTTATAGACAAATCTATTGAATTATTTTTTAACAATTAATCGACAGAAAATATATCCAAATTAAAACTTAAGTTTTTTTTGTAACTCCGATGGTTGGTACCTATAATTATTTACCTATTTAATTTCTTATACATTCTTTTTACTTATATTTATATTCCAGTTTATTTAATATACTGGAATAACTAAATATTAAATTATTCGTACCCATGCATTGAGAACTGCATGGACAATATTTTTTTACCAGAATTAAAATATAGGCTTTTACATAAAAATTGTGTAGATGACAGTTAAAATATTTACAACGAATATTTTATAAATGTTTCTTATTAAAACCGAAAGGCATACATTTTTAACGTAAACGTGAAATAAAACTAAAATAAATAGTATCGATAATAAATATCCGCATTGTGTTCGTAAGGAAGTATATCTATAAAAATACATTTCATATAAATTAACTTTAATCGGCATTAACGGCTAAAAACATTTCTGATGTCGATTATAAAAAACTTTACACAAAGTATATATTATAAAAAAAAATATATATATACATTATATAAGCAATTACTACATGGTTATATAATAAAAAATTTCGAAAATAAATAAAAAATGTTTATTCAAAATCGTGAAACTGTCTTCTTATTTATACCCGCTACCCATAGGGTATTATAACTTTGTGCCGGCAGGAAATGTATGTAACAGGTAGAAGGACCCTATAAAGTATATATATTCTTGATCAGCGTCAACAGCCGAGACGATCTAGCCATGTCCGTCTGTCTGTATGAAACACTGGATCTCAGAGACTATAAGAGATAGAGCTATAATTTTTTTTCGACAGCATTTGTTATGTTTGCACGCAGATCAAGTTTGTTTAAAATTTTTGCCACGCCCACTTCCGCCCCCGCAAATCAAAAAAATCGAATAACAAGGGTAATTTTAAAGCTAAAGCTGCGAATTTTGGTGCACATAATAACAACAACAGTATTTATGATTCCTGAAAATTTGGTTAAGATAAGATACAAAATGTGGAAGTTATTAAAGAAATACTTTTGTATGGGCTTGAACGACTACTTACAAGGGGTCTCAGATGCTTTGGCCGACAATCTGGTATATTATGCCGTCTATGGTATATTTTGAATGTTAGTACCACATCGATATACCATTTGGTATATTTTTAGTATTTTAGTATATTTTAAAAATTATACCTCAATATTTTGCTTTTATTCAAAATGGGTAGCGGGAATCTCACAGTCGAGCACACTCGACTGTAACTTTCTTACTTGTTTAAGATGTTATCTTAATATTTTTATTTAAAAAACTTTTGATTTTGATTCGATAATGATCGTGATCTCTTGTAAATTAATCGGCATAATTTTTTCCGGATTCAAACCCTATAGTCTTGATATTTCTAATGGAAAGTATAAAATCCTTCAGCTCATTGCGGAAATGTGTTCAACGTTTAAGTTTAAGTTTGTTAAACGAGAAATTTTAAATTTGATCGTGAAATATATTTATTCAAAACACATTACAGTTTTTACAAAAAAGTTAGTATTGGTTCAAATGTGTGCGTAACTTGCAACTTATCGATTATTGTAATAACACTAACCGATTGTCACGATACCTTAACGAAGTCAGTCGCAAATAAAATTTCGTATATAGCAGACGTGCTCGGCGATCTTTTTCTCTATACATACAGCCAAGCTAAACGTTTCTTATCAAGTTTATTTGAATATAACATTTATAACAAATAAGTGACGGTACTTAATAGCAGCGGACTGAAAGGAATGATAACGGCATTGTTTACCTCATGATTTAACGGCGGCACCGCAGAAGAAATTTGAGGAGTTTGCAAGGGGAAGCGACTTATTTGCACCACTGTTTATAGATATACTATACAAGATATACTGTTAAGAATACAAATTGATCCAAAACAATTAGGAAAGCTACAGTCGAGTGTGCTCGACAGTGAGATACCCGCTACAAAAGTATTTCTTTAATAACTTCCACAATTTTTATCTGATCCAAATTTTCAGGAGTCACAAAGACTATAGTTCTTAATGTATATCCCAAAAACTCGCGACTCTAGCTTTATTATTACGCTTGCTATTCGATTTTTTTGATTTCCGGGGGCGGAAGTGGGCGTGGCAAAAATTTAATACAAACTTGATCTGCATGCAAACATAACAAATGCTGTCGAAAAAAAATAGAGCTCTATCTCTTCTAGTCTTTGAGATCTAGGTGTTCATACGGACAGACAAACAGACGGACATGGCTAGATCGTCGCGGTTATTGACACTGATCAAGAATACATATACTTTATAGGGTCGGAGATGCCTCCTTCTACCTATTACATACATTTCCTGCCGGCACGAAGTTATAATACCCTATGTGTATAAAAATGCTTTTCCATTGTGTCTTAACCTTTTAATAATCTGCAGAGAATGTCAAGAAGCCATTTCTTTAAGACAGCAAAAAACTATTTTTATGATCAGAAGTTAAAATAATGAAAATTTAATGGTATAATACTTTAAATTTAGGTCAAAATTAATCAATTTTTAATGTTTAGAATAATTAGCATATGGGTAATTCCATGGCGAAATTTGTCCCTTGCGAGACTTTTACAGTGCACTGCAGTGAAAATAACATAAACTGAAACAATTTTAAAAATAAGTGAATGTTATTCTTAAAGCTTTAGATAAGCACTATATTTAGAGCTAAGATTGATTTTAGAAACTTGTTCTGTTTTACGATAAACTATATAAATTCGTTAATTTTTTGGTAGTGCGTACGAATTGGTTAATTTTTGCAATTATCACAACAGAAAGAAAATTCCAAAACTATTCTTAGCTCTAATTAATGTAGTTATCTAGAGCTATAAGAATAATCTTTTCTTATTTTTAAAATTGTTTCAGTTTAAGTTATTTTCAATATATTCTCGCACGGGACAAATTCCGTCATAGAATTACCCATATAAAAAAAAAAAATATTAAAAAATAAGAAAAAATTCTCGTAGGCCTTCTTTTCCAAATTTATTCTAAGGACTTTCCTTAGCTAAAATATTAAAACTGCTTTAAAAAATCTTATCTAGATTAATAAATGCCACTAAAAGTGGTCTCCTCGCCCATAGTGCAGCGCCTGCGTATTACGCAGTACGTAACGACATGTTCAGGGCGAACATGTTAGTTCCGTATGACGTTGCATGTTCAGTGCGAACATGAGGGTAGGCACACTACACAATGTGTTGCCAGAATTTTTGGAGCAACAATTGCTAGATTTGAGAAAAAAAGTTGCTAAAAATTGCTAAAATTATAAATAAAAATTGCTAAATGGCATTTTTCAACAAGTTTGTACATTTTCAATTCATTTAAGAAAATATTGAAATTAAAAAAAAAACAGGATTTCGTATTTTCATGATTTTGTTAATACTTTGGGGGCAAAAATTACACTTGAAATGCAGTTAACTATGCAAGTCAGTGAACTCACGTAACTCACATAATCTAACCACTTGGTTAAATACAAGATCCCTTTTTCATTGCAAACTATTAATCGCAATTTTTTCAGAGAATGACAATAGGAATAGAAAATAAAAAGGATTTAAGTAAAGTATAATACAAAAATTGCAAAAATAGCTAAAATTTCCAAAAGAGAAATAAAAAGTTGCCAATTTTGTAGCTAATAATAATTAGAAAAAAAAATTGCAAATTAACTAAAGCAACTAAATTGATAAACTGGCAGCACTGCTTAACAGTTTCACAATTTGTATTTAGCTAATGAGTGATCGATTAACAGAATCGATAATGCAAATATTTTGAGTGAACCTCAAAATACATCAAATCGGTAGAAGAGCTATCTTATTTTTTTAAAAAGTGCCAAAAGCAGCCGAAGCATTAGAAAAAAGCTAGATCTCTAGCTAAAAGCATTTTACAAAATCTTATAGCTTTTGCAGTTTCAAAATAGCTAGATCTAGCAATAAAATTGCTAAATGGCAACACTGCTGCACATATACATACATAACATTAGGTATTCAATACATGTTGAACTTAGCTGTCATGCGGGATCGAACAAGTGTGTTGGACTGTCGCGAATCTTGTGTGTGGCCGACCGTTACCATCGTGAACTGGCAGCTTGCATACATGCTTGAGCATACGTGTTTGCGACGGAATGGACGGTTGTTCGAAATGTTCCCCGAACAATGAGGAAAAGAAAAACTAATGAAGAAACAATGCAACCATATATATAAGTTAACGTGCCGAACAATACTGACGTCACAAACAGTCAGGCTTGGGACAATGACTTGCGAGTCGTCGAAGGAGAGGTGCATATGGAGCTTTGGTGAACGTTGACTGCGGCCTAAATGCACTTAATCTAAAGCTCGAAAGCTGAGAGTGCAGAGCTTCGTGATATTAGTTTTGACTTATGCTAGTTAGATTAGATCTAAAGCTCAAGCTGTCAAGAGCAAGAACCACATGAAATGAACAAATAAATAATTAAAACATAATTAGATTACATGGCGCCCAACGACAAAAAGACCCAAAAACCCAAAAGAAGAAAACACGAAGCAGCATTGGTAGCTGCTATATTCATCACCGGACAGCAGAACTGGAGAACATCACCAAATCCGCAATTGCTCTATCAACTGCTGGACATGCGCGTGTCCGCACGTAACCAACAAAGCCGACATCGGTGTTTGTCCTACTCAGCATCGGGCAACGGAGATAAGAACTAGCAGAGAAAATAATTTAGGATAACTAAAAGAAAACTGGAAAACATGAGTGTGAGAAGTTCATTTTTATTAAAAGCGAAATTTGCTTATGACGACGTTTACATAGGCGAAAGCTTATGCCGCCCAATAAATAAAAGAACTCACTCCAAATTTTCATTTATGCCGACATTTGCATAAGATAAAGCTTATGCCACTTAACTGATTCTTTTGAATTTATTGCAATATTATGCTGTTCAATAAATAAGTAAACAAAAAGGTGACTATTCCATATTTACACTTATTAGAATTTTTACATAAGCAAAAGCTTATGTCGCACAATAAATAAAACAAAACCCATATCGTCAAATATCTTTTCCTTTTTCAATTAAATATTGCTAATCCATTTAGTATTATTTACATATATTATTATTCCACAACATATACATATAAACAAAAAAGTTCATTTCAACATAAATAGCGACGAAGAACTTATCGATAGTTACAAGAAAAATTTAGCACAAATGGCAATCACAACCCAGTTAACCAAATTACTTACATCCAGAATGGACGCAACTACTCTGCGGTCCATGGAAGAATCCATTAATACTACTTTAGAGAGAGAAAAAATTGAATTTGATGAAAAAATCAATAAACTTACCAAACAATTAAATTCATTTAAAACAAATACTCCGAAAATAGAGGTCTATCAAGAGATCACTATTACTAAAGATGTTATATGCAACGAACCCCTCGATATTGTAAAATCTATCTGTGAATTCGCCATGATCTGCAAATAAGAGCTGATCACCAATAACGGTAAAAATTTTGATTTGCTTTATCACTTATTTTAATGCCTCGTGCGCGACCGAAAAACAACATTTCTTATCAGTAGATCCAAATCACTTGCTCGAATTGCATCAATTTTTTTTTTTTGCAGAGTTCGTGCATGCAGTATATATACAACAAAAATTTGGAGAAAAAAGAATACTAGTATTTTTGGTAATCATTTAAAATTACACAACATAATGATATAAATAAATTTTGTATATTTTTTTTTTTAACTATAGAAAATTTTAATTATTTTAATGTAGATGAGTGTAACGAGTTGCCAAAAAAGAAGAGAATGTTGTAAACGGTGGAGAGATAAGTTGAAGGAAGACCCAATAAAATGGGAAACTATAAATTAAAAAACAACAAAAATGCGGAACACTAGGCTAAACTGCAAAACGGCGACGAATGGAAGTGGTGACGTAGTGGACAACAGGAGACAGCTTGAGCGCATATGTATGTAAGAGCCAATATCGACAAAGGCTTGCAGAAAAGAGAGATGCAGAAAAGAGAGAAGCAGAAAAAGATGCTGCAAAAAAAGAAAAGTGATCACTACAAATACAAGCAAACCTTGGGGAAAGCTGTGAGAAAAGTTGAGAATGCTCTGCCAAGAGACTTAGAGAAGAAAGTAAGAGTACTTGAAATTTTGTTAAACAAATTTAAAGAAATGCTCCAAAAAAGATTAGGAAAACTAAATTCGCCAAGATCCTACCAGAGAGCTTAGTTAACTCAATAAAAGAGTTTTATATTAATGACAATTTTAGTGTCCAGGCCTCAAGAAAAAGGAACACAATTTTGACAGCAGGCGATGTACAAGTAGTTGCCAAACGTTTTATGATGACAACAGTGGGTGAAGCATATGAGCTCTTCAAAAAAGACCCACATTGGAGTGGATTTTTTTGCTAGCTCTCATGGGAAAGGAGCTGTTGATGGTGTTGGAGCAGTAGTAAAACGAAACGTTTGGCAGATGACAAAATCAAGAAGTATGGTTTTACCTGATATGCATTCTCATTTTATCAGTGTGCACTCCAATATGTTAAAGGCGTAAATCTATTATTTTTTCAACAGATGAAATTATCAAAGATATTGTGAAATATAACTTAGACGAAAAATGGAAAGAGGTAAGATCTAAGTTCCACTTCTTTTCTTCGTCTTATAACGAGGTAAAAGCAGCGAGGACTGTTTATTCATTTCAAGATACTATTGTTGGTATTAAATAAATTTATGAATATTAAAATAACATAAATAATAAATTGATGCATCAATCTATTTTAATATTAATTTAATGTAAATAACACTGGAGTTGAAATTTTTTGAACTGATTAAAAACAAAACAACAAAAAAAAAAAACAATTTATTAAAGTATTTATTAAGTTTCCTCTTTTGTAAAAATAAATAAATTCAATATTTTTGGTAATTTAATAATATTTATTCGATGGATTTTTTTAATACTTCCCTACAACAGCAAGGACAATAACATAAAAATAGTGGCGGTAAAAAATGTCCCGTGCTAATTTAGTTCAAATTTAATTTAAAAAAATACAAGTTGTCTTTGAAAAAATTATAACCTTTTTAAAGAGGCATGAAAGCACAAAAGTTTAAAATTAGTTGCATTAAAATATTGCCTCTGGATTCGCTGTAATTGGCGTTTAATTCGTTGACCTCTTAAACCACTTCTGTTTTGTGTCCCGAGCAAATCAATTGACTTTTGCAATTATCTTCTAAACGAAATAAGTAAGAAAACTACAGTCGAGTGTGCTCGACTGTGAGATACCCGCTACCCATTTTGAATATAAGCAAAATATTGCGGTATTATTCTTTTTAAAATATTCCAAAAATACTGCAAAATACTAAAAAATATACCAAATAGTATATTTATATTATATACCATAGACGGCATAATATACCAGATTGTCGGCCAAAGCAACTGAGACCCCTAGTAAGTAGGCGTTTTAGTCCATACAAAAGAATTTCTTCAATAACTTCCACAATTTTTATCTGGTCGCAAATTTTCAGGAATCATAAATACTATTGTTATTATTATATACACCAAAATTCGCAGCTTTAGCTTTAAAATTACGGATGTTATTCGATTTTTTTTAATTTGATGGGGCGGAAGTAGGCATGGCAAAAATTTTAAACAAACTTGATCTGCGTGCAAACATAACAAATGCTGTCGAAAAAAAATTATAGCTCTATCTGAGACTCTGAGATCTAGGTGTTCATGCATACATGTTGCATGTTACATACATTTCCTGCCGGCACAAAGCTATAATACCCTTCTACCCTATGGGTAGCGGGTATAAAAATTCCTAACATCAATCTTTGCACCAATGAAAGAGCTAATAAAGTGCTATATACATTAAGCGTTTCATTTGAAACAAAAACGTTTCCTTTTCGTGTTTCGTTTCGTTTCCATGTTTTTACTTTAAACGCGTACGAATGTCCCGTGCGCGATTTAGGAAATGCCCATATGCATTGTCAATATTAGAATAGTAGTAGACTGATGCCTATTTTACGACGAAGAGTTTCTTTTGAGTTAAGCGCTGTTGGCGGATATTTTGAACGTGGAAGCTCCCCAAATTCGGCAACCTTTATAACCCCAAGTTTGGTTCTCTTTTTTTTTTTTCAAATATCCATTATTATGCTTTTCTTTACTTTGCCGATATGAGTGCAGAATAATATTTTTTCACATTTAGAGTATTGGAGAATCGATATGCTTCAACATTTTTGTTTTTGCTGGGAATCGCGAAGCAAAATGACCCCGCAAAATTATTTGCAAAGCCGTGTTTTTTATATACATAGGAATCTGACGGAAAAAAACATGGGTTTGCGCATCTGAGCACTGCGCATTAGACACGAAAAATATGGTACTAAAACATCCATGATTTTTTTTTTTGTGATATGTTTTTGATCCATCCACCGTATTATTTGAGCATTATTTGCTGAAATATTGTCGATAATAACTCAACAGTATAAGAAAAGAATTTTGATTTAAGCAAAAAAACATGAAAACATTTTTCACAGACCTAATGTGTTCACTTTAGACTGTTTATTTAGTATGTATAAGTTTACTGCATTCGACCATTGATGTTTTGTAATTGTACTATATTTTAGTTACAGTTACATACATAGATTATTTTTATCTGCACAGTTAATTCGATATGAATGAAAGTACATACACTCCTAATATAACCCACCAATTTGATTGCTATACATTTATTTTCAAGGAAACTGTGCATTTTGAAACATACTATACATAAATATATTTTTTCATTTTTGGATGTGGAAATATGGGTACACAAGAAATCAACAAATGTTACCGTTCATACAATTTTAATACGATGAAATGCAATTATTTTAATTACAGAAATAATTATATTTTAATTATTTCAATAAATTAGAATTAATTGAATATTAAAATTTTGTAATAATTTGGAATGTTGATACCTCCAAAAAAAAGTTATTCCATATTTTTCTTCTACTCGTATTTTGCAGCCATGATGTACATGATGTATGTTGATTTGGTTATACATGCATTGTATGCACTGTTGTGCTGGCACCCTATAGAGAAGTATATTAGCGGGTTACTTTAGGATAAATAGATTGTGTAATTTTTGTATTTTAAAAGCACATTTGCATATTATTATTTGTAACTTTTTTTTTTATTGATAATCGCCTTTTCATCATCTCACACGCACGTACTCATTAGTTTGCTGATGAAAACATATTGGTGTTATCCCATTCAAGTTGATTAATGTGAGCAAATCCATCTTTCACACCTGTCGAATATACAAAATATAGACAACTTAGATATGACGTCAAAAACATATTGATATCCTGCGAATATACCTTCTTCGTCATCCGAATCCGAATTCTCAGAATCCGAGCTGTCTTCAGATGTAACATCTGCTTGCATTGGATTTATAGTAATAGTCAATGCAGAATCATCCCAGATCAAACCTTCATCAGCAACCTGTAATCCACACAACAACAAAAAACCGAGTGGGTATTATAACTCTGCGCCGGCAGGAAATGTATGTAACAGGTAGAAGGAGGCATCTCCGACCCCATAAAGTATGTATATTATATTCATCCGACCGTCTGTCCGTGCTATGTATGTATATTTATATATTTTGAAAAAATACCGCAAAAATGGGTAGCGGGTATCTCACAGTCGAGCACACTCGACTGTAGCTTTCTTACTTGTTTTTTTTTTATTGATTCGTAGAGTTGCAAGAGTAGCTTAGAGCCTAAAGTTTTCAGATCCCATTTACCTTGCGTTGTAATAATATAAAAAGTTTCATGAATTCAAAATGTTGTCTAAAATATCAACAACTTAATTATACTGATATAGTATAAATGGGGAATTCGGATTTGGGTGAATACAATTCCTTCATTAATTCAGTGTGCAGGATACCCGCTACCCATCCTCGATAAATATATAAAATTAATAAACCGAAAAAATATTAGGTATGTTGGTAATACATAAAAGAAAATGTTTCAATTGTCGATGAACGTCTACTGCAATCGGCACAAAGTAACTAAGAACCGATTGCAGCAGACGTTCATTGACAAATTAAATAATTTCTTCTATGTATCACTTCTTAATGTTCTAACTTTGTAATTAAGATTGCTTTTCCATTTTTCACTAGCTGGAGCAGAAGTTAGTGAGTGATCATCTACTTGCACACTTTCTGTAGACCAGGGGTGCTCAACGCCTATACACTGAGTGCACTTTTGTTTTTGTAGATGCTCTGTGCTTATGGGTAGTGCGCCCATAAGCACCGTGCATATGGGCTTCGATTTGCATGCGAAACAAAAACAATTTTGCTTGTTTCTCCATTACATCTCTTACCGTCATCACACTTCGCTGACCGCAATGTATGTATTTTGTTTTCGTTTTTGTTTTTTCCTCGAGCACATGCACTGGAACTTATTCTTCTGTCGGCGTTGGCTTTTGATTTATTTCGTGGTGGACCATCGAAAGTGTTATGTTAAATTTTATGGTGGGTCAAAAAAATGAGTGATGAATTAGAGAGCACTTTTTTTTTTAGCAAAATCTTTAAATGCGAAGTACAATGCGTAATATGCTTCGTAGTTCTGGAGGTAAACAAAAATATTTAAAACTGTTTTTTTTTTCTCTCAGTGCACAGCTGCGCCCCAACACAAAAGCGTCACTACATATGTACACGTTTTCTTGTGTCTGTGTTAGTAAACGCACTGCCATAAGACGAATTTGAGCACCCCTGCTGTAGACACATAGTTTAATACCCTTCCACCCTGTGCGTGATTGGCATAATTACCTTTGGTATAGGCTGGTGACGATCTGCATACTTTTGGTTATTCCTTAGGCGTGCAATCGAAACGCCACAAATTACAACGACGATAAAAACACAGATAAGTATAATAAGCATGGTTGGATGCGATGCTTCCGCTTGAATTAAAAATAGGTACATCAATTAATTATTTATTATGTGATGTTGTTTAAAAGTACTAACCTCGGGGTACAAACGAATGGACATGTATTTTTGGCTCCTGAACAACATTTGTATGTATCAATGAATATGAGAAAAGCTTTCCATCTGCAAGATAGTTAATATGTAGACGCAAGAAATTTGTGTCGATGACCCCTATGTATTATATTTACCTTGTGTTTGATCTCCTTCACTTCCACTTGGAGAACTATTATGAAGAGATGCTAATAATTTGTTGTGGCCATCTACGTTTGTTATTGGCGAAGATGATGATGCTGATGGTAAATTTGTCGTCTTTGTTTGTGATTGTTTTGGATGTAGGACGGTCAAGGTTAACGTATAGTCGACGTTCTTATTTTGTAAATTTAATTGTATGCAAGATAGCTTAAAAACACGATTTAGATAATAAGCTGGCTTTTTATTGCTATAAACTAAAGCCCGCAGCACGCTTAAATAATTTATAATTAAATCAGATCCAATCATTTCAACGCCATCCTTATTGATGTTTGTTCGAATATCCATGGTAGATGACAAAGATTCGTCGCCATCGATTTGAATCTCTTCATGATCCGGATTCAGTGACGGAAATACAATGACGCTGCAAGAATCCAATCTCTCTTTCAGGTTTACATTCTTATTATATTTGCCATCTATTGAGAAGCCAATGTGAATGCCATCCAAAATTCGAACGCCTGTTTTGATTTCCTGATACGATACTAGTTTATTTTGGGCGCCTAAGATACGAAAAGATCGTAAATAGCACATACGTATTAATATAAATTATTGCAGTTGAATACATTCAAGTTCCTAATTATGAACTATTTATTTCGCTCTGCAAATAAGCTGTTTATTTCGAAAAGTTTAGTTTCTTTGTGCTGATACTCTCTTCTTAATTAATATTATGTTTATTAGTTATTAATACCCGCTAACTTTGTGCCGGCAGGAAATGTATGTAACAGGTTGAAGGAGGCATCTCCGACCCCATAAACTATATATATTCTTGATCAGTATCAATAGCCGAGACGATCTATCCATGCCCGTCTGTCAGTCTGTCCGTATGAAACACTGGATCTCAGAGACTATAAGAGATAGAGTTATAATTTTTCCCACTTCCGCCCCGCAAATCATAAAAATCGAATAACAAGCGTAATTTTAAAGCTAGAGTCGCGAACAATATCAGATATAGTGGTTATGACTCCTGAAAATTTGCTTGCGATCAAATATAAAATTGTCTAAGTTATTAAAGAAATACTTTTGTATGGGCAAGCTTTCTTGTTTTTTTTTTTTTTTTAATGTACATCTTTATTTTTTACAAAATAAACTGTAAATTATGTCAAATTTTAAAACTAAAAACACAGTCAATATGTTTTTCTTTCTCAGTTAGCTACTTAACTTGTTTTATTCAGCTGTCACAAGATTGAATGTAAATAATGTGTGTGTTACAGATTATGACTTTAAATAAAAGCCACTATAACAGACTGTTATAAGAAAGCTTATTGATAATAAAGTAAACTGAATAAACGGTTAAAATCTCGCTGTACTTGAAGCCTAGCGACAAATATTAAAGTATATTTGTCGCTTAGCTTACTCGTACTTTCTTTGACTATACATTATGAATTATTATAGTTTTAAAGTTTTGGTTAATTACCTGTAATTGTGATCTTTGCTAAAGTCAAAAACTTGGATGGCTCGTCAGTTTCAGGCTTCACTTGAGATTCGAATTTGTCAACTTTATAAATAACATTAGAATCACTGGGGGGAGATTTTCCACTTATATTAGTAGAGAAATTTTCGGTATAGACTAATTCAGGAGAAATAATGGGTTCATTAACCATAATGTAAGTCTCAACAGTGGCGAGGCGAATTATACTATGATTGGCACACTGCATTTTTGTACGAACTTCAATATTGCGTCGACCAATTGTGGGATTCTTTTTAACGTTAATATATTGAAGAGAACGCATCAACTTCTCAATTTGCTGCTTGCTCTGCGTTTGAATATAAATTTCATTCATTTGCGCATTAACCTGAACTTGACTATCAGATGAGTCAAAAGACTGGCCAAATTGTAGTTCAGTTGATGGCAGTAAATGCTCAGCACAGCTTGTGCCACATTTAATTTCTTCGTCGGAAAGTACACTGTTTAGAGAGATCTTCACCTCCGAGATGTCTCCATTAAAACCATGTTTTAAACGATTCTCAGAGCTTTGATAACAAGCACCAACCGAGAGCGTCGTGTTCACTCCATGTGCAGCATGGAGCGGCCAATCATCGATCACCTCTGGATTTGTATGGCGTTGCTCCTCAATAGAACTTTCAAAGCGTATGCCATCAATAAAT